>MU843435.1:0-496325 GCA_030867255.1 Colletotrichum somersetense | reverse complement strand
AGTGCGTGTTTGAGTCCCGGTCGCGACGCTTACGTTGGGCTCAGAGGGACTGCAGTGCGTAGGCTAGGCCTAGCGTGGCAGCCGGGAAGATACCGGCTGGCGCCAGGTGCCAGGCGCCCAGGGCCTTCGGGGTTAACATACACTGATATACTCTAGCGTACGGTTACCGACGTGCTCCTATAGTAACTTAGGGGCAAGTTACAGTAGGAAGGAGTATAATGTAAGGGAATAAGTGGGGGCTTCCCTTAATAAGTGTATGTGTGGTGCAATCTGGCACAAAGTGCCAGCATTGGTTGATCTTTTGGGTATTTGCCTGAATGGTCTATGGACGGGCTCAGCACACCACCTGAGTTCCCTGACACCAACCCCCACTCAAAAATCAGCCAATAACAGCCGTGACCTGCTTTAGCAATTCGTTAGAATCAGGTCCTGCCGGGTCAGCAGCTTGCAATGCTCCTTTAACATCAGAAGGGAGGTAAATAAGCTTCTGGTTGATGTAGCCTTTCACCCGTTTGGCCAAATCCCCTTGCATGTCTACCTTTCTGTCCCAACCTCCGGTGACTACCGCCCCGCATGATCCGAGATCAAGACAGCATTTGTACGCTTCCTGGGAGTATTCCAGAAGAGGCTCGCTAATAAGGTCTGCAGCAGCGTTGTATCCCGATACCCGGCCGAGCTGAAGGGCATGCTGGCAAGACATCAAGGCATGATGGCCCTGTTCATCGGCCAAGGCATACGCTGCGTCTCCTGTAGCGAAAACATGCTCGGATGACAATGAACGGAGGTGTTTGTTGACGTGGATACGTGAAAGCTTGTCTTTGGCCCCTGGGATCTGGTGGGTCAGGGGCGTCGCGCGCACACCGGCGGTCCAGACGGTCGTCAGTGTTTCAATACGCTCCCCAGAGAGAAGGGTCACGCTCTCGGAGTCAACCGCAGCAACTGCGGATCCAAGCCTGATTTCGATTGCGAGGCTTTCCAAGGCTTCAACAATGACCGGGCGAGGCCCCGGTCCCAACTCGGGACCAATCTGGTCAGCGCCCTCGATCAAGATGATGCGCGGGCTTGTCAAGTGCTTGAGGCGCTTCGGCAACTCGGCCGCCAGCTCAATGCCAGTGAAGCCGGCACCACACACAACAACTGTGTCGCGACCAAGACTAGACGGACGGGAAGCAAGCCCTTCGAGATGGGCTTCGAGCTTGGCGGCGGACTCGAGCGTGTCTACGTCGAAGGCGTGCCGCTGAAGTCCGGTGACACTCTGTGGCCTTACAACAGAGCTTCCGGCCGCGAGGATGAGGCGGTCAAAAGGTACGTCAGACTCGACGCCCGCTGGGGACCTAACGTGGACAACGTGTGCCTGCGTGTCTATAGTCTCGGCGGTGCCCTGGAGAAAACGTACGCCAGCCGATTCGAAAAGGGCCACGAGAGGTTGCTTGAAGCTCGAGGCATTTACCTCATAAAGCCGTGGTCGCATAACCAAATATGGCTCAGGCGCTATGACGATGATGTCGATGATTCCAACTTGATTCTTGAGGTTGAGAAGCCGTTTCGCTGAGAGGGCGCTCCATACACCAGCAAAACCAGCCCCAATGATTACGATCGTGGAAGGCATGGCTAGTTTATGGTAGTTGTCGGTGGGATGTTGATGTAGAGGTGATACTATAGCTGTTGCAAGTATTGTGCGTTGATGACTTCAGACTCAATTGGTATGGTGATATTGAATTGATGAACATCTTAGGTGACATTGGTCTCAATTTATGTAGTTTTTCGCCCACATCGAAATCGTGTTCAATCATTAGGAACAACCACCCTAAGGTTGTATTCCGTTGACTTTGGAACTCGAATCTCTTGTTTCCGGCGTCAACGGGTAGGCTAGAAAGATCTAGTGTCATTAACGCAGCTTACACCAGGCGGGTATCCGATTTGCGCTTAGGTATGTAACGGGTCCCCGAATACCCGGGTCCCCGCCGCACCTGGCGCACCCAAAATCCCGAACCCCTCCTAATCACAAGCTCACCAGTTGATTGCCGTCAACCACCATGAACACTAACGGCGATCCAACACCCCAGAGCGGCGGAGCTACACGGTCTTCCTTGGCTTGTCTGCCTTGTCGATCACGCCACCTCAAATGTGACGGGCAAAGGCCTCAGTGTAACCGCTGCGCCAGTACCTCGACGGAATGCAAATATGCCCCATCACGTCGGGGCGGTCTGGATCGCGCTGCTCTGGCAGAGCGACGCAAGCGTCTTGCGGCATCAATTAAAGATACACCAGTCGACAGCTCCAGGTCGCAATCCAAAGTGAGCATCGAGCCGACCCTGGGATCCGGATCCCGGCCTGCTAGCGACAGCTTCATCCATGGTCTGAGTCCACTCGACGGCATCAACTTCAGGGGTGACAGCCCTGCTCCGACGGTATCAAGTACTACTCCACAAAGACAGCCTGAAAATATCGCCAATGACCATCTGGTCAGCTCTTATTACAAATGTTTCCACAAACTCCATCCGTTTCTGGTCCCTCAGCGGCACTTTGTAAGTTTGTTCCAAGACTCGAGTCGGCAGGCCCGTTTGAAACCTCTCATTGCTGTCATGCGCCTGGTTGGAAATATCTACGTTGCCCGAGAATGGTCAATACCGCTCAGAGATGACGTGGAAAACTGCTTCTCCCAAGCAAACCAAGCCTGTCCAGTCATGGTGCAGTGCCGGCTTTTGTACTCCGTGGTGCTGTTCTGGTATGGCCACAAAGTTGAGGCCAAGCAGCAAATAGGAGGTGCAGTCCGCCTGGCGCTTGACCTGGAGATGTTCCAACAAGAATTCGCAGGGGCTCACGGAGGCGGGGATCCTATCCTGACTGAGAGCTGGAGACGAACATGGTGGGAGTTATATATCATTGATGCATATTACGCCGGAACCTTGGGCACCATGAACTTTATGGTTGTGGATATCGAAGCCACTGTTGAGCTTCCCTGCGAAGAGTCGGAATACGAATCGGGAGTAAGTCATAACAGGGTATGAAGGCGGATTAACGTTTATACTCACCGGAATATAGGAAATACCAGAGCCAAAAACACTTGAAGACTTTGACTACCGCGAGTTCGCTTCCGAAGACAGCTCATTCTCCTCATTCGTCTATCTCATCACTGCCGTCAGATGTGCGGCTTTGGCAATCTCCACTGCGCCCAAAGTCGCCAACAGAGAGGATTCGACACAAATCATCCAGAATGCCGACTCAATCATCGAAGGATGGTCTCTTCTACTACCTCGAGACCGCAAGCAGGTCATGAAGAAGACTGGAGAAATCGACGAGCTCTTGTTCCAGGCACACCTGCTCATAAACGTGTTAGTCATTTTGTTTTTGACTTCAGTTTCTTTCAAGTTGAATGGATGTCACGTTCTGATGCCTGTTTCGTAGCGCGATTATTGGGTTACATAGGCCGCTATCAGACCTCAGATTCAACCCCGTGGAGATCGTTTCCAGCTGCGCAAGAGAACCACCACAGGAAAATGCCAAACCAGAACTCGTGAACATCCATACCATTCGAGTCTTGCGATCAGTGGAGGCACAGATCCGCCTGTTGGCGATGCCGGTCCGACCATTTCAGCACTCCCCCTTCGTCACCTGCATGATAAGTGAAGGGACGCTGGCATTGTTATCCGCTTGCAACTTTTTACTAAAAGGCAAGGAGAAGGCCATCGCACGCGACCAGATCCGGATGTCAATCGGCTGTCTCAAGACGCTGGGCGAAATTTGGCCGAGAACAGCAAGAAACGTGCAGGAGATCCAGACCATCGCACGACATGTGTTGAGAGTCGGTCCGAAGGCGACGAGCAACAGCAGCACCCCTAAGTCGAGCAGCGCGCCGAGTCTGTCCGCCGGCGGTGGAGGTATCGGCTCTCTGCCTGAAACACCAACCAACGAAAGCGACGCGTTTCCTTCCTTCGACTCAATGGACGATGTTTGTGGATGGTATAGCTTTGAGGACCTTGGTCCTCAATTTGCAGAATGGATGGGAAATGGGCAGTAATTCCTTGTCTCGATGATAACAAATCAATCTTGGAGGACACATGACAGACCAAATCTCGTGTTGATAGCGGGTTTTATTTATGGCATATAGCATATTTAGTTCGGTGTTTGATAACTTTTCGCGACGATAGACAATCGACTAATCACCTTAGGTACACAAAAGAGCTGAGCACTATCAGATGTTTCATTTCAACAATCCAGAACTCTGCCTAGAAGCAACCACCAATTACAAAAAACAAATTACAGCCTTCTGCTCTCGACCTCGCTGTCTTGCATACGCCCACGCATCCTCTGCTGCATCACAGGCGAATGACTTTACCATCATGGGCCTGAGCGAGCCGGCATCAATCATTTCTGAAGCCTGGCGAAGTCTCTCGGCGTGAGGAGCCACGATGAAGTATTTGTACCGTACATGGGGTCGACTAGAAGCCTCATCAGGCCGGAAATCTTGGAATGCCCAGGACGGAGGCGGGTCTCCAATAGTGACGATCAACCCGTCCTCCTTTACAGTCCCCCAAATTTTCTTCAAGACTGTTCCACCCACAGTATCGAAAACAACATCCACGGCATCGATCTTCGATTCCCAGTCATTTGGGGCGTAGTCGACCACCTCGTCAGCGCCAAGCTGCCGCAAGTTATTGTGGTTTTTGAGCGAGGCCAGAGCGATTACATAGCCATCGGCAAGCCGAGCGACCAGCTGGACAGCAATTCTGCCCACCGCACCGGAAGCCCCCGTGACAAGAACCCTCATGCCGGGCCTGACCCTTCCGTGATCCAGTATGGCCTCGAATGCAGTCAGCAGCGGAATCGGGAGCGCTGCTGCTTCAAGATGGGAAATGGACGCAGGCTTGGGAGCGACCTCGTTTGCGGAGCAGATGACGTACTCGGCGTGACACTGTCCACGATCTGCTGCGGTGAAGGCAAAGACTTCCTGTCCGACTACCAAAGATCCGCGATACTCAGGGCCAATTTCAAATATGGTCCCTGATAATTCGTGCCCTGGTATCCGTGAAGGGGTCTCATAAAGCTCGGGCCAGAGCATCTCATCGCCGGTGACGCCGGCGGCACTGACTCGTATTAAGATGTCTGCTTCTTGGATTGTAGGCTTGGACAAAGATTGATTCAAGAATATTTCCGGCGATGTCTTGCTTCCTAGAACTTGGATGGCCCTCATTTTGGAAAGTAGTATATTGCCGACGTTTTCGAATGCCGGTTTCGATTTCGTTTTGTGCTTCCGTGTCAGTGCCTTGTCATTTTCATCAAGTTCAGAAACTTCATAATTGAACATTCGAGAGAAAAGCTTGGTTTTCTTCTTCTTTTCACTCAATGCAGTTTATCAACCTCGGGGTCTCATTGCAAGCACTCTTAAAGGATACCCGATCACTGGTGCCTTTGACTGGGAATTACATAGGAATGGGAATGCCGACGGATACCCGGGTATCCACACTTCCGCCAACGGATACCCGAATCTGGCCACGCGCTCTTCAGTCTTTCGACTCAGGTATCAAGCTGAGTAACCATTGAATTCTAGCCAGCCCGACTGTACGCATCAAAACGCCTGTCTTCATTTCCATTCTTATCAACGACATCGGAATCCGCGCCCCCAAAATCATCTAGAGGAATAAGCAGACACTCGCAGCTGATGCGGCTTCTTAGTCCGAGTGTTATAAATGCGCTCATGTTGAACAAAACCAAAGGTTCGAAGTCTATCTTCGTTATCTCTGGTGCAACAAATCCCGTTGATAAAGAATGCGAAGCTAGGAAACGCCAACTTCTTGCTTCAAAGGAGGGCGGAGCAACGAATCCATCAATGCATTCTTGCTGCTGTTACAAGCTATAGACAAATGTAACACGCTTCTATTTGTCCTGATTCATACTTGCTGCGCCTCCTTGGAGCATTGTGAGCTCTGTTGACATGGAGGCCGCCACGTGGTTAAGGGACCTGCGTGGGGGCCACAGTGATTATGTCATTGCAGACACGGGCAGTCTAGTCATCAAATGACAATATTCATTATATCTCCCGACTACGGCTGACTGAAAACCAGACTGTAGGTGCTAGAAGAAACTTCCTCCTCAAGCACGGGAACGACTCTAGAAACTTGATCTGCTATCGCCTGGGTCTCCTCATTGAATACCAGACGTACTGCCAAATATGCGGTTACCCCACGCCATCTCTATAAACACAAGAGATGTGACAGCCATGTTCTAAAAGGCTCAACAACATGCAAGATTCGTCTTCGTTCGGAGCAAGGCCGTGGCATTGCGGGTTTGAGGACCCCCCCCAACCCCCCCTTGGGTGCAAGGCTTAGCCAACAACGGAGTCCAGAGCTCTCATCGCTTGTCTTATCCAAAATCAGGTGAACTATCTCCCGGGATAACAGACCTTGCAATGAGAGCAGATACAATTGTTAGCTAGCTAGGCCAGCAGTCCCAGTTCCGGGGTACAGATCCTCGCGGCGCCCTGCGGCCATCGCCAAGATATCGCAATACAGCGGCCAAGTTTAATGATGCTGAGGTCATCTTGAACGGGAGGGCATACAGCCTCCTGCTTCCAGGCCCCGCAAGACCATAGACATGTGCCAATTGCCGTCATCAGCAACGACCGTGCTCGCTTTCCACAACATGATGGCAACTCTAAACCCAGGAGCCAGAAGAAAGGCAGGGGGTCGACAGGCTGCCATGCAACAGGATCTGTCAAATAATGACTGAGTGGCAGGAGCAGCCGCCGATACTGTCTGAGTCAAGGAATCAGGATACGCCGGTAGCCCCTGCGCATCAGGTTATGATGTACAGCATGGATCTCCCACCGCTAGTTCTCATATAACTAAACCGATTATTGGCATTCAACATCGATCGACATCTTCTCTTTTGTCTTAGCCTCCAGTTATTTCCACATTACACGATCATGGATGCATGTGGTCTGTTCCTTCCACTTCCCTTCCACATCTGGGGCTATTTTTTCTCTCGCCTACCCATCTTGTGTCGCCTTTTGCAGCCTGCAGCGCGCGAGTCATTAACCATTCCCACCGCTCTACGCGAGAATGTAGCTGACTTCATCTAAATAAACTCGATTAATTCCATCTTTGGCTCCCAAAACTTAGGACGGCGTCGTGGCTTAGAGATATCTATGGCCTATATATGTATGCTGTTGTCTCTAGATATGTCGCGATGCCGCGATGCTCAGCCCTAACACCGGCCCATTACTGCCCTTGCTTTCAAGGATGCCGATTTATCCGTGTCCCATTAAATAGATTGATGGATACCCTGAATGGACGGGATGCTTAAGTACTCTAGACCTGGATAACCCTAGCAAAATGTGTCTTATGTCGCTCGGAGTTCACTACATGTGATCGCAAGGTTCTACTAGAGATGGCACCTTTGACGCAGAAATCGCTGCAGTCACGTTACTCTCGTGGCTCTAGGATGATTGCTATATATTGATGGAGATAGTACTCCCCAGGCGGAAGCAGCCTGACCACCAGCCACAATCTTAAATATCTACTGAAGCACAAGTTCGGTGTATCAATCCATAGTGCATTTAGTAAGATACTCTGGAACAACGGCGTTGTTGGCGATAATTAATTGTCGTGGTAGTTTCAAGGAAAGGGTACGTTGAAAAATGTGGAATTTCAGGCTGTTCAATTGTAGGGTTTACTGTTGGTATCACAAGATTCTTCTGCATGGGGTTGAGCAAAAGTATATTCGTGAATTATTGCTGTTGTTGAAGTGAAGAAACAGAACTACCTGTTGGGTTATTGTGCACATGCCCTTTATAGGAGGCCAGTCGGAGTGGATCATGTCGCAGGAATGTACGAAGTATATATAGAAATACTCGGATTCACCGAGGCTTGACTCAAAATCCTGACCCACCCTACCCCTTGGTCCTACTGGTATAGGGATTGCTATCTTGTCTCATTACTTCCGTAACACTTCAGATACACGTTATATTAACCAGCTAGTAATAGGTCCCACATAGCCTCTTAAATGATATACTATTCCCAGTTACGAGTATAGATTCACTTCAAATAGGTAGACAGTCCTCTCTCTAACTACCATTGCTTAAGTCTCGCTTTCCAACAGTCAATCGTTCTCAAGGAATGCCAGTCACTCCTTCTTTTTCTCACGCCATTTTTTTTTTAAGATTTTTATAAAATATATTGAGCCAAAATGCGTTACTCTCTTGTATTCTTTTTGGTTCCAGCTCTTGCTTCTCCGCAGAGGCAAACTACGCCTGTGCCTGTTACACCTCGAACAGGTGGTGTATGCTGCAGCGCCAACGGCGTTGCAGACCCTAGTGGAACCTGTGCTGGCGCAAAATTAAACTCATATTGTGTAAGTTTCTTACTGCTCCAGGTGGTCAGGAATAAATGAACAGAACTTAACAGTGGATATCTCTATAGTGCTCTGCTTTTCCTAACTTCGAGGGATCCGGATGCGATGGTCATGGCATTAATGGATTTCCGACTGGACGTACTGTCCAGTCCTTTCCACCTGGAGGCAATGATGGAAAAGTTTGTGGTTTTCTGGGGTTTGTAGCGTGCGCTGAGTAATTACGACAGTCTTAAAGAAGGGTGCCGGTAGATGTTATGATACGTATCTCAGCCATAGGATTTTAGTGCACTGATAACCTGGCCAATACCAGTTTGGTACGCGACGCCGCACTGATTGTCGTGGCACTGTGGTTAAAGTGCATATACAATAGTGAAGAAATCGCCCATGCTCCTCAGACATTAAACGTGACGAATCAGAGCGATAACTACACATCACACATACCGAAACAATTAGAAAAGGGCTATCGCGATTGTATACATACTCCAACACCAGGCGGATTGCGATAAGTATATTAGTCTATGTTCGTGATCAGTCATAAGGTGTTCCTAATGACCATGCCTCAGTATGTCTCTTAATCTCGGCTAGTCCGGCTAGGTAAGCTAACTCTGGCCTGTTTGTAGGGTAGATGTAGCAAGTGAGCGTAAGAAACAGAAAAACAAATGAGTGCAGATCAACACGGTAACACCTATTAAAATACCTTTTACTTTTACATTTCTTTTTCAACCCCCACTCTATGAGTTCTGCTAAGATTATGTAATTCGAGTAAATCATCGTAGACAAAATAACATTTTGTCTTAAACCGTGCCATATTACAGAAATCTCAGACAGCTAGCGATTATAAAACACACCACGGTTGCGGGTCTACATACGTACGTAGAATGCTTGCAGGATTATCCACTGCGCGGTTTTGATAGTGGATTCTTTGCATGCAGTAGTTATAAATTGATATACTATTTTGCCTACGTCGCTTTATCTCTACTTAAGGTTAATTTTTGGTTGAGTTTTGGGCATGAAATTTATACTGCTAGTGTTCTTTTTTTTTTTATAAAAAAAACCCCTTTATGGCTATTAAGGTGTACCTGGCGACCCTACGAGGAACCAAATGCCTTGACTTGGTACTTAGGATTAAGTACGGATACACCACCGGAGACTCCGGTTCAGTGGGTCTTGCAGCCCTTCCCAAAAGCTGTAGAGCTGAACTTCACGTAAAAGGATATATATTATAGATACGACAGCATTGCCCTTGCTGTCGTTCTTTGTTGTGTTGTCTCTTGACCTTGATCCTTGATCTTATCTCTGATGCATTCTATATACCCGCTCCTCCTCCTGTGGTCGCTATCCTGTACATTTGCAGCTCCAGTCACCAAACTGCATGGTCTTCGAAATCCTCAAGACATTTACACTGTTCTGGTCGAAGGGGACAAGTACCTTATATACTCACCCTATTATGCTCAAGGCGCTCACCCAGTCACAACCTTAACATTTCCAACCGACAACGGGAAGAACGACCAGGTAATTATTCCTGAGGCTTGGAACGCTTTAGAAAGTCGTCACAGGGATGGTAGCCCCCGGCTATATCTATCGGATATAATTCAAGCTGTGGCAACGAGACATGCAAACAAGCCGCTTACATTAATTAATTGGGTGGTTGTGGAAAGCATTTCAACTAAAAGAACGCTTGAAATCATTCACGACTACTTTCGCGATTGGAAGAAACTCCATGACAACCCAAAAACCAAGCCAGAGAGACTGACTATCAAACCGTCTGATTCGTTTTGGTCAGCCTTCAAAAACACGCCATTCTTTAAAGCCGCCAACTTCACATTCAAAACCAGCAAGAAGACTGTAGTGTCTATTGATATTGTTTCAGATCCCAGTAAATTTAGACCAGACTTGTGGTTCCGTATGGGGCCAGGCCTGTAACTGTTAGTGTCTTGGGAAGAGAAAGGGGAGGGGCACAAGGCCTAATAGACAACCTATTACAAACAGGATTGGCCAGATAAACCTACGTGTTGCTTTTACTAGGCACATGAGATCTTAAGTGTTCCCTAACTTCTGGGTATACAGTTGCCGCCCTTAAGAACTTCACCCTCGGCTAACCATAATATCACATTGAACTACATGTATGGGAGAGCGGACGGGATCCCGAGTTCCCCAGTGTGTATGATCGTATGTGCTATGTTGTCACTCAGAATTATCAGATATAGCTACACCGTATGGTATACAAATGGACCCTTGTTTTATCCTAGCATTACCCTGCAAAGGTAGCCAACGCTTTCTCTCCTTGCTTCCATAGGCAATTGAAATGGAACGCACTTTTGATATAGGGAACTGTTCGTGTACCTGGTGATTGGCAAGGGATTGCTTTCTTTGTGTAATGCTTGTCGCATGTTGTAAGGTCAAATTAAGTCTCCCGCGGAACTTGTCGAGACGGTGTGACTATGAACTTGTCGCAAAGACACTTTTCGGGTAGAAAATAACAAAGGAAACTGTGAGACTTGAATTCCTCGTGTGAGACTGCTGGGTCTATTCCGTTGAAAAACGCCTCTAAATAGTGAGCCGGGCCAAAGGGGGTGGAACAATACGTAGTTTTTCCAGCGCCGGCGAAGTCTCGAAAGGCTACGACGATGCCATGAAGACATTGCGACACAACTTTATTCATATGTCTCTTTCCCAGCGATCTGTCATCCCCACAACATTTCACAATGAACTCTGTATCGGAACCCTCCTCCCAGCTGCTATCCTTCTTTCGCTTATTCGCGTAAGTTCGGTCTTCATCACTAAGATCTTCGTAAGTCACATATTCTTAGCCAAACTGGCCGTCGACGTGGTCCTTGTTCCACGTCATTAAATTCACCACCTATTAAATGAGATTGTGCACTGAAGGCTTAACGTACAAGATAGAGAGCTTGGTGAGAGGCAGGTACGCGGTCTCGTGCTACGTACTACTGCCTTTACTTCTATTGAAGCGCGTATATAGGTATAAGAATCCTTATTTAAGTAATAATATCTAATATATGACTGCCACGGTGGGCAAAGGCGAGGAAGGCAAGTTTATCAACGACGGACGAGCCACTACTAAATCCATATGAACGTTACTGTGGCGGGTTCATCAGCGTCTTCCAGGCTGGGTTGCTGGCCCCTTTGTGGCCTTCAACTAGGCCCAATCATCAGGGGTGCGTTGGCGGACGATTTTGGTCCCGTCGCATAACCTTCGGCCAGCCCACTTCCAGGACAACTATCAGCCGCAGTTGTCCGCCCATCATTTCTGCTGGTCGTTTTCAGCCGCCTCTTATTCAATAGCGATAGACCACTCCCAACCCCAGAATGATCACCGTGCCTACAATGCCTGCTTAAACGTTACTGTGAGATCTTTCGAGCTTCACGTTATCCATCTGCGCAAACGCCAGCCTGATCACATGAAAAGCAGGCTCTGCTTATCGCTGCCACATAGAAATGTTAGATTTAGAATAGTGTACTGCAGCCAAGCCTGCAAGATGAGGTGCGGCGAACAGCCGTAAGCTCGCCTGGCCTCATAGGGGCGACGAGGCAGAGGCGGGGCCATGCTGCTGGACGCATGGTACGGCTGTCTCGCACATAAAGGGCGATCTTTACTTTCCACCTAAGTTTCTAGTTGTACGTATCGGACAGGTCGAGATGGCCGCACACGGAAATTCTTCTGCCATCAATGGTGACGGGACACCTTCTACAATCTCTGGATCTTCATGCCTATCCGCCACATCTCTTCACTACAATGCGGTGATTCTCGATAAGACGAACGAATCATGTCGGGAACACCGCGATGTCTCGGGCGCTGGCTCCGCAGTCGAATACTCAGCCATTCCCAACGACGAGAGGCTCTCGTGGGAAATTCGTGAACCTTTTTCAACCAATTCCAAAGGCATCGTTGAGGTGGATGCCAATGAGACCGAGAATAGAGGCCTATTGTACCAGCCACTCGAAAAACTAGAGATCTTGAAGCAATGGGCAATTGAATTGCTGGTGCTTTTCATCTCTGTGACTGCCTTCGCCACCATGGTTATTCTCTTAATGGCCGTTAATGAGAAGCCGCAACCAGCTTGAGCGTATGTTGTCAACATTAATACCCTGGTCGCGATCTTCACCACACTCTTGAAAGCCGCAGTACTACTTGTAGTAGCGGGAGGTACGTAGTATCGCTTTTCTAGCAAAAGGACATGAAAGATACTGATGAAATTGGTCCTGGGACAAGCCAAATGGTCGTGGGTGGCGTCACCGCGGCCGTTGCGTCATGTCGAGCAATTCGAAAATGCCGGCAAAGGTGCTTGGGGTTCACTGAAATTCTTGCTACACACCTGGAAGCCGTATGTCTATGTCTTGTTGAGACTCATGACCAGACTGACTTATTATTCCGGATAGTGTTGGTTATAGCAGTGGGGAGATGAGCACGTTGCTATAGCTGGTTTGCTTGGTATGCTTTCCGAAAGTTACCAGCTTCTCGATTGCAATTCCGGCAACTGTACATTTGAAAGCTGCCGCGATGCCTTCATGCATCTGGTGGATTCCCCGATGACCGGAATGGTTATTGTTCCGCCCACTTCGCTCTGCCCTATCGCCTAGAGGCGTATATGTTTAGGTCAGGCCTCTGATTTTTATACGTACTAATTTAAGCCGTTTTCCTTTGTTATTTCCTACCCTTAAAGTGACTCTGCAACAAAAGCATTTCAGGAGTCACACATTCGTCTGTGGGCGTTTGTAGCCAGTGCGCCGACGTGAGGTCTAAGTTGCACGAATACAGACACCCCGAGACCAAAGTTTGGGATAGATATTCATCTACATACCGCTTCCATCACAACACTTCGTTCGCCCTAGAAACCGCTGTTGAACCAACCTCGTACAACGTTACAACGTTAATCGATGGACAGACGTCTTTCCTGACTCTCACAGCAGCCGGGTACATCGCCAAGGTCAACGAAGAAGGTCAGGCAAAGCGATATTACTGACATAATTACGAAAACATGCCAAGACTCAGTTCTAATCTTGATATTGCGGCTGCCAACTGCACCTTATATCCTTATCTTCGCCATTACCATGGACACGTTACGAATGGTACCTTTCATGAGTATTTGATTAAGTCCCAGCCAATGAAGAAACAATCCAAGCGCACACCCTCTGAGAACCCACTATATATTTCAACAATTGAACCCTGCAACCTCGACGGGAAATGGTACGGCCTTTCCAATATCACCAACATTCCTCGAGATGGCCAGAACTGGACCTTGTGGAGTTCAGATGGAGTCTCATACGAGGCTCCGGGTCAATGCCTAAGAGTTATGCCGAGTACGGAGTTTATGGGCCTCACAACTTTCCTATTGGACAATCTCAAAGGGTCTTGTAGGCTCTTTGATGGATTTCAAGAGTCGACATCGATAAATTCCCTCGGAATAAACAATAGCAAGCTGTTGTGTGAGACACGCTGGTGAGTTAAGGCCCTCTATATGAATGGAAACGCCACATCCAAAATTTTCAAAGCGGCTCATGAAAATATGGCAACGACCGTTACGAACCGCATGCGTGCGAACGGGTTGACTTGGTCAACGACAGATACGTCGTCGCGCAGTTACAAGGAAGGAACATATAGTCAAATATCGATCTGCGTGCGTCTGGATGGGCTGTGGCTGCTTTACCCTGGAGTTCTATTGGCACTGACTTCAGCCCTGCTCGTGACCGCAAACATTCAAAGTTGCCAAGACAGGGGAAGACAGCCAGTGTGGAATTCAGCGATCCTTTCTCTTCTATTCTACAACATTAAAAAAACAGGATTCGGACGAAGGAAGCAAGAGCCTAGGAACCAGCTCGTCGATTCCTCTTTTGCAGCTTACTGAACTGGAGTCACTCGCTGATAAAACAGTAGTTAGTTTTCGCAGTGGGGGTGAAGGCACAAGGTTCGTTGTTGAGGACTAGTCAGTTCAAGTCAAGCAAGCTCCGCAAAGCTAGAATTTCAGCCTGGGGTGAAGTTACTTGTCGGACTTGTAGTGGTTTTATTAGTGGACAACAAAGTCACCCCTATACGAGGGTGCCTCCACTTTCGTGAATGACTTTGATGTTGCTGGTTTGTTGCATCTGGAGAATGGCTGATAAGGACAACTTGATGGTTTGGGCGGTTAAAAGAGCGTTATACAAGGCTGCGGACTGCCAGAGAACGGGAGGTATTGTGATTCAAAAAAGCTACAGACCACACACTGTAGCCTGAAAATAGATATCGTTGGCGGTGATTTAGATAGGCTGAGTAGCGGACTGAAGGATCTTATCGATGGCTTTATAGGAGCAGTGGATTTAGAACAAAACTAGGACGTATTCAACCTCTAATAAGGGCAGGTGAGCCAAGATAATAATATAGTAGTAAGAAATATCTTACTGATACTATTCAATTTATGCATCGTTTCCATCGCTGCTTAACCGCCATTGATACAATTCGTTAGGAATCTGTTGCACAACCTTCACAGCGGAATAAAATAAAACTCAAGCAAAGCCAAGTCCAAGCTTCATACCGCCCAGTAAATCTCGACCTTGACGTTCTCGATGTAGTTGGCCCAGCCGCCGAACCGCGCCTTTCCCCATACCGTGATGACATCGCCTAGCTTCAGACTGCGCACGAACTTGCCAGTTCCAGTGCCCCTGCCGCGGCCCATCTCAACCAGCTGATCGGCTTCGGGTGAATCAGGGTGGATATCGTCAGACCAGGACCAGACGACCTCGTGGTCCAGGAATTCTTTATGCGCAGTCTTGTTGTTTTGGATCTTGAGGTTCTCGAGCGGGTGCATGTGGTGGTGGTACGCGAGTTCCCCATGGGGCAGCTGTTCGACAGGGGGATATATCGACTGGAGGCCGCATGTGCAGAAAGTCGGCTCTTCGTTGTCGGATGTGTTCTCGGATTGGGAGTCCTCCGCCGGGGCAGATGTCTTGCAAGAGCCGTCGCCTAGATCGTCAGTATCACCCTCGAATCTCTTGCTGTATGATTCTTGCTTACATTTCCGATCCTTATCGAACTTCTCCAGACCGGCCTCAAACCAAGACCAGGATCCTCGGTAGGTCCCTCTGTCGGCGAAGCCGCCGCCCCAGCCTTGGTCCCTGCTTCGGATCTTGAAGACGATCTTGCGGACGGGGTGGGTTAACATGGGCGGCCGCTCCATCGATCCCACAAAGTATTCTCTCGGCGCCTCGGGCACCTCGGTCGGACTTGACGTGGGTTCGAGCAGGCTCAAGCTGCGGAGGGGCTCGGTGACGGGAGAACCGTCGCCCGACTTAGGTGGCAGAGGGGCAGTCTTGAACGCTGGGCCGACTTTCTCGAAGTCGCGGAAGCCGATCGGCGGGCATCTCAGGAGAAGCTTGTTCTCTTCTGATGTAGTGCCGACGACGCGAAGGGTGTCACGAAGAGCGGTGGATGGGTGATGGATGCTGGCCTCCGAGTGCGCCCAATATTCAGCTTCGTCGATGATGATGTCCATGACTTCTGGTGGTAACTTGGATGCCTTCTCGAGCATGATCCTAACAACAACAACGTCGATTGGAGTGGGCTTATATCTGCCTGGCTCTTGTGGCACCTGGTCAGGTTCCGGATCCTGCAAGCCAACCTGCATATTGCTGACAACCTTGGCAAAGAAAGCACCGGCTGCGATTGTTGCGAAAGTTCCTGCGTATTGTTGTAGGGACGAGAAAAGTGACATGAGTGCGAGTAGGTACCGTATGTATTTATTTGGTCTAGTCGAAAGAGGGGTAAGAGAAGCTGGGATAGACACTGTTGTCGTAGAGATCTCAGATGCTGCTCAAGCGTTACGTGTGGAGGCGACGTCAGCTCAGGTATCGGGCAATATTAGGTTCAGAGTCGGTGCACGGAGGCTTGGGTCCCCGAGCTTGTGGGTATTCCTACTTTCGTGTCTTTAAATTGACGTCAGCGGGGGAGTGGATCGATCCATGGTGGGGTTTATAGAAGAGTCGAGACCGAAATAGGCCTGGTAACAAGCCCCTGCTGTTGTCCGATAAAGAGAAATAGCTTATCAACACGTGAGATTACACCATCGCGGTAGCCACCGACAGCCGACGACAGCACGGGCCTATTGCCGCCATAGCTCCAGCAGCTTACAAACCGGCTGCCGATGGGATGGCCTAGACATTCCTGTTGCAGGTGCTCGTCCGAGAGACAGTCTTGACCTTTTTCTTAGCTGCGATTCTCAATTACAGCCATGAAGTGTCAAAAACTCGCCTCGGTGGCCCTTCGCCAGGCCCGCGTGCAGGTTTCACGCACACAGGCTCCCTCCGCATATCGGAACCCTAATAACGCCGCTGTGACGCATCTCGGCAGCCGACAATACGCCCGCAAATTCACCTCGAAGCCGGCCCGCAAGGCTTCCAACAGCCCCGGCGATGCTTCGAACCCCGCGATGGCGTTCCCGTGTCTGGACGCCTTGGAGAACCGATCCGCGACCCTCGAGGCGAGATACGAGTCGAGCGGCCCCGAGCCCTCTTACACGGCCGGCGCGACGGAAACATACCACTGCAAGGACCCCTTGCTACTCGACTGGGGCGGCGTCTTACCCGAATTCGAGATTGCGTACGAGTCCTGGGGCAATATGAATCCCGACAAGTCGAATGTCATACTGCTTCACACAGGCCTCTCGGCCTCATCCCACGCGCATTCGACCGAGAGCAACCCCAAGGCTGGCTGGTGGGAAAAGTTCATCGGTCCCGGACTGGCCTTGGATACCGACAAATACCACGTTATCTGCACGAACGTCATCGGTGGTTGCTACGGATCGACAGGGCCGAGCAGCATCGACCCTGCGGACGGCCAGCGGTATGCGACCAGATTCCCGATTCTCACCATGGAGGACATGGTGCGCGCACAGTTCCGCCTTCTTGACGGGCTTGGGGTCGATAAGCTATATGCCACCGTTGGATCCAGCATGGGTGGCATGCAATCATTAGCTGCTGGCGTCCTCTTTCCCAGCCGCGTTGGCAGAATCGTGTCTATTAGCGGTTGCGCCAGGAGTCACCCGTACAGTATCGCGATGCGCCATACCCAACGACAGGTGTTGATGATGGACCCCAATTGGAACCGAGGCTTTTATTACGGAAGAGTGCCGCCTCACGCTGGCATGAAACTGGCGCGAGAGATTGCGACAGTCACATACCGGTCAGGTCCTGAATGGGAGCAACGATTCGGCAGACGGAGGGCGGACCCCAGCAAGCCCCCTGCGCTATGCCCCGACTTTTTGATTGAGACTTATCTAGACCACGCGGGCGAGAAGTTTTGTTTGACGTATGACCCCAACAGTCTGCTGTATGTCAGCAAGGCCATGGATCTGTTTGACCTGGGCCGTGAGAACCAGATGGCTGCCAGCGCGAGAAGAGCAGAGCGCGAGAAGCTCATGCAGTCTGGAGTCGGCCCTACACGCAACGATGCGGCCTGCAGTCTCACTCTCCCCGAGAAGCCCTACGAGGAGCAGCCCGAGTCCAACGTCGGCGGCTCGGACCAGCCTGTTGAAGTGTCTTCCAGGCCGCCCGAAGACCTCATCGCAGGCCTGGCGCCTCTGAGAGATACCCCGGCCCTCGTCATCGGAGTGGCCAGCGATATTCTTTTCCCAGCATGGCAGCAGAGGGAAGTTGCGGAGGCTTTGAAGCTCGCGGGCAACAGGAACGTTGCGCATTTCGAGCTGAGCGAGGAGATGAGTTTTTTTGGCCACGACACGTTTCTATTGGACTTGAAAAACATTGGTGGAAACCTGAAAAACTTTCTTGAATGAATGAGCTGGCAGGTCCCCAGAGTTTGGATGAACTTTGGCACCAGCAGCAGCTGCGAAGCAGCTGTGAACTCTTAACGAGTCTGATTGTGCGGGATGACGCGTGTGCAGCACATTAATTGTATACTATCTGCATACAACATTTGAGCAGGGAAAAGGATACCTAACGATTTGGGCTTAATATCGAAATAGAATTATTCCAAGTCATTTATTTACGTTGAAGCTCCCAATCAGTGCTTCTGCACTTCCTGTTGAAGACACTACCTCAGGTACCCAGGTACCGGGCCGCCCCCAAGCCGGTGTGTTTGGTGCCTGCCTGCCTGCCTGCTGGAAACTACCCCACCGAGCGCCCTTATTGGTCTGACGTCAACTTTAGCACTTACATCCACCTTTAGTCTACCACGAGGTCGACTGACTTCCTGCGCTCTCATGAGAAAAGAGAGAGATGACAATCACCGTGCCATGGTTCCGTCAAGTGGTTACAAGTACAGCCCGGAAGCCGAGATTACACTGCTTGCAACCTCGTGTTTTCCAATTACGCCCCCCGTCTTCTCGTCCCTCCCTGGCCATCCGCGCAATGTCTACCATCACGTTAAAGGACAACGGCCTGCAGGTCAAGCTGCCTGACGGTCTGTCGGAAGATCAGTTGCTGGCTTTCAAGCCGTTCAAAGTATGGCGATATCCTTAACCGAGACTCTCTAGGTACTGACTGACATGGCCGCCAGAACTGGGTCAAGGGACTCACCAGATCTCTGGGCCTGCAAACCAAGAACAAGAATCACCCATTCCACTCAGACCCGTATCAGCTGCGCGCCGTCACGGTCCAAGCGTTCGACATGTTCGGCTCCGGCCGCGTCGGCTTCCTGAAAGTCACGGCCGACGTGAACAACGAGGCCGGCGAGAGACTTCCGGCTAGCGCCTTCCTCCGCGGCCCGAGCGTCGGGATGCTCGTCATGCTCATCCCCGACGACGCGCCGCCAGACAGCGACGAGCGCTACGTCGTCCTAACTATCCAGCCGCGCGTGCCCGTTGGCAGCTTGTCATTTGTGGAACTGCCCGCCGGCATGGTCGACGACAGCGGCAGCTTCGCGGGCGCGGCGGCCAAGGAGATCAAAGAGGAGCTGGGCCTGGAGATCCACGAGTCGGAACTCGCTTGTCTCAGCGAGCTCGCTGGCGCGGGTAGATCAGCGGGAAACGAGGCCGACGAAGACCTGGCGGACGCCATGTACCCCTCAGCGGGCGGGTGTGACGAGTTCGTCACGCTGTACAGTCACGAGAAGAGGATTCCACGCGGGCAGCTGAGTGAGTGGAGCGGAAAGCTGACGGGGTTGCGGAATCATGGCGAGAAGATCACGCTGAAGCTGGTGGCCATGAAGGATCTCTGGCGCGAGGGCGCGAGGGACGCGAAGTGTCTTGCGGCGCTGGCCCTGTGGGAGGGCCTCCGGCGCGAGGGCAAGTTGTGAAATGAACGAAATGGTGACACCAGAGGTCTGAGGGAGGGAAGACACCATAGCAGCATCACAGCTTGAATTTCTTGGCTAGTTCGATGCCTTCGGCTATGGTTCCTACGCGAGCGTCGATGGCGTAGCCCTCGGCTTCAAGTCGGACACACTCGTCCCAAAAGTTGGTCAGGGGCACAGTAAAGACCTCGATGAACTCGCCTTCTTCCAGCTCGGCCTTTGGATTTTGGTTCTCGGGGAGAGACGTGTCGATCGTGACATGGATCATGCGGAGGTTCGTGTTGCAGAAGCCGGGGTCTGGGAGCGGGGAGTGATCGCAAAGTTAGCATTAAAGCCGCGCGGTAATAGCAAAACCTATCAGCTAAGAAAATGAGAGAGAAAGAAAAAAACGCGCCATTGAACATGATGGGAGTCGTCTCAGAGGCCTTCCCAACGTAGCCCGTCTCCTCCTTGAGCTCCCGCACCGCAGCCTCCTCGGCGGTCTCACCGTCGTCGACGAGGCCCGCGGGAACCTCGATGGTGATCTTGTCGATGGGCGGCCGGTACTGCTTCTGCAAGATGATCTCAGGACCCGTGGGTTTCTCGAGAATCGCGACGATGCCGACGCCGTCGATCTCGCCGTTCTTGGGCCGCGTGCGGCGTTCGGCGGATTCCCACGTGCGAGCCTGACCGTTCTGATCCTTGTAGTTGATCTTAACGAGCTTAATCCAGCGGGCCTCGTCCTCGGACTATTCAAGACTCGGAAATTAGTTCACATCCTGTGGAAGGAGAGAAGAGGAGGGAGGATCACCAGAGGGCTGGTCTCAGTCACTTGGGCAGCCATTGTGTTATCGTTAATGTGCTAAAAGTCAGTGCAGTGGACTGGCGGGGTAGCCATGTTGCATACACAGCGCGTCCGCTGATACTTAATTACCCCGCCGTCTTCAGATTAGTCATGACACAGATCCAGTAATCGATTGTGTTCCAGCGCTAATTAGGTACCTGAACCTTGGCTACCTACCTACCTACCGACGTCGCCAGCCAAGGATACGGGTTTGAGCCGCTGTCAGTATCGAACACCGTCAAACACACATTAGCTTTCGGACCGACATGCCAGTTTCCCAATTACTTAGAACCCTTGTTTAGATCTGACGCAGGGTCGTGAGAACCATGGTAACTCATTGCCGGTATAGGGAATTTAAGAAAGACCAGTTCCTATCCCAGTCCAGTGACAGAGTTTCGATGCCAGTTGTTTGGGACGAAGTTTACCTTTGGGCTTTCGAGAACAAAGTTTCCTGGGCCATGTATCTGGGACGATGAAGACGGGACGGTCCGACATAACGAGTCGTAAAAGTCGACTACAATGCTGTGTATCGTCATCCGAACGCCTCTGTCGTCAGAACCAGCAGAATGGCAACGAATGACGTGGCTCTGACACGGCGTACAAAGCGCATAATTATTGGTACGCTTCGTAGGTATGCGGTTCCGATTACCGACCGCTCGGAAACAAACCCAGCCTATGGCCGATTAGCATGCTGGTCGGGATGACGTTGCACTGTTGCGATAAGTGGTATCGAGACCGAAGGAATCATCATTCAGCTGTCCACTCGCGCTGACTCGCACTTGCCAGCGCACGGCAGTCTGCACCAGGGTTGGCCGGCTCGTCTTCGTGATTTGCAGGGCCCCTAGGATTAGCTAGGGGGTTTTAACTCCTACATCTTTGGGCCGGAGGGTGAGGGCAGCAGAGAGATAGATGTCTCGCCACAGTTCCACCTCATCAAATAGTCCTTTTAAGCCCCCCGTCTCTGGTCACTGTGTGGTTTTCAGGTGAAAATATCAATACTCGACAGCGTTGCCAGATCTTTTGCTACTTGCATGCGCCAAGACGAAACAGCTTTTCGGAATGGCGGCCAACATAAAAAGAACGAGGCCCAGGGAGGATGAGCCGCTGCTAGCCCACGATCTGTCTTCGACCGTTGCGCCGACGAGATCTCATCAGGTCAGGGTAGTCGGCATGGCAATGACCTTCGGTATCATCATCGAGATTGGTTTATATCTCCAGGTTCCAGCGTCGTTGCAGCTGATGGAGGAGATAATCTGTCGCAAGCACTACTCCGACCTCATCCGCTCAGAGGGCGGTCATGACAATGTTTGCAAATCAGCAATGGTCCAAGGCGAGCTCGCCATGATCAAAGGCTGGCAAGCCTCATTCAACAGCATACCGCGTGCGTCTGAACCTTCAACGCCGTTTTGACAGCATCAAGCTGATCTTGAACACAGCACTGCTGACGGCTATCCCCTACGGTGTCATTGCCGATAAGTATGGGCGCCGGCCCGTTCTATCGCTAGCCATGTTTGGCCTCATGCTAGAGTTCATGTGGAGCCTACAGCCGCGTGAGCCACCATCTCCAATTATCCGGAAACATTGCTAATAAATGCCAGTCCTGTGGCCAAACGTCTTGCCCCTCTGGACCGTGTGGTTTGGTTCGGTGTTCCAGTTCATCGGTGGAGGTCCAGGAACGGTTGCGGCCATGGTCTGGACAATGGTTTCCGACGTGGTTTCCATTTCAACCCTGTATGATCATGCAACCCCGCCCCCTCTCATGATAGCAACAGGACTGATGCTTCGTAGCACGGTGGTTTACTACAGGATCGCAGCAGTCTCGCTCGGGGGACAACTCTTAATTGCCCCCCTCAGTGCCTATCTACAAAGCAAGAATCCCTGGCTGCCTCTCGCGATTGGCTGCATTGCAATGATTACTGGAACGTGTCTGTCGCACTTCCTTCCCGAAACGCTCAAGCTGCGCCAGGCCGCCGATGAGGAGTTCGGGAAAACCCTCCGTCGGCCGGAGCATGCCACGAACGATAAGCGTACAATAAAGGAGCAGATCATCTTTGCAGTCAGAAACGACATGAACCACGCGTATAACTTTCTGATCAAATCCCAGAGAGTGGTCTTTCTGATGGCTGGCTGCAACCTGACGATCATCGTCAAGTATGTCAAGGAGGCGATGTTATCGCAGTACGTCCATAATCTTTTTGGTTGGTCCTGGGTAAAGGTGAGTACATCCTTTCTCTAGATGTTTGATTTTGCACGGGTAACAAGCTGCATACTAACAACGAGAAAAACAAAAGGCCACCCTTGTCTCAACCGTAGCGGTAATTGCCCACATCGTCATGCTGCTTGCCATCCTCCCGGTGGCGGGCCGGTACATCACAAAGCGTACGACCGTGCATCCTCTTATCCGGGACCTTTGGCTCATCCGGATGACCGGTATACTCCTGTCTCTCGGTTGCTTCATGGTCGCAGTCGCATACACAACCTGGTTTTTTGTTGTCGGTACGTGTCTCCTTTGCTGCACGCGTTTTCGTTTCCACACCGCAGTCCTACTACCTCCATAGAGACCTGCCGACTGACATGAGTCCAGCCCTCATCATCTGCACCTTTGGCATCTCTTATGTCAACCTCTCTCGAGCGGTGCTCACCGCCGTCGTGGAGCCACACACGACTGGCACGCTCAACACGACCATGAGCTGGCTGGAGCAGATGAGTATGCTCGTATCAGCGCCCATCATCTCCGGCTTGCTGAAAGTAGGAAACGCGACAGGGGGTGTGTGGATTGGGCTTCCGTATATGGTAGCGACGATAATGTCGATTGGTGGCACCGTGCTCGCCTTTCTATATCGTCTGCCTGAAGACAAGCTCTTCTGAATTCTTGTATGTCAATGAGCGGGTAGGGCGATGTGCAAGACATCATCTTGTGCTTTTACGGACACATTTTTATATTATTGGATTTCAGCCGACCAGGCTCGCATGGAGCCACGTAAAAAGTCCCATCCTGCAGCAGCCTTGGCTCTGGGCAGGGAACAGTGACATGGTTGGGTAGACTGATAAAGGTGAAACAAAATGAGTGTCCCATCATGCACCTACATGCCAGATAGACACCGACTTACTGATGGATATAGTCGCTCTAAACCTTCAGACATCTTCTTATTGGATCTTGGCATTCGAGTCTTAAGCAGTGTTGATCTCTACGACAGCTTGCTCCGCCTCACTTCCTCCTGAGTTCAGATAAACGTTGCCTGACTCTAGTGCCCAGTCGTCGGCCTTCGCGATGTGACGCCTCGATGATGGCAGTCTTGGGGTTGAGTAATGGAAAGGAACAAGTTGTCCAATGAAGAGTTGACGAAGCCGCCTCTTTTCTCTCAGTAGTGCACGAGAAAGCTCCGGTTGATTATTCCCGGGCCCCCCGCCACCGAGCTGCAGCGCTAGAGACCGATAAGGGCGGCGATAAGAGCTCTAAATGCGCCGATTGCGGGGGTGGGGTATCGGAGCATGATGTAACACACACAATGTGGCGGACCGGTGACTATTTTTATTTTTATTTTAGTTGCTGACCGGTACGACTCAAGACAGAGAGTTAAGTTGGCTGCTTCCAACTCTACCACCACCACCACCACCTGTTCCTCCACCTGTAGGCAACTGTCCCTACCTAGACTCAGACCGCACTCGTCGAGGACATCTCCTCTCCGTCTCGAGACCAGACATAAGCAACGACAGGCGCATCAAGAATCCTAACCCCCCTTCTTTCACCCCTCACGTCAACCCCGCCAATTCGCCCATCATAGGCCGCCGACGCCGCGTCAAGCACCCCCAGGGCCGGCCCAACTCGAACCGCCCCCGCAACAAGATGGGTAACGAGGAGTCCACCATGCTGGACGAGAGCGTCCGACCCAAGACGCTGCAGGCGCGGACCCTCGAAGCCGTCGCCGACTACATCAAGTCCGGCAGCGTCAAGAAGATTGCCGTCATGACCGGCGCCGGCATTTCCACCGCCGCAGGCAGTACGTCCTACCCTTCACCCGCCCTTCTGCTTCTTGTGGGAGACGGCCCGAGCCTAATAGCTTCCAGTTCCCGACTTCAGATCCCCCGGAACCGGCCTTTACGCCAACCTCGCCCGCCTGAATCTCCCTTACGCCGAGGCCGTATTCGACATTTCGTACTTCCGCAAGCACCCCGAACCCTTTTACTACCTCGCCAAGGAGCTCTACCCGGGCAAGTTCTACCCCACCGTCTCCCACGCCTTCATCGCCCTGCTTGCCAAGAAGGGCCTGCTGCAGATGAACTTCACGCAAAACATCGACTGCCTCGAGAGGCGTGCCGGCGTCCCCGACGATAAGATCATCGAGGCCCACGGCAGTTTCGCCACACAGCGTTGCATCGAGTGCGGCGCGGCCTTCCCCGCTGACCGCATGCAGAAGCACGTCCAGGACGAAGTCGTCCCCAAGTGCGACACCTGCGGTGGGCTCGTAAAGCCGGACATTGTCTTCTTCGGCGAGGCCCTGCCGGAGTCGTTCCGAAACAACACCCATCTGCCCGCCACGGCCGACCTCATCATCGTTCTGGGTACCAGTCTCTCGGTCTACCCCTTTGCTGGTCTGGCCGAGGCTTCGCGGTCTGGAATCCCCCGTTTGCTGCTGAACAGGGAGCGCGTAGGACAGATGGGTCGGAGGGCCGACGATGTTGTCGAGCTGGGTACCTGCGATGCCGGAGTGCGGAAACTGGCCAACCTGCTCGACTGGGGTGACGAGTTGGAGGACCTTTGGCGCAGCATCGTCGGTGAGAAGGAAGCCGCAAGGCAGCTTGCATCGGCTGCGAGCGAGGGCGATGCCGACCTCGAGGAGGAGATCCGCAGGGTCACCGAAGGCGTCGATACCGCCCTGAAGCTTGACGACGACAAGAAACCTGCCGATGAGCCCGCCCAGAAGCCGCTGGAAAAATCGGATCAAGCGGGATCCTCGCCGAGGCCGGACCGCGAAAGCAACACCGAAGACGCTCAGAGAAGTGCCCCCTCCCGGATGTCCAAGGCTATCCAGGGCGAGGCGGAGATCGGCACGGACATCAAAGACGACCGAGGCCGCGAGGGGAGGATCATTGACGGCTCCCAGGGCGCGCCCCAGGACGCGCAGGACTTCCGCATCGAGGCCAAGAAGAAGATCCAGCTCGCGATGCAAGGTATGGCCACTCCGCTGGACGAGGTCGCCGTCGTCTTCGACTCCAAGGCTCCCGTCGCCAAGATCAAGGGAGAGGACCCTAAGACCAAGGACGAGCTCACGGGCGTGTCGCGGTACGATGAGAAACCCGCTTCGGGATCCGATGCCGACGCCGAGGGGTACTTCCCCCCTTCCAAGGAGACGGGCAGCGTTGAGTCCCATTCCGCCACGACGGCTTCGACGGCGCACGTGCAAACTGCAACCGACAAGAGGGAAGAACCATCATCATCGACGGGGCCAGAGGAGAAGTCACCATCAGACAGCGCAAAGCCATGATAACGCTTCACCATCACTCAGCAGATTTCCTTGACTTTGACTTGGGCACCACGACTGATTCCCTCCCCGTCTTTCGCGACAATAGTCAGTCTTCGTTCACCTAACCTATACCCACAACACATCGGCTACACCATGTCTTGTATCTCATTCGCTGCATTCATCACGAACGGGTTTCACAAAAGTTTCATGCCGTTTTATGACATTTTTCTCTGCATTCATTCCTTCTTACCTCATGACGGACGGTTCCCCGATCACGTAATGACGATAATCAGGAATCAAGTGCCGTCCCTAAGCCTCCTATCTGTTGGCATTGTAAATACACCGTACGGAATGTGACAATATGGCAGTCTGACATGATTGGTGTTGAGAAAACTCCGAAGGGTAGTCCATCAATGGAGATGAGCGCCGTGCAGTTTAATCCTGGCTGTGAATTCATTCGGTGACTCATTCAGCAAGTGTCCCATAGGACAACTGGGTTTGTTTGTTTTTTGTCACAACATTTATCAATAGAGCATGCCCCTGCCACGACCCTGCATAGACAGCACAGTCAGGGTCCGACTGCTAGCCTCTCACATGGCAGTTTGTTAGCCCAACTATTTGTGCATCTCCTTCATCATCGGCCTCGATGAGCTCTGGTAGCCCATGCACCTGCGCGGAGATAAGGTTAGTAGCGGACGGGTCCTCAGTTGCGCTGAAGAAAGCCCGCGGGGCCCGACGAAGTACGATAGTCACAGGCCAAATCGAAACGTCCCTACCAAATAACTAACGTTTGCGCTCCTACCGCAGTACTTCTACCAGCCTGCCAGCTTACCTGCTAGCCGTTGAATAGCCCTCTATCTATTCAATGAAAAGGCATATAAGCTGCATGCTGACTATGTCGGCTGTGGGTGCAACCTGGTGGGGATATTCTAGGATTCAGGAATGAGCCAGTATTCGGGTGCGGAAAACCAAGGTTTGCAGTCCTCCCGTGTTTGTCAAAGTTTCATTCAGAGGAGCAAACACACCCCGTGAATCCATCCATGATGTACGGGGATAAACAAATCTTGGAGCGGGCATAACCTACCCCCACTGCGGATATTACCCACCTCCATCACCCTGCCAAAGCTCAGACGATAAGTGAGAACTTCCACCCTCGATACAGCATCGTTTCCCGCTCCAGAACAGAGCGTTTGTCCGTGTCGAAAATTAGTAGCCAATGTAGAGTTCTCAATAGACTTCGTGGTGGGTCTCGGTGCGAGTCTGTTGAGCTATCGTGAACGCTAGATACCACGATGATACGCTGCAGAAGCCACAAACTTCTTGCGGCCGACAGGGGAGGATATCCTGCATGCAATTCGGAGCGGGCCCCTGAATTTGCCGCTTGCCCGCAGCATCTCTTCATGCTTTTAGACTGAACACCTGCCAACTTGGAACCAGCTCTTCTGCAATCTTCACCAGCGGATTTCGGCGTGGCAAATTCGGACTGCACGACGTTGCCGGCCCCTGGATATAAAGGCAGCTTCGCAGTTTGCCGCTAGTTCCCGTTTCTAGGCAAAGTTCATCTTCTCGAGGTGCACTGCTTCTGTTCCCACGTTTGCTCACTATCATCTCGGAACTCCCATCGCTCGACAGGGGGGTTCGCAGCGCCATGGCCACCCATGAAGCAAAGCGCCAGGTCGTCATCGTCGGCGGCGGCATCACGGGCCTCACCTTGGCCCTGATGCTGCAGAACAGCGGCATCGACTACCTGCTTCTTGAGGCGTACGGCACGGTGACGCCAAACGTCGGGGCCAGCATCGGCCTCTACCCCAACGGTCTGCGAATTCTCGATCAGCTGGGTTGTTGGGAAGACATTCTGGCCAAAGCACAGCCAACCGAGATAACCATCTGTCGGGAAGCCGCTTCTGGAAAGCGCATCATGACCCGCCGTTCGAAGGGTCTCATGGTCCAACGGCACGGGTACCCGGCCATATTCATGGAACGGCATGATCTGCTCTGCGTCTTGTATGAGCGCCTGAAAGACAAGGATAGGATAGTCCTCAACAAGAAGGTGCAACGGGTGGAGACTCTGGAGGGAAGTGCTCTGGTCTACACCACGGACGGATCCGTGTTTGAAGGCCAGATCGTCGTAGGCGCCGATGGCGTGCGCAGCACCATCAGGAAGGAGATGTGGAGGAACGCGGACGACAACGGCGACTCGGCCGCCATCCCCGCGCGCGACAAGGGCGCCGTCCCGTGCGAGCACGCCTGCATCTTCGGCACGGCCAAGCCGACGCCCGGCATCGCGCCCGGCCAGGTCATCAGCGCGCACGGCGACGGCACAGTGGCCGGCCTGATGGGCGGGGTCAACGGCGAGGTGTTCGTATTCTGGTTCTGGACGCTGCCCGCGTCGCAGCGTTCGTGCCCCGTCGACGACATCCCGCGCTTCGACGACGAGGACAAGCGGCGGGAGCTCGCGCGCGCCGCCGACGTCCTCATCGGCGAAAACGGGCTACGCTTCCGCGCCGTCGCGGACAACCTCGAGTACAGCGGCGTCACGGCGCTGCCGCACTTTGTGATGCGGCGGTGGCACTACGGGCGTATCCTCATCCTCGGCGACGCGGCGCACAAGTTCAACCCCCTCGTCGGCCAGGGGGGCAACAGCTGCATCGAGTCGTGCGCCTCGCTCGTCAACGCCCTGAAGGACAGGGGCCTTGTCGGCGGCACGTCCTGGGCGCTGCCGGAGCTGGCCAAGGCGTTCGCAGCCGTCGAGCACCAGCGCATCGGCCGCGTCGAGGACATGGTGGAGAAGTGCCAGGACGCCATGCGCACGTCCGCCTGGGACACCCTGAAGGGCCGCCTGGTATTCAAGTACATCATGCCCATCATGCCGACGTCCTTGTGGCTCAACTACTACAGCGATCAGATCTCCGGCGGCTTGAGCTTGAAGGGCGTCGGCCCTCTCTTGTCGGCTCACGAATGGCCTTACAGTGACGAAAAGGATGTTATGGAGGACAAGGGTTCCGTGCTGGTCAGAGCCACCAAAGTCCTCACATGGCCTATCGCCGCGCTTACTGCGGCATTTTTACTGACAAGAGGGCTCCATAAATAAAATGTGCTTGGTGGCTTGTTCATCTTGCCGCGCATTATTGAATTGAAGGGTCTCGCGTTCTCGGCAGTAGGGCTATACATTCCCTGTGGTCCCGTCGCTTGAGGGGGTACCGGTTTGAAGGTTGCATTTTGCTGTGAACTGTCATTGTCGTCCTTTTTCTTCAACTTCCAATGACCATCCGCTTATCAACGTACACCAAATGGATTGGTAATTATATAAGGAATGTGTCAGCTATGTCCCCGTCTGGTAGAGCTTGGAGCCTGTTAAAACTCGCCTTGGCTTCCAGGCTCCTCTGGTATCTTTTTGCGTAATTCGTAATCTCGCCGGAATCCGGAATGCTAGCCTTGCGGGATGCCGGGATACAGTTAGTATCTAGATACGATTCCTCATCTTGACTGGTGGGTTAACTCAAGAAGCACGACTGGCTGGTAATGATGGTTCGAGCTGCAAGTTGAATGTAAGGGTGCAATGAAAACAATATTTACGCTTCCGATTTCGCCTTCCGTGGATGACACATAATTAGATTATGTATTGAGAGGCTGATGTTGGCGCTGCTGGGTGAATATGCATCACTCATACTGCACTCACTTGTTACATGACAGCAGAGTAAGCTTTTTATATAAAAATATTACTACAACTAGGAAACTCTAGAAATCTTAAACTATCTTTTTGCTTCAATTCCGCAAAAAACTAAGCAATACAAAAAGAAAATCGTTAAAGTCTATCTTTTAAGCTACTGCCTCCTGCATTTAGTCGTACTTACACCCATCGCTTATTACATACAATTCGACAATACAGGAGTCTTTCTTATGCGAACAGAACCTTCATCTCAAGGTCACTTTTGCGGTTGACCTGAGGGTATCGCACAGGCCCATGGGACAGCTCCCTTAATCTCCTCCTTGCCCTCGATGTAGTTGAAAACCGGCGCGTTGGCCGCAATGCTTGCGATCCGACTGACGAAGAACCTTTGCACCAGTTGGCTTGAGAGGATATAGAGGTCCAGGATTTTGAGCAGAAAAGTGTCCCAAGTTGCTGTTGCCGTGGCGTTGCCAGAGAGCCTGCAACTAGACGCAACTGCCTCCTGACGGGTGTTTTGGTAGTCGTGAAACGCGGTAGCAAGCTCGTCGGCGGAAGGAACTTTGGAAGAGGCGAAGGCCTGGTTCAGCTTGTTTGCCAGGACCACGACGTCGATGATGCCGTTGTTGCAGCCGGCTCCGGTGGAAGGCGTAAACTTGTGGGCGGCGTCGCCGACAAGGACAGCCCGGCCCCCGTGGTTCCAGTTCGGGGCTACTCCCTCCTCGAGGTTGACAAGGCCCGATTGCTGTTTCTGCGCGTAAGCGTCGCGCAAAGTCAGGCTGGCGCCGTTGGTCAGAGGTACATGGCCCCACTTGTCGACAAAAGCGGCTTCATCGTCGGCCGTCCAGCGGCGGGGATGGCGTGTAGGCTCTTCCAATTTCTCGTAGACGCCGACGACCGCCGTTTCCTCGCCCGCAAAATACTGCGTCGTGGCCAGGGGTCCATGAGACTCGCTGGCATCTCCAGCCACAACACCGGGCAGCATTGGGAATCGAACCCAGAGACAGCGATAGGTGGTGAGGAAAGGCGCCTTCTTTTCTGCTGTCTTCTCGGCCGCTTCATCTTTCGTCTCATCCTGGCTCACCATGGCGTCGATGTATTTCCGTACTGAGCTGTAAGTACCGTCCGCACCGATCACCATGGAGCCCAAGTACGAGGTTCCGTCGGCGCAGTGCACGACTACCCCCGTCTCAGTTGTGCGGATGTGCGATACCTTCTTGTTGGTATGCAACTTCGACGCAGTTTCGGCGGGAAGAGCGTCCCAAAGGACCTGCATCAGGTCATGACGACTGATGACTCGTGGGAATTCACCATGGCTAGAAGGAGTGTCAGCAAGGCCACAACCAGATGTCTCGCGCGTCAGATAATACGCACTTCTGCTGGACGTAAGTGAAAAACAGAGTGTCTCCAATGTTCCGTCCCTTGTGATCGAACCGCCTGAACTTAGCGAGCGGGGAGCTGACCTTGTTCAGGGCAGGCAGAATGCCGAACTGGCTTAGAGCTCGGAGACCAGTTGGTGACAAGACCAGATTTGATCCAGCGTCCAGAACAATCGTAGATCGGCTCTCAAGAAGAATGAAGTCGATGTCTGCTCTAGAGAGAGCGTGGACGGCCGTCATACCGACGGGTCCACCGCCAACCACGATAATTGGGGAAGCAGCTGCGGCCATGATGAATTGATGAGGCAAGGGCAGTTGCTATAAGTCGATTTGGGGAGGGGCGTATAAAGTGCGGCTCTGTTAATGATCGATGTTCAATGATAGATGGAGGGTGGCAGTGAATACGTCGGTAGTCTAAACTTTATATCAACGTTCACGTGTAGTCAAAATTCAGTACTCCTGTGAAGGGAAGTGTCAAAGGGGTACCAAGGCCTTATCACCCACACTTTCGCCTTGGCCCTGCTCGTTGGCCAATGTTTATCAACGGGGCCTCTCCGTACAGAACAAATGGAACCCAATTAGGTGCTAGAATCGCGATTAAGCCTGCAAAGCTATGTGGGGCGTAAAGGGAATGCCTCGGCTCGGCACTCGGATTGTCGTACTCAATGTGGGCCAGTTCTGCGTGGCTGTCAAAATAAGCCCCCTTTTGGGGGTTAGTGATCGGAAAGTCCGAGGGACAAGGTAAAAGGGAATGCCTCGGCTCGCTTTTCTGTACGAACTATTCTACAAAGTGGTCTGTCTCTGAAGCAGCTGAATGTTGGCCCCTGTAATATTTACTTTGAAGATGCTGAGTAGAGATAGCTCTGCTTGGCTCTCCTCGGGGTAAGACAGGTAGGCTAGTGTCATTTAATGCATAATAAAAATGCTAAGTTTATTTGTCCCTTTGGTGATTATTATGTGCAACAAATATCTGAAGGTAGCAGGTCAAGTGCGTGATTTTATAATTCTTAAGGTGCAATCTAAAAGTTGTCAATGTCGAGGCAGCATATCTGTAACAGTGTTTAGATAATGCGATGATTACCCTGCGGGAGCTATTTTAGACTTGGCTGTAAACATTTAGAGATGGCTTCACACACACTCAGTTCCGCCAATCTATGAAAGAAGAGAAACTAACAGCCCCCGATTTAGTTCCTGAGCCACGCATGCAATAACTATCTCATCTCCAGGTTTGAGATAGTTTGGTGGGTTGAGACCAAGCCCAACACCTGCGGGCTTTTCCCCATCATTAGCATCAACTCAAAACATGTAAGTGACTACCTAAACTTACAGTCCCCGTAGCGATTACATCACCAGGCTGTAAGGTCTGACCCGCAGATAGCGTGCTGATGTGCTCAGGAATAGAAAAGATAAGGTCTTTCACGGTGGCATCTTAACGAAGTTGTTCATTTACGTGCGTTTGAAGGCGTAAACATCTACCTTCATCAGGCAACTCCTCCTTTTTGACAGCGATCGGCCCCTGAACAACCGTATTTAGCTTCACATCAGGAACACTAGTTTGAACTTGAATGCCTACCATTGAACAGAAGGAATCTGGCGATTTACCAATATAAAACTGCTTGAGGTCGCGCTGTCTCTCTCTGGCTGTCACAGCGTTGATTATGGTATAACCCCAGACATAGTTCCAGGCATCTTTCTTGTGTATCTGATATCCAGCCTGTCCAAGGATGACAAAAACCTTTCCTTCGTAATCTGCGCTTTCGGTGAAGCCCTTATGAATGCGAATATTGTCTCCGTGTGCAATGATAGAGGTCGCACGCTTGGTGAAAATGACGGGGTGGCTGGGCCAGCCAACCTTGTCAGAACTGTCATAGCCTGAACTGTTGAACTCCTTGGCATGCTCCATATAGTTTTTGCCAACAGCGAGAACATCCCGGCCCGAGAGCGGTGGCAGTAACTTAACAGCATTCACAGATATTGTTGGCCCGGCTGCGATACATCGACCAGCACCTGCTTCGTGACTTGGTAAAGGTTCTCCACGGGGGTTCCAGAGTCGAAACTGAGGGGTTGTATAGTCTGCTTCTCCAGGTCGAAATGGCCAATGCGGGGAACCCGACCGCCCCTCTGCAGGTAGGCGGCAAAGTTGGTCAAATCCTCACGATAGCTTGCCATGATGATCAGTGCTCTGTACAAGCCCAGCGCTATTGATTCTTGAGAATTTGATGAGAGCACTGCAACTCGTGGTTCATGGTGTTTCAGGATGAAAAGTCGATCAATGATACCATTTCCCGCGAATGCCGTCTTATCTAGCGACCAACTCCCTACTGGATGAAACTCCACCGCTGACCATCTGCGGGTACATAATGCAAATGTTCTCCCAATTCTGAAAACCGAGGCTGCTTTGATGAGATTTGGCTCTCACTAAGGAGCCAATATTCACATGGAAATGCGGCTTGTGGTGCAGGAAATGGAAATCTCCCCTTTGAGTGTTCTCAGTTGGCCACGTATATTATGGCTGATAAGTCGAGTCCAACTCCTCAGGTCGATTTGAGGCTAGGAAGAAAAACCCTTTGGCTGATTCAAGATGATATGCTCGTAAGCCACTTACACGCAAGTATTCTGCGAATCAAACCGGTATGGATGCACGGTATCCCGGATAAGCACGTCGATATTGAAGACGAGATTGAAATGTATGGCAGCCCTCTCTTTGAGCCGTTCCAGCCAGGCTGGATCATTTTTGGAAGTATCGGAAATAGAACCCTTAAATAAAAAGAATCCGTTGAACCATCTAATGGGTACATACTATGTGTAAAGGTACTAAAGTGTAATCGTGATTCCGTCGTTGGTAGCCAGCGTATTTCTGGTTTTATCTTATCCAAAGGCCGGGATGGCGTGGCATGTCAGTCCTTGACTTCAATCGCTGTAATTAACACAAGGAGTATTTGCGTACGAGGAAGGATAATATACCCACGGCAAATGATCTCTACACTTCACGAAGAGACATGTAGTAATACCAAACAAAGCGGTTACGATTGTAAAAACATACAATACAAAACGACTTCACAACAGGCGTGTTGTTCCCCTCGAGCTTGCTTAATTTGGATGTGGAGATCGTCTCTTCGATCGCGCTACGATAGCTCCATCTACTTATCGAGTTGCTAGTATGGCTCTCAAGACGGGCTGGTTCCAGACAGCCGGGTCGTCTTGGCAGGTTCATGCATGGTTCGAGCCATCGCCGCTGTTTCAGCCAAAATTTTGTATTACTTGGCAAGTCGTAATTAGTAACATCATCAAGATGCCATGAATTTTTTCGTGGCCATGTGTGTACGTTAGTGCGCCGACTAGGTGGCTTATTCACTAATGAAGCAGATACGCTCTATTGACTCTATACACAAAGTTTACAGGATCTAATATGTGAAGTGAATTTCTCCCCGACCACGTCATGCCAACAGAACGAATATCTCTCGCATAGCCACTCCGTCTCAATAAAGGCTTCAGGAGCAGGTACCGAAAAGCGGCTGGCATCCAGTACCACAGTGGGCTGTGGTGTCGCCGCAGTAACCATACTCGCTGCAGCAAGTCGTGCCAGGGCAGGTGTAGGCTTTCTCACCACCGCAAGAGCCGTCGGGGCTCACACCACCGGTCGCGCCACCGGTCGGAGTAGCAACGGGAGCGCTGGAGGTAGCGCTGCCACCAGAGGCAACGGGGCCAGCAGCACCACAGACACCGAAAAGGGGCTGGCAGCCGGCGGCGCAGTAGGCCTGTGAGTAACCGCAATATCCGTACTCACTACAGCAAGCACCGGGCTCGCAGACATAGCCCTGGTCACCACCGCAGGCACCGCCAGGGCCGATCACGCCGGTAGGAGTAGCAGTGCTAGTAATGGTGACAGTGATCTTGGAAGCGGTGGCGGTAGGGGTCGAAGTGCGCTTGGTCTTGTACCAGTTGGCCTTAGGGTCGCCGAGGCATTCACCGACGGTAACGGCTCTCAGGTTCTTCTCCTTGATGATGCGGAGGAACTCGGGAACCAGGTACTCGGCGGTGTTCTGGTGAACCTTTGGGAAAGTTAGCAATGCCTACTTATATGGACTGTTCAGGATCAACGAGACTTACGTCATGGGCCAGAGCGATGGATCCACCTTCGTCGACACCCTCCTCGAAAAGACCGACACTCGTTAGGTTACCAAGAGGGGCGTTGTTAGCGTAGTCGAGTGTGTCAATATCGGCATAGATGACGTGGTACTCCAGAGCCTTGAGGATGGACAAAGTGTTGTCGTTCCAGCTGAAGTAAGGAGGGCGCATGTACGTAGGGTACTTTCCAACGATGTTAATCAGAGCATCCTCGAGGGTTACCATCTCAGTGATGATGTCGGCATCGCCCAGAGTAGCTAAGTCAGCGTGGTCGAAGGTGTGAGAGCCGATCTGGTGGCCCTCAGCATCCATACGCTTCACAACATCTTGGTAGTCGTTTATGTCGTCAAAGTTTTGGCCGTTGACGAAGAAGGTAGCCTTGGCACCAGCCTCGGCGAGGAGGTCGAGAATGTGGCTGGTGTAAGTGAAAGGCCCGTCGTCAAATGTAAGGGCGAAGTCGCCAGGAACAGTGCAACTGGCGATGGCAACCCCGTAAGGGACGATAGTGGCCGGTGCGGTGGCACTGGAGGTTGCGGACCTAGAGCTAACGGTTGTAGCAGTGTCGTTGTTGCCGATAGGCACGGTGGTGCTAGGAATGGCGACGGATCCGGTGGGGAGAGCAACACCGGGAATGGTGGTGAGAGAAGGGGCAGGAGCAGCGGTAGGAACGGTGGTGTTCAGCGGGAAGGGAACGTAGGAAGAGCCCGGAGCCGGCTTGCCCGGGTATGAGGGCACATGGCTACTAGAGGAAGGGGGCTGGGAGAGGTTAGAAGGCAATGGAGCACCAGCACCAGACCCTGAGTTGTCCTTTCCAGGCTTGGAACCCGAGTTGGACTCGGAGCCAGGCTGAGAGCCGGAGCTGGGGCCGGTAGAAGAGTCGTGGGAACCAGATCCGGTGTTGGGACTAGATCCAGAGCCAGAGCCAGAGCCAGAGCCAGAACCCGAGCCCGGCTTAGAACCGGGGTTGGTGCCAGAGCCAGAGCCAGAGCCAGAGCCAGAGCCCGGCTTAGAGCCGGAGCCTGGGCTAGATCCGGAGCCCGGGTTGGAGCCGGAGCCTGGGTAAGAGCCACCGGGGTTTGAGGGAACACCGGGAACGGTGGTGTTCATAGGAAAGGGAGGAAAGTGAAGCTTGGTAGTGCTAGGCGCGGGGATGGGAATGTCTTCATCGCAGAAGGTCTCGTTCGAGGTTTGGCGGCGAAAAGGAGTAGCGGCCGCTCCGGCAACGAGGAGCGACGCGGTAACGGTCTTGAAATGCATATTGATCTGAAAGAATGACTATTATGTAGTAAAGGATGACTTCGGCATATGCGAAAACGAGTGACACTGTCTTGAAGCAAGACTGACCGTTGGGTGTTAAAGGGAAGAAGATATCACAGAAGAGCTAATACGGCAAGGCAGAACCGCCCATATATCCTGTCGACCTTTGCCAAGTCTGTCTTCGTGTTTCCCCCGTGTCCCTTGGAGGCGCCAATGGTGGACCTATCGAGACTAGCTTCCATCATGTTCGTCCTGTTTTGATTGCCAAAACCTACCACCAGGGGTGACATCGTTCAGACGTTGCACCAAGGGCGCACGAAAAGAAACGAGCCCTGACTAGTTCAGCTTGGCAGCTGCAAACTAGTCCGATCGGCTGGGAAATGGAAAGTTAGAAACTGAACCGTCAGACATGCGGCTGGGGAGATCAAATGACGGCCGTTCGTTGTCTTTGTTACAGGTTCTGACAGCACGGCATTTTGGGGAGAGAACGAAGAGCCTTCATACACGCCAAAACCGCCCTGGCGGCGGCGGTGGTGATGGCAAGACCTCATGGTGGTGAGCACCGCGCAACATCGACAACATCACCTTACCATTTACACGGAGATGCCAAGATACTCAATTTCAGACCCTCCCCGCTGGTTTGATTTTACGAGTCGTTCTTGGTCAATCTTAAATGTTTCAAGCCAACCAATCAATCATACTTCGCATGACTCGGCTTTACCCCACACAATGTCCTATAACTAAGTTAGCGAGCGCTACATTGTACGCACACATAATACATTCCTCGACGGGTCCGGCGCTCCGCCGTTCTCCTGTTCGTAACCGTCCCTCGACGGAATGACGAAATAGATTAAAAGTGAAGCGAGGCTCTTTTGTATGAGCCATCTATGTAAGCGTGGTGAAGACTGCGGCCTCGCCCGGTTTTCCAAAGCTTACCGGGTCTAGTGGCGCTCCTCTGCGAAGTACGACTGGAGATCAAGCATACATAGCAATATCGGTTTGAGGTGACCACCACCACCATAAAAACATATGTCTCATGGATTTGGCGAGGTGCAATTTGGACTCCCCTGCTGCACCCCTCGTTTAGTTCGAAGGAGGATTTGTTCCTGCTGCTGCTGCCTACAGCATCTGCAAGAACAACCAAAGTTCTTCCTATGGTGACTAACTGCATAAGGCGAATAGGGGCGATAGAGGGGCAACAGGATCCTTCCGAGGAATCAGACGAGGTCCAGACATCGTCGACAGGACGCGCATGCAAGGTTATAAGATGACAGACGACAGGGGTGACCGCCGACACTGAACCAATATGACAGGGGTTGGCGGCTTATTAGTTGGAGCAGCAAGGTTGGTCGCACGGCCTCAGGGTGTACCCGCGTGTCCAACAGCACAGGCGTCCGATTGCACGTTCCAGATCGCTAACAGTGCGTCGATTACCATTGTTCACTTTGCTTTTCCAGAGCGGAGCAAGACTCGAGTACGTTGTCGGGGCTGACCACTGGCGCGTCCTCGTCTTGTCCAAGACATCGAAAAGGCTTACTTCCATCTCCCATGTCAATGTTGATTGGCCCAGAAACGGTATTCGAGTGGCAGCTGAAATGCGTCGGTCCTTCGAGTCGGCTTGCTCGGACGATAAACTTTTGCCCAGCACCACAGCCCACCGGTCCTTTTACCCCTTTATGCCCGGAGCAAGCTTCCTCATCGCATCCCACCTTGGCGCATAGGATTCAACGTTATCCTCTAGTGGGGCCTAGGCGAACCTGCTCAAGGAGCAGATTTGGGCAGCCGCCATTAGTGTGTTCGTATATGCAGCAGGCGGCGAAAACAATTGGTTGATGTTTCTCCAAGTTATTCTTGCCAAAACGTGCCGGAAAAACGGAGCAGGTGGTCTAGTCACCGGAAGGTTTACACACACATTAATAAGTAGTGTACCGGACGTTCTATGAAAGAAAGCCTACCGAATTTTATCCGGCTTGCGAACAGTAAAGGCATTACTTATTTGAAGTGAAAGAGAAGATTTTCTCCTTATGGGGAAGAAAGAAAGAAAAAGAAAAAAAGACTGCAGGGTGTATTGTTAAACGTGTGTCATGTGTGCGAATGCAAAATCCGGCTTTATTCTCTTAAACACTGTTAAATTTCCAAACAGTCAAAGCTGATTGTGCAATGTATTCATCATGACAAAACCAACGTGCTTGTGCACAAGTCTTCTGATAATTCTAGCGTAACTTTTTGTTCAGCGCACAGCTCTCCAATACCAGTCGGCACTCGTGGGTATATGTATGATAGATTCCCAATTCTTGGATCGTGTGCATCTAACCAAGACCTACTCTCCCTTATTACTGTCAACCGCACCTTAGGAAACCATGACAGCAATCAAACTAGCTCTCTAATGTTCCCTTCGTATGCCAAGAGATCTGGTAGATCATATGTTGGTGTCGTCAGAGTCATCGCACTACCGAGCTCGGACCCCTCATTGCCATGGCTTCCTGTGGTGATTTGCTTTGATCGAGTTGCTGTAGTGATATTGTTAGTGCTGGCATTTAGGCCTCACTAGACCCAATACTGTTACAGACCTATATGTGATATCAGAGTAGCCTGCGCATTCAACATCGTTTCCCATCTAGCAGTGAGTTGTAGATTTCAGCGGGAATGCGATTAAAGGTCTCCTATTTATTTGCTCATCCCTTCTGTGCAGATCTCGTGCGCGGATCATCTAGCGCGCCCCGACCTGCCTTAGGTATTTCTCCCAATCTTTAGCCTAACCGGATTACATGACAGATATCAAGACGCTGTGCTGTTTTTGTTCAGACGGTTGTCGCACCGCTGCTCCATTTTTGTATATTTCTTCCTGTCACAAAAAGCTGGATACATCGACCCGGCGAGCGAAACACCGATGTGTTTGCAAGTGGTTATACACAGGGGCTGTTAGTCTTGCCCTGAATCCATTTCGAGCTTCGTAGATGTAGGAATGTGTTGCTGATATCAGTAAACTATCGGGGTTCTGATTGTTGGCATGGTGAATGACTCAGGAAACCACAAAAGGTTTGTTTCCTTGGAGTGTGCCTTGTCATATTATTGGTGCGCGTTAGTTTGTAATAAGCTTATATTCAACCCCTCCCCCCCCCCCCCCCCCCCCCCCCTTTTTTTTTTTTTTTTTTTTTTCCTCCCCTCTTCCGCAGTGCCAAAGTGCGTATTATCATGCCTCCACCACCCCTGCTGGAAACCGTCCGTAAAAGCGGGGACGAGCACGACGTCACGGCCATGGGCTTCAGCGCAGGCGCGCACTCGGTCCGTCCCCCCCCCCCCCCCCCCCCCCCCCCCCAATTTTTTCCCCCCCCCCCCCCCCCCCCCCCCCGGCGAAGTGCATAACATCGGCCGCCCGTGTTACTTAGAAATCCTTGACTTGGGGCTCTTTTACTATGTAACTTCCAATTCGTGCTTCATCATAAGATTCCAATTTGTTAGGCAGGTATCGGAACGAGATTAGTCGAGAAGAATCAGCATGTAATAACGGTGAGCTGAGCCTTCGCCATAGGCGTCCGTCCTATTGACCAACACAGCCATAAGCGGCTGTGTCACATGGAGGTGACAAGGTCGGCCGTATGCTGTTCATCATGGGCGCTCTTTACGCGGAACGCACATAGGAGACTAACCAAACATCCACTAGCGTTCTCCCTACTCTCACTGAGACCTTACTGTGCTATCCCAGTGCCTTCGACATAGCATATGGGAACTTCTGATGTAAGGTCAATCTGTTATACCAAGTACGGCATCTAATCAGCAGGCATCAGCTGCCTATGCTTGCCCTTAGACAATGATGATATGGCCAGGGGTGTATGTCGCGTTGCACGAAACCCTCACCAATTCCGCGGGGCAGCATTATAGTAATGCAGATATGTTCATATGCTGGCAATCTTGGATCACAGGAGTTCTCACAGGTACACAAACCCCTACCAACTTACACCCTGCAACAACAACAAAAAGAAGAAAACTAAAAGCATTGTAATATGTGACTTCGTAAAGTGGGGGCGCCAAGCATGACATCTGCCAATATGGGTCACTGTTTTAGAAGGTTGCCAAGCAATGTTAGCGGCGGTTAGGTTATGTACTGATATAGTTACATGTACTGATGTAGAAGTCTTACTCGTAAAAATACCAACAGTTTTAAAATATGCGACATATTCACACACGAAATAACGATTTACTGCGCATTCTATTCCGGACAAATCCCAATGTCAATACAAAAGTTGGCGCCCTTGAGCGCAGGACCTTCGGTTGCTGATTATGAACCAGGCAATAGGTGGATTAATATGAAAGGCATAACATCAACAGCTATAAGTTTCGGTGTTTTAGTCACGAATGATCTAGGGTGTGTAATTTCTCTTTCTCTCGCTTTCTTTCCTTTGTCGTTGCTGAGTACAGGTAGCCGTCGACCTCCCGAGCCTCCATCTATTTGATTTCTTGCTGTTCCAATGCGATATTAACTCCCGGTCGCATCGTAAAATGTTCACTTGGTTAAGCAATCAGACAACTCTTCTGGTCTGAATTTATACCCCCGTTGCTTCGGTACTGTTCCAATAGCACGCCAGGCTTCACATATTCGAAACCTACGGTAAACCCATTTCAAGGGGCCTACTGAGAGGCAAGTAAACTTGGACATCTCGAAAAGCTTGTAATCCTCAAGACACATGGGCGTACAAACGGACTGACTGCCAATATATTTCAAAGAGACGACTTCGTGCATCTTTGGCCATGCCTCTCTCCAGGGTCGTGGGTGCGCGGAACCCGAAGTCCACGCTAGCGCTGCGAGGGTTTGTCCTGAAGAGGTTAAATTCGACCGGAGTCACGGAAGCTAGAACGAGGCTATTATTGGGAACCCCCTGGTTCCGGATACAAACATGCGACCGTACGAACCAGCTCGTCATCCGTGGCAATGAGACCTCTTGTCGTCTATTTCGTTGTGCCCTGCGGGTTGCCGCCAGTCGCGTTCGATTGTGCGGTAGTAAGCACAGCATGAGAACAGGGCCGAGTCGGGCGACCAGGCACAATGAAACTGCAAACACTCGGACTCTTCAATATGATTATCTGCGCCCAATAAAAAAGGAAGCTAAGCCGCTGCTCTAAGTCCAGTGGAACCTTTCGGGTCGAACCAGAGCAAGGGACGTCACAACAAGGCCGCAGTCTGCCCTTGATTACAGCCGAGCCACCATCTGACGTTATAACATGCTAGCTCTTACGAGGTTGCCTAGGCGCGTCGGGCACCTAACCGGCCCGGCACCTGCGGACTGTCGGAAGGGTGGTTAGCGAGAGGCTCTTGCGTCAAAACATTTCTGGTCCCTCGGACCTCGCTGGTATTTATAAGACTCCCCGGTCTGCAATATGGCCGTCAACGTCTGTTTCTGCCAGTATCAAGAGCCGCTGATGGAGGTTCTGATGTAACCTGTCACCAACACATCAAATCGATACCGTTCCTGGTTACCGACAATTCCTCATTCGAATGTCTACATTGCCTGACGGCCTCATCGCCTTCGGGCCTGAAGCCAACTGCACACTCGAGCTCTGCCCCCTAGAATGGAGCATCCTCCGCTACCAGCCTTCTATCCCCGCGAGCGGCGTCTTCATCGCTTTTTTCGCCTTGGCGTTGATCGTTCATGCAATCCAGGGCTTTAGGTGGAAAACGTGGGGGTTCACGGTCAGCATGATCTTCGGTTGCATCTTGGAAATCGTCGGTTATGTGGGAAGGCTCATCATTCACGACAACCCATTCGACTTTCAGGGCTTCCTAATGCAGATCAGTATGTCGGCACTCCTAGAGAAAGATATCGCTGTCCTTTGTGCTGTCCCGGTATGCTGTCAAGACTAATGCGCCTTGCCAGTCTGCATCACCGTGGCCCCTGTCTTTTTCTCGGCTGCCATCTACGTGCTTCTTTCTCAGACGTAATAATCCCATTTGGTACCCTAGGAAGTAGTAGCCTAGGAAGTAGCGCAGAAGCTGATTTTCATTTACTCCAGAATCAATTTTCTAGACCGATCGATTTCCCGTTTTTCTCCTCGCCTTTTTTACTGGATATTCATTCCTTTGGACATAGTATCTCTCGTACTGCAGGCTCTAGGCGGCGCGTTATCGTCCGTCAGCACAACCAGAGAGGCAGTGGATCGGGGAGTCGACATATCACTCGCCGGTTTGGTTTTGCAAGTGGCCGCGCTACTTGTATTCTGTGGCTTATTTGCCGACTACATGGTGGCGTACACCCGCTCAAAAACTCGGCCTCCAATGAGCCAAAGACTGAGATTGTACTTGCTGTTCCTCGGCCTGAGTACTTTGTTCATTCTTCTTCGATGTGTCTACCGCGTCGTGGAGCTGCACGCAGGTTATTTCAGTCACTGGTTTCGCGATCAAGCGTTATTCATTGCCCTGGAATCAGCGTAAGTTCACACTGTATCAGTATCTCACTGTTCAACAGTCGTTGACATTATATAGCGTGATGGTCTTGGCAGTATTCTCCCTAATCATTGGCCACCCAGGGTTCTTGTTTACGCGGAGAGAGGGCAAAAATTCAACTACGGAGGACCCGAACGGCTTGACTTCCGGAGGTGAGAGCCTTCATGCGGCGAATGAGAAAAACCAAGGTACAGAAAGGAAATAGAGCAGTTGGTATAAACCCAGCATATAAATTGAATATCCGTGTATACAGATTTGATTTTGCGAGACATAGAGACATTTCCATTGCGTATATCCCTAGTTAGATCCGAGGAAGCATTTCGCATTCAGCTGTAATCCTCTTTGTAAACAGATTGATTACGTGCCACATTTTTTTTGGATCTCGAACAACTACCATTCGTACATCATCCGTAACTTGCAATTTGTAAGCGGTCAAGAATGTCTAGAATTTTTAGTTCGCCTAATAAAAAAGATTATCATCACAGGTTCTCATTCAATAAGGAACGGACTGGGTCATTTTGGAGAATAACTTCAGACCAACAAGTGACCAGGCTTTGTGCGTAATGCTTGCAGAGAAGTATCGGCTGATAATAGCAATGATGCAGCGAATTGTGATTTTGATGCATGTAAGCCGTAGGGCCAAGACAGATATTCGAGCGAGAGTGGTCATATAGTGCTGCTATTTGGGTTAACAAATACAAACAGGGTGCCACAAAAGCTCGAAGCCGATGTTCACGGCCAAGAACATCAGAATCAAATGAAGCATATCGGAACCTTTAGAACCAAACACATTAATTTTTGGTACTATTCATTTCGCACCGCCTAGACAGGAGGAAGTTTCACACTCTCTAAGAAAAAAGAGAGAAAGAAACAAGTGGGAGAATCTAGAGGTTGTTGATTCGCACCACCTGTAGATGGTTCAAGTGGGGCTGTTTGCTTAGTCATCACGCGTTGGCCGGTGAGTGGAGTCCCGTACTCACCGAGACGGGAAGCTCCCGTAGTCGAAAAGTGCTGAAGCTGCAGCCAGTACCAACGTTGTAAGCTGGCAATTGAAGCCTCCATGTCCTCTCATGTAAAACTCTCGCGGGTGTGTCTGCGGCCCGCGGGCTCAAGAGCCACCCGTCAATTGACCCATCAACCACGGCGCTCGCATCATGACTTCAACCACTTCGTCCGGACAGGTACAGTACGCCCAGCCGCCCTGCACTTGCGCCATAGCTAACGGCTACCCCCAGAAGCTTCCGATGCGACGGCGACTGCTCCCCCTACGGGGGCGGATACGAGGATCTCGTTCAAGCTAGCGGTAAAGGACAACATCGCGACCCAGGACCTGCCGACGACATGCTCCTCGGCCATCCTCTCCTCCTACAGAAGCCCTTACGAAGCCACCATCGTGCGCCAACTCCGAGAGCGAGGCGCCCGCATCGTCGGCAAGACGAATATGGATGAGTTCGGCATGGGATCACACTCGCTGAACTCGATACACGGGCCGGTGCTCAACCCTCTGTCGCCGGTCGCCACCTCGGCAGGCGGGAGCTCTGGAGGGAGCGCGGTCGCGGTTCAGACGGGCGAGGCGGACGTGGCGCTGGGCACAGACACGGGGGGCTCGATTCGTCTTCCGGCAGCGTACTGCGGTGTCGTGGGATACAAGCCCTCGTACGGCATGCTCTCCAGGTTCGGGGTCGTGCCGTATGCCAACTCGCTCGACACCGTCGGCCTCCTCGCGAAGGATGTGGGCGTCATCGAGGACCTGGTGTTCGGCACCGGCCTCGACGGGGAGCACGATGTCCGGGACCCGACATCCCTCTCACAGAGCTTCAGAAGGAAACGACAGAGCCACGGAACGGACCGCCGCTCGCGCCTCAGAGTCGGCATCCCCCTCGAGTACAACATCGAGGAGCTGGACCCCAAGATCAGAGCCGCGTGGTCCGACGCGGCGGACCAGCTCCAGCGGTCGGGTATCGACGTCGTCCCCGTGTCGCTCCCGTCGACCAAGCACGCCCTCTCTGCGTACTACGTCATCGCGCCCGCCGAAGCCTCCTCTAACCTCGCAAAGTACGATGGCGTCCGATACGGGACCCGCGGCGACGAGAGCGACGGCGCGGGCGAGGTGCTCTACTCCAAGACGCGCGGCCTCGGCCTCGGCGACGAGGTCCGGCGCCGCATCCTCCTCGGGTCCTACAGCCTGAGCTCCGAGGCCATGGACAACTACTTCGTCCGGGCGCAGCGGGTGCGCAGGCTCGTGCAGCGCGACTTCGACCGCGTCTTCCGCCTCGCGAACCCGCTATACGACGAGCGGCAGTTCGACCTCAGCGACATGGGGGACGGCGTCGAGTTGCAGGATAAGCTGGGGCCGTCGCAGGTCGACTTCCTGCTGTGCCCCACGGCGCCGACATTCGCGCCGCGGATCGAGGAGATTGAGCGCCAGACGCCGGTGCAGGTGTACATGAACGACGTCTTCACCGTGCCGGCGAGCCTGGCCGGACTGCCCGCCATTAGCATCGCCACGAGGGTCGACGCGCCCGACGCCGAGACGGATGCCAGCCGCAGGGTGGCCGGGCTGCAGTTGATCGGCCAGTACTGGGACGACAGGCGGCTGCTCGGTATTGCCAGGGACCTGTCCCGCCAGCTCTCTGCCTAACGAGGTTTCGCTAGAGGGCGGCTAGCAAGTATTGGCTTGTTTGAACACGTTTTTGAGAGAGTTCACATAGTGGCGTGACGGGAAGCTCGCCATTCGCAAAACTGTAAACTAGAATAAAAGCAAATATACCCACAATGTTCATCATGCACGCAAACAGCTCCCTTATTTTTGTCTTTGCTTCTGCTCTTGTCGGAGCAGAAAGCTGGGTATCATATTCGGCTAATATTGTACGTTCATGGGGACCTTTGCCTGCTCCTTGATCTCGACCTCGACCTAGACCTCGACCGCGATCTCGACGGCCTCTCCACGTCCATCGGCTCGCCGTTGCCGCTTCTGTCCTCCGCAGCCTCCCCCTCTGACTCGTCCGCGCTGTTTGCCCTGGTGTCGGCCTCCCTCTCGTTGGCTTCCCTCTCCTTCTCCTCTTCCTCCTCCAGCAGCTCGTCAATATCCCCCAGCGGGCTGATCCTCTCCTCGAGCTCATCCAGGTCGACAAGGTCGGACCTCTTAGGCAGCTCCCTAAAGCTGGTCGCGCAGACCCTGGTCTTGGTCAGGAGGTCGTCGACGAAGTCGTCCATGTACGTCAGGCTCGTGCCCTGGCGGCCCTTGCGCCTCAGCTTCCTCCGGTCCTCCAGGAAGGGCTCCAGCAGGATGTAGACGTCCCTCGGCTTCCTCGTCATACGGATGTAGAAGCACGCCAGGGCGCGCAGGTACTTGAACTTGTCGCCGCCGAAGCCGAGGTAGGTCTCGAGGACGGCGTCGGACGGGGCGAGCTGCAGCAGCTTGAAGGCCAGGCACAGGAAGGGCGTGGGCTTCTGGGTGACGCCGTAGGTGCCGCCGACGAAGGAGACGTGCTCGACGACGCGGTCGACGATGTCGGCCTCGTTGACGGCGAAGCACTGCTCCTTGTAAAAGTACGAGTCGATGATGCGCTCGCGCACGGCCTTCTCCATGATGGTGGCCGGGTTCTCGCCGTTGGGCGCCAGCGAGGCCGATGAGCCGCGCTCGTCGAGGAAGCGCCGCTCGTCGGCGTAGACAAGGTCGGGTTTGCTCATCGTCGCGACCGGTCTGTGGGTGGTTTTTTCTTCTTGATTTCCTTTTGCTTCTTCTTCGGTTTGGAGGAGGTTCGCGTGGTTTGATGGGCGGGCAAAGGCTCGCTGTACTCCGTAGGATGGTTCAGGATGGGTCGGCCTACGAGAAGCTTCGCTAAGGACGACAGACATTCACTAGTCGAGAGGATTCGCAAGGCGGAAAATGACAGCGCGCTCGGGTGGTGGGGTGGCAGTGACGCTACAGTAGCTCGCTTGATGCTGATCGGTGCGACGCAGGGGGGAAAAGTTGGAGGTTCGCGGCGAATCGGCAGCGCTTATCGATTGTTGCCGTGCGAACCAAGTAAACAGCCCACTTCCAAGTTCACGCCTGCGCCGCAGTTACACCTGGCGCATGCGGCACTGGATCAGGAAGAAAAGGCGACGGAGATGGCGAGCCTCAAATACTGAAGCAACACCTACACAACCTATTGACTGCCTTTTTGAAGGATCGAGTATTTGCAAGATCTTCACAATCTATTGCCGATTTTTGAAGCATATAAGACTTGCAAGATAGAGACAGTTCCGAGAATTCCACAGCTGCCATGGTGCTCCTCACATCCTCCCAAGTCTCGGTCCTCCTCTCCTCGGCCATCGGTAACACCCGCCCCCGCCCTCCCGTTCCCGCATTCCAGTCCCGCACCTCCGGGGAAACAAACAGACAATACAAGAGAGAGAGAGTGTGTGTGTGTGAACAAACAGACAGCTAACCTCCCGTTGTGCGTCCTGCGCGAACGCGTGCCGTGAGGCCCCGTTTGCTGCGAAAACGCACGCTCGCATCAATCTAGTCGTATCCTGTACCGCGGCCCTGTTCCTCAGCGGCTATGTAATCCAACAGCGCACCCTCGGCCAACTGCGCCAGGCAATCAAGCCCGACTCGCGGCCCTCGCCCAAGGCGTCGTACTACGTGCCCGAACACCTCAAGGCGGCCGCCGCCGACGGGGCGGGGAAGCTGGACCAGATCGTCATCGAGGTGAAGCCCACGGTGCCAGAGCGGCAGCAGCAGCAGCAGCAGCAACAACAGGGGAAAAAGAAGGAGAAGGCCGGCCAGAAGGCGGCGGGGTGGACGTCCGACATGTGGCAGAAGATGACGAGCTCGTTGTCGGAAAAAGAAGAAAAGGGCGGCGGCGTCAGCAAGGAAGACCTGGAGAACATGGACGAAAGGGAGAGGAACATCGAGGGATGGAAGGTCAAGGACCAGAAGAACCCGGACCCTGAGGCGTCGAACCAGAAGCCCATCAGTCGCGCCGAGAGGCGGAGGCTGATCAAGGAGGAGTTGAGGCGTTTGGCGGAAGGGCAGGAGAAGGTCTACTACCAGCGACGACTGTGGTAGAAGGGCGGTTCGAAGACGGGGGTCCGCGCGTGGCGGGGGGCGGGGGGGAGGGCGCCGGTTACAGGCACTGCGGTTCCATGGATATATACACGATCTATGAAATCTATGGCGTTATTGTTTATTTGGAGGGAGCTGGTTATGAGGGATGTTTACGATATCAACATGCTTGGCCCGTCATGTATACTTTGTGTAGATAGGCAACCCATCGGAGGGGTTACGAGCAAACGAAAGAAACGAGTTTGTGTTGCGCCCAAGCAAATCCACATGAGGTTCGTATTTAGCGTGTGCGGGAGAGACTATCGGGGTGATCCATCGGATCGTTTGTCGTCCCAAGATCACGACCCTGCTCATCAGGGTGGGAAAACAGAAGAAAAAAGCCCGCGTCCACTCCTCCAAGCGGCCTCATCGAGCCGGGTTCTCTTCTCATGCATTCGCCAGCGGGGTGAAGATGACATCATGCTTCCTCCCAAAGTCCTAGTGGCTGTGTGTGTGTGTGTGTGTGTGTGCCTCATTAAACGCCGTTTCCATGCCTAATCAACCGAAACAAACGCCCTCTTCCAAGTGACCGCCACGTCCCTTCTAAGCGTGACGGTTGGCGGCGTCCTCGAACGCCTCTCTCTGCATCCTCTCGAGCTCCTCGAGGGGGATCTGGCTGTTGGCGAATTTGTTGGCCTTCTTTTCACGTCCCTGTGTGGTGGTGTCAGTGGTTGGGCATGCGAGAAGGGGGGTTGCGTTAAACAAAGGGAGTGAGTAAACGCACTTTTTGCACCTCCTTGTGCTCGGCGGCCGCCTCCAGGACGGCGGGGACGTAGTCGGCAAAGCCCAGCTGTTCGAGGGCCTTGGTGATGTGGTCGCAGGCGATGGTCTTCTTGGCCTCCTTCTCCGAGATCTCATTGGCCTCGGATGAGATGAGGGTGATGAACTCGACGCAGCACTCGATGAGCAGGTCGCGGGCCTCCTTTGAAAAGGCGACGCCAGCGGAGGGCGGCAGGATCTCGGTCACGATCTTTTGGACGGTGGCTGCGGCGGCTGTTAGCATTTCGCTTTGGAGAAGACCGAGTCCCACAGTGACGGCTTCCGGGGGTGGTGGGAAGTACATACCCTTTGGTAAGGACAGGTCATCGTTGCCTGTGATAATCGTCAGCAATGAAATACCAATAACCAAAGCCGGACGAGTGCAAAAGGAAAGACAGACCAAAGTGAAGTGGGAGTGGGATTGGGGAAGGGGGGATATGCAGCTTCACTTACCGGCGAGGTCGTGGTCCGACATGGTTGCGATATGAGATGAGAGCAACGAGGCTAGCACGGTGTGTGTGTGGTGTGTGTATGGTGGGGTCTTTTATGCTCCTTTGGATTGGGGGGGGGGGGGGCATCAACTGCATTTGAACCCCGCGGTACGGATACAGCAAGCCAGCAAGCAAGCAAACTCAAGAGTGGACGGTGTCACACTCAGTTCCAGTAGGTCATACTCGTGGCCTGCCGCCAGTGGGGCGTAGGCGCAGCTGGCATCGGCCGGTCGGCGAAAGATACACCCGTGAATCCGCTCCGCACGGGCCAATCGACTTCCCAATCACTCTGAATTTTTTTTTTCTCTGCATCTTAAAAGAGAAAAATATTCGACGATACTTCCTGCTTCAACTCTCTTTCACACTGCCAAACAGCAGAGCCTGAAAAAGCACCATGCCCTCTCATTTCAGAGCGGCTGGCGGCTCTGCCTTCCAGGATTGACTTTGGTAGGTCTTCACTTCACTCTCTTCCTCTCCTTCCCCCTTTCCTCCTTCCCCGATCGAAATGATGAGCCTTGTTGTCGCCCCAAACTTACGAGGAATAACTCCCCTCAAAGTGGTGAATGACCGTCCAAGCCAAACGGACTTCTCTGATCCATCACTATGAATACGCTCTGTTTTTTATCTGTTCTTGCCCAGTTGGCTAGATCAAACGCTAACAGAATATTCAAGATAGGACAAGAAAGAGTAAGCGCGCCCAACGCCAAAAGCTACCTGTCCCAACTCCCTGTTTTGCGTACACACGCCTCCCTCCGAGCGATGATGTCCAAAACAAAGTACTATCAAATACCGACACTGCGTGACGGAGAAATCTAGACACTGAGCATCTGCTACACTCCTCGCACATTCTTCGGACGCCTGGAATACGTGAACGCAGGGCTGACTTGCTTTTTTTGTTGCTGGTGGCCTCAGGTGGATTCCGCAAACCCGCGGCGAAACTGACGAGCATTCTCTATTATTCACGACAGAGAGCTCACAGCCTCCCATGTTCAAGGTAGGTTGCGACAGCGCGAATTTTTTTATTTTCGTTTCTATTTTCCCTTTCGCCCTAGCGGGCTTTGCCGATGATGATGAAACATATTCCATGCTAATCCTGAATAAACAATGTGGAATCAAATATGAGCTTTTCATCTTTCGACTGAGGCATCTTTCTATATCAATGTTTTCTCTATTTGCAGCTCAGGAAGAAAGAGCAAATGGGCTAACATTGGACTTTTCAGTGAACACGACTACGCGTCTTGGTATGCGGAAAGCTCTCCGGCTTGCCATCTGGGAAACCGAGTTAGCATACCGGTGACTCGACTGGTAGAGAGGGAAGGAGTCGATGCGGACTTACTTGAGGTACTTGCCAGACAGGTCGTGCTGAGGCTTGACGACGAACCGCGCCATGACGTTGCCGGGCTGTTCGGGTCTGAACAGCTCTCCCTTGTCGAATGCTGAGACGAAGGAGGCGTGGTCGTCGTCGGCCATGTGGCCGCCGCCCGCCTCGCGGATGAGCTTCTGCATGTCCGTGTCGACGCGGCCGGGGCCGATGGCGATGCTGGTGACGTCGGGCTCCTCGACAGCCAGGTGCGCCGAGAGGTGGTTCATGGCGGCCTTGGATGTGCCGTAGGCCCCCCAGGCGGCGTACGCGCCGGTGGCCGCTCCCGAAGAGACCCAGAGGACGCAGCCCTTGGCTTTGCGCAGCTCGGGCAGCGATGCTTGCACCTTGTTCGTGTCGTGAAACGTTAGATTTTGGAGCAGAAAGAATAGATGACGAGAGAATCGTGTCCTTATCTCACCAATGCGAGCCCGCTGAATACGTTGATGTCGTATGCCCTTTTCCATTCCTCGACGGACGAGTCTGCCAGGCGGGTGACGGGCTCCAGCACGCCGTGGTTGATGACGATGCCGTCGATCCTGCCAAAGGCCTTGACCGCCGCCTCGGCAATTCGGGGGATGGCCTGCGCCCCCGCGTCAGTCTTTTTTTTTTTTTTTTTTTTTTTTGGCTTCCTTGGAAACCCCCCCGCCCCTTTCCGAGGCCGTGACGACGAAGAAAGTCGTCTTATCTTATCCTACCTTGAGGTCGCCTAGGTCGCCGGCGACATAATCGACCTGCCCGGGATGGGCCGTCTTCAGAGCCTCCAGCTGGTCCTTGGACCTCGCCGCCAGGACGACCTTGTGGGAGTCCTTGAGCAGGTGCTGGGTGATGGCCAGGCCGATGCCTCGGCTCGCGCCGGTCACGATGATTACTTTTGAGGAGGCCATTTGCGCGTCGTCGTCGTCGTCGTTGAAGTGTCGCGTGCGGTTTTTCGTGGTCGTGGTTTTTTTTTTTTGGTTTTAGCTACACGGGAGAAGGGTTTGAGTTTCAGGCGTCTTTTGTGCAACGGGGCGGTTCTGCAAAGCGGCCGGTTTTTTTTTTTTTAAATAGTTTCCGAGCAATAATTCGACGTGACAGATGTAGCACGAAAAAAAAGAAGAAGAAGAAAAGACGTCCCTCATCAAAACTCTGCAAAGCGAAAGACGGAGCAGCAAGGCTTGCGCCATCGATGCGGAATGGATGCAGTGGACCTCTTTCTTGTGTCAGTTTGTCCGGTGTCGCAGAGTGGGGGCGAGAGGGGTGCAGTCCTCCAGCACGCACCGGTTTCCTTATCTTATCAGTCTGTTCTACATGTCTGGTCTCTTTGTGGTCGGGGAAAGCGGAGGAGGAGGACGGAGGGGAGGGAGCTCTCAGCCACCACTACATCATCGGTTGAGTATAGACTGCTCTCGTGAGCCTTGCCACCTCGAGAAGGAGAGGAAAGATGGGCTCTGCTCCGGCATCATGGGCTCCCTCGGCCGCGAGCGCGCTACGTCGCGGACCACACATCCCGGTTCAACGGTCCACCTCGTCGGGCCCTCGCCGGAGCCATTCACATCGGCCTCGGGGTCCGCGGACGCGGGCGTTGACGCGGGTCGGCGCAGCGAGGGCGGTGTCCGGTTTGTGGGTCACCAACCCGGGTCTCGGGATAGGAAGCGCCATGGCCGAGACGGGATGCCGAACCGCCGATATCTCGAGCCTGACCTCGATGTAAAGATCACGCCGAGCCGGGGCTCTCTGGCAGGTTTCGTGCGGGCGTATTCGTACCACAAAGGGATAATCCATCCGTGATAACTGCGGTGGGGAACCATCGGCCGTCGAGCCCGATCAGACGTTCAGATGGAACCCCCCAATCCGCCTCCTCCTGGTTTTTTCCCCCGTCCTTCCGTGAGAATTCGCCTCCCCCTTTTACCGGATCGATGGGGCATGCCGACATGACGGCGATCAGCAAGCCTAACCCACATCGCCACCGTTATGCTACAAGACAGACCTCTTCCCTCGCCCCCCCCAATGGTTCGGTGCCGCCACGGCCATGACGATCCAGCACGCCCCCTTCTCCAACGGCGGAAATGCCCAAGAGACCCCCCTCCCCCCATCCCCACCCGGCGCGGCTTGGTCGGCTCAGACGATCGGGCGACGACCACGCGTGCAGAGGTACTCGTGCAAGGCGTCCCCCTCATAAGGTCGCACAGGTGACGACTACGCGTACATGGGTAGGTATGACGGAAGGGGGAAACGCCGGGAACGAGATCGGCGCATCTACGGCAATGCTTTCTAGTCGGCGTGCCAAGGTGGCATGGCGGGTTCAGGCACCATGTACGAAATACGTACAGTACAACAGCTGCAAGAGCCTTGCCCCATCGTTCGGTCTCGTATAGCAAACGAAAGAATCAAGATTCCACCGCCTTGGGCCCCTCAAGACGATGATACCCAGAAATAGCCGCCCGCGCTAGCAAGCCCAAAGTGCGTGCGTGCGTGCGTTTTTCTTGCCTGGTCCACACTTGCTCGAGCTAGCAACCGAAAATGAGGATGACGGGGAGGGGGGTTTAGCTGGATGCAGGGAAGTGGCCCCTCCCTCAAAGGTCATGAGGCTAACAAACGAGATGAAGGGTGAAAAGAAAGGAGGGGACGGGATGGAAAACCTTCTGCACCGACGGAGTCGGGGACATGAGTTCGAGCCTCACAAGACGTAGGTATGTAGTAGCTTAATTACTGGAGACGGCTGGTCGGTCAGCTGGCTGCTCCAACAATGCCGTCCCTGCCTGAGAGAGGCAAAAGCAGCTGTGCAGCCTTGCCGAGTCGTCTGCTTCAATTGTCAGCCTCACTATGCGGTCGATCCTCTACGAACCTGTGAAGCAGAGTAATTGGTACGTCTCCGTGGCCCGTCTACAAGCCCCGTTCCTTTTCTCTCTTCTCGAAACCCCCCTAGTCCGTAGCTGTGAACCACTTGAATCAGTACTACGAATACCCGCTGAAGTGAATGTCTCGCCTGTCAGTTTCTCTAGACCCATCACCATCATCGTCATTTCCCACCCCAATGTTGACGGGCCTTTTCCCGGGCATCACGACCCAGAGACGCAGGCCGTCTTCCTGCGGGTGTGAGTGTGTGTCTGTCTATCTGTCTGCATGTCTCAACCGCGAGACTGGCAATTTGCCACACGTCAAGCAGAAGAAAAGGGGTGAGAAAAGGGGGAAACAGGACCGCATACGGGACAAACCCGGCCCTCATGCGTATGTCTCATCACCCAAAAAAAAAAACCACATCTCCTCCGCCCGGTAATGGCCAAAATCGGTAGGTGATCCATCATCCCGCGTCTACGGATCCGGAAAAAAAAAAGATCCAAGCTTTCTTTTTTTCTTTTCGCAGTCTCCCGTCTCCGTTCGTCGCCCAACCCCCCCCTCACCCCCATGGGTCGGCTATTCATGCCTTTTGTAGATCGACGCGGTACACCCAAAGACGAATACGTACAGAGTAGTGAGGGCGATAAAGGTCTGTCGTTCATTTGAAGGCCCAGAGGCATAGAGGGCCTCACGAGCCGCCCCTCCCCCCTTCTTCCTGTTCCTGGACGTCACGATTCATGCAAGCGGTCCCGTCTCCATCACCCCGTCTTGTCATCCACCCGTCATCATTATTGATTTGTTAAATTTATTTTACTTTTTTTTTTTTGCTCAAAAAAATAAAATAAAAAGTCTTACCTATCGTCCAGGGTTTGCTGACGTGCGGACAGCGCTTGCGCGTGTTGGGCGGGAGGGGCGGGTCGTTCCCCAGCGGGCTGGAACGAGGTGTGAAGAAGTCATCCGCATTAGGACAGGAGCTGTTGGTTTTCCAAGGCGGCGGCACCCAGCCAGCATACCTACTACAGCACATCGGGCAGTTTACATGGCTATCTACAAAGTATCTGAACTGACTAGTCAGGGCAACCCCATCCATCTCTCCCAGTCTCCCCCCACCATAGGTAACATGACGATCACCGTCTACACCGCTCTCTCTCTCTCCGGCCTGGTCTCGCGAGTTTGTTCGGTCTGTTTCTCTCTCAGCCTCCCGGGTATTTGCCGAGTCACGATGGATACCTCTATCCACCGCCTCACCCCCCCCCCCCCCCCCCCCCCCCCCCCCCCCCCCCCCTCTCCCAAGGCCGTGCGCCATCGCCAAAGAGGGGGAGAGAGAGAAAGAAGAAGTGCAGGACTAGCGCGGCGGGCGCGCCATCGTTGGCGTATAGGTGACACTATCGATGTTGGACCAAGGACGTGTCTCACCGACGGAGATCTGCCTCCAAGCAGCGTGATCGCGGATGCAATGTGCGGCAGGCACCAGGCACCAGATATGGTCTCAAGAAGGGGGGTCATCGTCGGCGCGTGATGCCAAACAGCTCGCGACCCGCCGCCGCGACATCGTCCACGGAGCCTAATTGGGAGCTTTGACGTTTGTTTACTATGTACGGATAGAGCTTACAGTTCCAGTCTTTGCCCCCATTCACTGAATGAGAACCCTGGCCATGCTGAACTCTCTGCTCCCCCCCCCCCCCCAAGCTCGCTGCAACCTCATGACTTTCTGCTCAGCTCGCAGTGTTTCCAATGGAAAGCCGAGGACACCGCGTCGCATGGCCGCGCCGGTTAGTTTTTTGTTTTATTTTTACCTCGGGTGCAATCCAATCCGCCCTGCCCCCCCTTACCCCCCCTTCCGAGCTTCTAGTTTATATCATGTCGGGAACCTTCCATAGTGTAGCATCGTGGCCCTTTTCATCCCCAAAGAGGCCAGCGGTAGTCACACGTGGATACTGAACCGAAGCCCGCCGCCGCTGCTGCCGTCGAAGAGGGGGGGGGGGGGGGGGGGGGGAGCTAGATAGTTTGCAGTGGTACTATTTTTTTTTTTTGTTTTCTTTGGATCGGGCGTCGCGGGAACGGCGAAAGGTGGGGAGGGGGGCGCTCCTCTTCCCCTCCCTGGTCTAGCTCGTTGCAGAGTTCGCGGTTGATGGTGGATGAAGTGACGATGATAGTCAGTGGTGATGCTGAGAGGAGTTGGCGATGGTGATGGGGGGGGGGTTGCGGTGGCTTCAGCGGTGGCGCCTACTGCCCAATCAAGAAGTGCAGGCCGAGCTTTTTAGGCAGCGGGGTCGCGGGAGGGGGTCGTCGATTGGCCGGCATATCCTTCTTTGATCTCTTCTGGCGCCATGATTCAATCCATTGATAGAAAGGCGTTGGTGTCACCCCGCACCAGACCGCTGTTCGTCAGGCATTCTGAAGTTTTCTTCTAGTGTCCGTTTTCTCTCTCTCTCTCTATACCGTTCGGTAACTCGGCTTATGTCCGACTTGCGACGGGGCGGAAGAGGGTGGAGGGAGGTTCGGGCCTACTGGCCACTTGGGCGGGCTCAAGCCATCCACCTCTTCTTTGGCTTTTTTCTTATTTCTTCTTGCCTCGTGTTGGTTGTCCCCCAGGAAAAATGGCTCCCGAGCGCGCCTGCCGCCATATGGGAAAGAAAAGCTTCCCCTTGTTTGTACCGTTGCATTTCGTGGACGTAGAACCGCAGCGGAGTGGAGGGGTGGGCAGAAATGGACGGCGGGGGCCGATTCAGAGTACCATCGACGTCTTTTTGGGTTCGTGACAAGCTACTTTTTCTTCTTCTTCTTTTTTTTCGGATCCGAGACCTTACTCAAGCTCGTGTGGGGAACTGTTGGAATCATTGATCAATTAGGTACGGATAGCCGGTAGGGATAATGATGGGACGGTTTAGAAGTGACAGGGTGAGTGACCGAGTCGGTCCTTGCTGTCGTCAAGAACCACACTGAACCGGCATAACTTGGCATTGGCTGGGCATGAGACGAAGAGATTTTCCATCGTAGCAGCAGTGCTGGTCTTGGGGGAGGCATCAGTCATCTCTCACATCACGACCCTAATCTGATGGCACCTCCGGTAGGTGTGAGCCGGTGAAGGTGGTGAGAAGTGATATCCTTTCATCCCATCTATTCAACCATCTATACTCGGTAGATTTAACTGCGGATAGATACCACCCACCCATCTCGGCCGGTCTTCCAAGGAGGTTGTGTTGTGTTGTGCGTGCGCGGCGTTATCGATTTTGGCAGTGCACAGATCCGGTTCAGAACCTCATCTCCCCCCCCCCCCCCCCCCCCCTGCTCGCATCCATCACCATCCGCATTGTCGGTACCAGAGATTCAAACACGGGAAAGCTTGTAAACTAGCAGCAGCAGCACCATGCCAGGTGTTCATCCTTGGTTTTTTCTTGCGAGGAGGGGGTCTAGTTTGGTTCGTTTGTGGTTGTTGAATAGAATTACAATATTGAAAGTTATGTTATGATATATGGTGTGTATGATGATGATGATGATGCCTCTTTGAGGAGCCCATCCATCCCCAACCTGGCACCAGCCAGCAGCCCCAAACCTGTTCCTGGGCGTCCCACCTGGGATTCCTCAAAAAAAAAAAAATACCCATCACAACGTGACTTTCGCTAACCCCCCCCCCGGTTCATTCGACAGGTTGCCAGTGGATATGCGCGCGTGTGAACGAAAAGGGAAGGGGAAAAAAGGGTCCCTCTCGCCCTTGGGGAGATTTTTTCGCCCCGAAAGAGGAACCCACGCCCGTCAAAATGACGTCAGATCCCGGTAACGCCTTCCCACCCCCAAAAAGCTAAAAGTCCGTGCACCTCGGTGCCTGACCCAACGGCGTTGCAACACTTGCGTACCTAGATAGATAGGCAACCCAGGTAGTAGTAGAGTGGAAGCGGAGCAAGTCCGAGAAGTGCGAGTGTAACTCTTGAAGATCAGACCGCGAGAATCCCCCAGTGAGATAAAAATAAGTTGAAAAAAGAAAAAAAGGGAGAGAGAGAGAGAGAGAGAGAGAAAATGAGAAAAAATCCGAATGAGGCATGCTGGATATTAAAACGAAAAAAAGAAGCCGAAAGCAGTTGGGGAAAAAAACACGCCCGCTGATTGTATAGATTGTCGTAAAAGCCGTAAACCCCAGGGGATATCCTTCGCCGTTTTGGTTTTTAGTTCGCTCTCCTCAAAGACATATAAAAAAAAGATGAGGAAGGAAAATGTGTTGCCAAGGGAATAAAGTTGGAGACAGCAGAGGTTGCTGCTGGGGAAAAGTAAATAGAGAGAGGGTTGAGATGAGTTTGGGTCCATGTCCAAAGTCGAATTGGAGCCGTGCCGCGCCGCGCCGTGTGTCCCCTTAGAACAGCGTGTTGGAGGACCGGCTGCCCTCCTGCTGGAAGACGATGCCCTTCCTCTTCCACCCGCCGCGCTTGATAAAGTCCTCGACGCTGTCGAGCGACTTCATCTGCGGCCGCCTCGCGCTGGGCGCCGACGGCCGCTTGTGCGAGAAGTTCTGCCACCGGCACTCCCGCACCGGTCGCTCTTGCCCGACGATGCTGCCGTCCTCGGAGGAGCTGTCGTCGTCGTCGTTCTCCGCTTCCCCGTCCTCCCCCTCCTCGTCCGCCGCCGAGGCCATCGTGTTGATGGTCGACTCGGACCAGTGAGAGCGCGGCAGCTGCGGCCGGGTCGCGGCGATGTGCTGCTGCACCTTGAAGAGGAAGTAATCGTCGCCCTCGGCGGCCAGCTCCCGGGACCGATTCTGCGGCTGCCGCGGTTGCTGCTGCTGCTGCTGCTGCACCTGGATCGGCGTCCGGGACGATTCGACGCGAGGGGCGGGGGCGGGGGCGGGGGCGAGGGCGGGCATGCTGGGAACGGCGGCGGCCTTTGCCTGCTCGGCGGCGGCGGCCTCCTGGCTGGAGAAGTAGGAGCTGATGACCTCGTCCTCGATGGACTGGGAGTTGTGCGAGTTGTGGATGAAGGGCCGCTCAAAGAGCCTGGGCGGCGGGTGGAAGGTGGGGTGCTGCGAGAGGGGGTCGAAGTCGAGGACGCGGCTGCGGCGGACGGTGCCCGTCGACCGGGTCGACCGCGTCGAGGAGGAGTCGTTGCTGGAGACCGAGTTGGAGAGGGACGGCTTGCGGGTGTGGAGGGCCTCGGGGTGGCGTCCGCACTTGGTGGAAGATGGCGAGTACTGGCCGTGGGCCCATGGTGTTGAGCCGAGCATCGTAAAGGTTGTGATGGTGGTGGTGGTAATGATGACGATGATGATAAGCGGTGATGGGGAGACTCCCGTCGAGTCGATGCTTAGCCAAAATGTCGTTGGCGTTTGTAAGTGGCCGATGGTTGTGTGTGTGGTTGTGGGATCTTCGTTCCCTTGCTGGAGAGCTCTTCCCGTATGAATCCGGGTTGTCGGTTTATATGATATATATATCAAGAGGGGAAAAGAGGGTCTTGGTGGAAGACAAGGAGAGACGAGACGTAATGGTGAGGCCGGCAGGTGGTTTAGGTAGATAAAGATATGGAGCCACGCAAAAGGTTACCACACGGGCAAGTAATGAATAATCTTCAAGGAGCGTGTGGGTTGTATTCGTGTGAGTGTGTGTGCGTGTGAGGGTGATGGGGGACAAGGGTGTCGAGTGAGTGAAGGTGATCCGGGACAGGGCATGACAGGCAGGGCCAAGCGGGCAGTCGTCGTCTTATTATAAAACTTCCCATGACATGATGGCGGAAACCAGGATTTCCATGGGGAACCACAAACCTGGCCTTGCCAAGCGTGGGGACCGATGAGCAATCGGCAGCGGGTGGTGTGTGTGTGTGTGTGTGTGTGGTGTGCAGCCTGGCTGCGCAACGCAGTGTAATGTCGGCGAGCGGGTGAGCCGGGTCATCGATAGACAGACAATCCCCCCTCCCCTCCGGGGACGCTACGCTACGTCTACCCTCATGCTGCAGAGAAGAGACGAGACAAGTACCAGAAAGACGCACACCCGCGCACGGCGCACACCACAGCACACCGCACCAAGTGGACTACTGGCTGGCACCGGCGCAGCAGCACGCGGGCCAAGGTCCCTGACGATCGAGGCCCGAAGGAGGATAGTCTGCAAAGACGTGTACGCAGCAGGGGATGGGAAGCCCACCCACCCACGCTAAGCCTAGCGTCGAGTCGAGCCACTAGTGGTAGGTAGCCCACGCCACGAGGAATGAGGCCTGGTGCCTTGCAGGAGGCCACATATTCGCGAGGAATGCCGGGGAGAGAGGATGAGATGAGATGAGATGAGATGGATCACGGGGCGATGGACGGATGACGGGATTCGGAAAGCGAGAGAGGAAGAGCAGGCAGGGGTGGTGGAGGGGGTTGGGTTGGACAGGAAGATGTTCGTGGGCATACCATACCGATGGGACATGGGTGGGAGATGGATGGAAGATGCGAGCAAGAGATGGATGGATGGATGGATGGATTACGGATCAGAGGGTGGTATACGTATCCGAGGTGTGCGTGCGTGCGTGCGTGTGTGTGTGTACGAATACGTTATGCCGAGTAGAAGAAATGCAGATGCCGTCGATGCTGCAGCATGTGTTTGATGTGGCCGGTGGCAAGAGGGAGAGAGATGGTGGACAGATCTGTGAAAACAACACGGACAGACGGAGGAAACAAAACAGACAGACGATGCCGACGTGACAAAGACGCCGCGGCCGCGACCATCCCGGCCGGCGTGGATGTTAGTTATCGCTCACCGCCGCTGCAAGGCTGGGCCTACGCAGCGCTATCCATCTAGCCTTTTGGACCGGACAATGTCACGGCATGGTACCCGACAACGACGGCCCAAAAAAAGAAGAAGATTCGTCATCCCAAATTTTCTTTTTCTCCCGAGTTTCGATGGTGCCACTCTTCCGCGTCGACGGTCGGACGCTGCCGTCTGAAGGCTATCATCCATCTGGGCCGCTGCGGAAGGATGGCAGGCCGCTGCGAACAAAATGTCGCATCAGGGGAGGGACTAGACTGGCGGAACTAACGCTCCCGAGAAGGGAGGGGGTAGCCTGTGAAGGTTCCGCGTTATTGGCATTCGCCTCGTGATTGGGAAAGGTTCTCACTCACGAATGCCGAAAAAAGAAGCACACGATGGAGACACCCGAGCACCGCAGTAGCTAGCTGGCTGGTTGACAGGGAAGCAAACCAGGCACCAGGTAGAGAGAGAGAGAGAATACGATGTAGTTTAAGAATTATGGGGACAAGAGGGGGGAAGAAGAAAACGGAAAAAAAGAATAAGAGAGACGGATGACCCAGGCTGGCGGAGCCTATTGACGTGCAAGGACCGGGGGTGTGAGCAAGGAAGGCGGTGTTAGTATTGGGCTTGGCCAAGCTCACCTCACCTCACCTCACCTCACCCCAGCTGGGCAGAGAGGGCAGGGCAGAGCAGAGCAGAGCTGAGCACACGTGCAATACGTAGTTTGGTACGATGTATGACATGACGAATACAGAGTCCAATCCAGTCCCGTCCAGTCCCGTCCAGTCCCGTCCAGTCCAGGCCAGGCCATCCCAGGCCAGGCCAGTCCAAAGAAGACCAAAGACCATTCATTGCCAGGCCTCGAAGTTTCGTTCCCAAGTCGCCGGACCGGACCGGGCGGATATGGACATGTGGTTCGATGAGGGTCGACGGACGCGTCGGTACAATGAGTACACGGATATGTGGTATACCTATCCATCCGTACGGATGCCGGAGGATCCGCGCAGACGGATTGATTAGGAGGACGAATATTGTCTACCGACGGAAGGTCCCATTAAGCAGCGACCTTGGCTGGTTTACGTAAGCACACATACTTGTTGTAAACTACGGATACCCTACTACCGACTTACGGTACCCATGTACTCCGTACTTCTAGGCAACTACCTACCTACCTATGTAAGGTACAGCGCATGCATGTACAGTACGTCCAGGACAGGGGCGCCGTTTCGCGTTACAGAAGGTGCGGCCTTGAACTTTCAGGCGGTCGTCTCTGCCCAACAATCACGCTCCCCCCCCCCCCCCCCCCCGGCCCTTTGGACCCTGCGGACGGACGGACGCTACTTACCTAAGGTACCTACACTAGGTACGGTAAGGCAAGGTTAGGTAGGTGGGTAGGTAGGCACACAACTCTGTACACTACACTACATACACTACCTGACGTACGTCATCCGGTCGCCGCGTCATCCCAACATTTCTCGTTTTCTGCCACAAGAAACAAACGGCTTCCTTCACCAACATGTTAACAGCACTGCCATCATGACATGCCGTACCCATCTATGCCCGTAATACCCGTAGGTAACTGGGGAAAAAGTCATCAACGCGTCTGATCTCTCTCGTCTTGGCTTCTCTCTTCCCTTCCCTTGCCTTTCTCCTGTCAGGGAACCAGCCACTAGGCAGACTACCTAGGTATGCCTGCCAGGGAAGCTTTTAGAAAGGGGGGCGCCTTTCCGAGGTGTACCGTACCGTACCGTACCGTACCCCAGGTGGTTTGCTTGCTTGCTTGCCTGCTCGCCGTCATGATGAAATGGCCGCTGATGAACAGCCGCTATGGTCCCCCCCAGAAACATTCCATACGAGGGCGCAGAAGAGCCGTGTGTTTCATCTTCCTCTCTCTCTCTTCTTAGCCTTCTTCTTGCATCGGACAATGTGAATCCTGATGCTGATCACGATACCAGTCTCCATGTCTTGACGTGTTTCTCCATCATTGTCTGTCTCAACCTCTCCCCACCCTCTCTCTCTCTCTGTCTCTCTGTTCCTCTTCCTCTATTTCCTAGCGGCCGAGTGTCGTCTCGAGTACCGTCAAAACACTGGAGACAATACAAGAAAGACAGACACCTTCTCCCCCTCCCCTCGGGCGGGCGCGAAACAACAACGTTTCCTTTTGCCATCGTTGACACACACCCTGCCCCCAAACCCCTGCCGCCCATCCATCCTGACTTTTTCTGCAAAGATAAAAAAATAAAATAAAACCACCTCGCGTGTGAACAGCCGGCTCGCCCGCGAGCAACACACGTACATACGGACCGAGTATGTTGTAGCCAGGCCACCTGATTTGCTCCGTTCCCTTGCGAGCACGTCAGGCCCTTTGGCCAATGGGACCCCGTCGCAGGGTTCCATCCTTTGTCGATACGGATGGGGGCCCCCTAGTATAGTATAGTGTAGTACAGTACAGTACATATGCTGTACACATCGCAGTACTGTACATGTCTCGGCGTGGCCATCCATCTCCTCCGCAGCATCCTCACACACACACACGCACACACACACACACACGCAATGGAGGTAAACAGAGCGGAATGTTGAAACTTGAAACAAGTGATTGACGGCCAATCGCCTGGTGATCGTCTCATCAGTGGGGCCCCCCTCCCCCCACGGTCGTTGTGGGCATTTGGAGAGCATCTTTCTTTTTTGCTCATCAATACCCTGGTTGTGTGGCTTCGATGATTATGATTTGCCCGCCCCCTCTCTGATCACTGCTTGAATATTCCTGCGGGAAAAGGGAAGGGGTTTCTTTTTTTGTGGCGTCTCGCTTGCCCTCCCAATGTTTCCACACTCGCGGGTTTCTTTATCTCGATGGCGTCGTTTTCCCTGGGCCAGTGATCATCGCCGTTCGTGTGTTTATGTGTGCCCCCCCCCCCCCCCCCCCCCCCCCCTCCCCCCCGCCCTTCTCGAGAAGGAAACGAAAAATGACGAAAAGTTCTATTTCCATACGAGACAGGACGGGCTGGGGGCAACACCCCTCTAGCTATCACGCACGCACACTCCCTTGCCTCGCAGACTTGACATTGTCTCTCGCATGGGGGGGGGGCAGCTCGCAAACAGGTGACCCGTGACCCTTTTGGTGCCCTGGTCCCAAAAGTGTTAATGATTCCATCTGACCTGACTTTTGCCCGAAAGACATGTGTCCAAAACCCCGCTGCCGCCCTAGTGTGGGCGGGCGGAGCCAAGAGGGTGTGTGTGTGTGTGTGTGTGAGAGAGAGAGAGAGAGAGAGAAGGATGCGCAGCCATCTCAGCCTCTTTAGGATTGGCGTGCTGCGGATGGGGCGAGGAGAGACGTGAACGCCACAGAACCAGCAGAGATGCGCCAACCGCAGGGGGGGGGGCGTCTTTACCGTTTTTTTCCTTATCCTTCTTCTTTTTTCTTTCTTTTCTTGATTGGGAGAGTCCACGTTCAGCCGGCCCGGGTTCCTGACCGCCGCGGGGGGGGGGGGGGAAGGGAGGGGGTCGGCCCCTCAGATATCTGCAAGTTTCCAAATGTAAGGTGCATAAGTCGTAAATGCAGGGAGAGGTGCTTGTTCCTCTCCAACACGGCTCGGAGTCCGGAACCGAACCAGAGGCTGGGGAGAAGGGTCCAGACGAGACGGGGTCGGCAGCAGCCGCGGGTTCGCATGGAGTGCAGTGCGGTGCAGTGCGGCCGTCGGGTCCGCATATCACATATCATAGTTTACATGCCATATGCCAATGGGAGGAGGGCTTTCTATTTTTCAAGCTGACAACCCATACCCGAGCGAGCGAGTGGGCTGCAGCCGTATGTATGGCATCGCATGTTCTGCAGCAGCGTGCAGCTAGATAGGTTGACCCGTAATTAACCAATGCCGTATGAAAGAGAGCTTTGCAGAACATTTTCCCGCTACCGGAAAGCTTCATTCCATCACTTGTCGTAGGTAGTCAGAAAACACTATCCCATCGGACAGAGCTTCCCGCTCCGCCGCGCCCCATGCGCTCGTCCCAAGACGCCCAGGATCTCATTGAGCGTGTCGTTTCCGAGAAGCGTCGATCCAAGGCATGGTTTTCAGCCCTTCACACCGCCATCTTCCCGTCATCTAGAGTCTTTCGGCACTAACACCCAATCAACGTGTTCAAGGTACAACTTGGGTGCCCTCTCCCCCATCCCGCCCTGGTCAAGCTATCATCCTTGACGGGGAGTTCTGGTTCGGACCCGACCAAGAGCTCCGATTGGGCCGCATACGACATCACGATTTACACTCCAGGAGGCGCCCTCCCGGGCCCGGTTGACGACCTTGTGACGGCTCAGCTGATGTCTTCACCCCCTTCCCCCTTCACCAACTCCCGCCATCTCCCTTTGGGGGAACTCATGATGGCTTCCCAATGGCTTCCCCCCCAGAGAAGCTCCAATAGTCGTTCCAACTAGGCCTTCCGGGGACTCGCATCCGGGGGGAGGGGGGAGAGGTCACAGCACCGGAAAGCCTACATCTCGATGGCAACCACCACCTTTGCGGGCGTGGGGAGGACAAATCTCCTTGAAGAATCCAGGGGGGCGGAGGAGCTTCCCAAGCTTCTAATCTTGAATCGCGATCGCGCATCCATTGAAAAACACAATTGGGTACTGATCTTGAATCGCGATCGTGTGCGCATTAGGCACAAGACTGGGGAGTTCCTGCCTTGGGCGGGGGGACCAGCTTCTGCCGCTATCGACACCACCAAAGCTCATTCACGATCGACTATTGGAGATGCCAACGCCGGACCAAGTACGCCGGACCCGCCTCACCGACCACACCCTCTTTCTCAGAGCGAGCGAAGCCCAGCATTCCCGTCTCTCTCTCTCTCTCTCGCATCGAAAGATATATCCTCTCCCTGAGCATATCTCGATGTATATCGTCCTCGCCTGGGTCCAAGCACAGATTATGTGTGACGTGTGCCCGACGGCGGGCATCAAGCTCGCGGGCTCTTATCGTGGGCTCTTGGGTTCTAATTCGTTCCCCGTCTGATCCTAGACAGTTGAAGATGTAGGTGTGGCAGGAGGAGGAGGAGGAGGAGGAGGAGGAGGAAGAGGTAAGGGGGGCGCCATTAGAGAGAATGTGCAGCGCCCTACACGTGTGATCGGGACTTTTGTGCATGGTGCCTTTACACTTTCGAGACAAAGACTTCTTCTCCAGCGGATCCTCCTCGTCTTTGCATCCCCACGCATCGATTCGCTCCGCCGAATCCCCCTCGTCCCCTCCGAGGCTGCGCGGCGCACGCTACGCCAAAGTGACAGCCTCGTGTCGGCATCCCCACGCAACGAAATCGCCGGGCGTCAACGTCAGTCGGCCCGGTCAGCCCAGGCGCGGGCCCTGCGCCACGAAGCCTCGCGACAGCTCCAATCAAGTCCGCACCGTCGCTTCTTCGATCCCCTCCCCGCCCAGAATACTTCCTATAGTAGCTTCGCTAACCCGAACGGCTATCGAACATGCTATATACGCAAGCTCCGTCCACGTCGGCAGTTCACAAAGCCCCCCGCTTCTGTTGGACCAAAGACCGGCCCATGTAGTGCAGATGGCACAGCGCCGTACGCGCCCTCACGAAGCCCATATAGGACTTGTGCTGCTCAAAAACAGATCGTCCCGTGTCGTCCCATCAGGAAGGAGACCCACCAGGTCCAGTCTGCCGGGCCTCTTCTTTTTTTCTTTTTGGTGCTCGTGCGGGTGACGGTGACGGCATCATCGCCCGTCGATCGGGATCGACGCTTCTTGGCCCACCCCCGCGGCAACACCATCACGTCTTTGCGGCCACCTTCCCCCTCCTGAGAATGATGATGAATCCTCTCCGTGGCACTTTTGCCACTTTGGCTTGCTGGCCGCGTTTATCAATGCTTCTCCTTCCTTGATTTGCCGGTGCGGGTTGATCGACCGATGTTGGGTGTACATATGGAGGGGGGGGGGGGCGTTGGAACAAAAAACGGTCGCTTCTCTTTAGACCAAGGTAACTACCGGTATCCATCAAGGCTCTATCTTTGGGCAATGGAGACCCGGAACCGTTGACTTGGCTGGCCGATGTTTCGGTCGAGTAAACGGCACTCCGATCGCGATGCGTCACAGGTCCTCACGTAGTCGTTGTCTGATCGAAGCCGGCACTCCCCGATTGCCAGATCAGGCAGGGTTGATTGAGCATTGTGGTCTTGTGTGTGTTGAAGATGCAGTCACTGATGATATGCCGAAGAACGTTTAGTGATTCAGATGTGTTAGCCCTGAGCACGCTTGGGAATGACGGCGGCAAGGAGGTCTGCAATGCTTTGATTTTGATATCAAGGGACCTGTCAGCCTTCGTCTGGAATTTCCGCCCGCGTGGAGGCGCGTTGAGAGGCTGTCCTTTGAGTCAAGGGAGCTGCCCGGTGAAGCACTCGGAACATTTAGTCCCTCTCGACAAACAGCATCCTCCAAAGACCCGAATCCCAACAAATGTCTTTGACATTCTCCCTTCAAGACAATCTGTTACAACCTCTTTGGGGGGGAGGGGGAGGGGTCGCGTCAAGGCCGACCCCAGACCGACCGCTCTAATGCGTCATCCCGTGTCATAAGCGCCCAAGAAAGCCCGCTCTCATGTTGTGCATCCCCAAAACAACGGCCGCCATGGCACCTCGCCTCGCTTCTTCCGAGCCTCCCGCTCCATGGCAGCCACAGCCGTCTTGTGAGACCTGCCAGATAACGATGGACAATGAGCTCGGAAGTGACGTCGAAGGCGACGGGCAGTCTTGAACCCTTGGTGGCTTGAAGGGGTTGTGTCCACAGCGTGGCTTACAGTTGTGCGCATTGATCCAAGTCCGGGCGCTCCCAAGATTGAGATGTGCACATTCTTGCGTCAGCCGTCCTGTCCCAACGAGTCGCTTGCCGTGGACGAGAACGCGTCCGCGTCAGCCAGAGTCTCGGGATGAGTTGGCAGCCACAGCAAGCGCGACCGCGGTGGGAAGAACAACAACCGCTATCGTGACCACATACGCGTTCCTTTGTCCCATCTCGATGCTCGCACGCCGTGTACCAAAGAGCTCCAAGACGGATTGCTCAAGATTGTGATGGATTGGTCGATCGAGATGCAAGGCGCAAGCAATCGCGGTGGTCTCTACTCGCCGATAATGCCGTCGTGCTCGCCCTTGAGTCGCTGAACGCGCTTCTGCTCCCAGTTGTCGATGTCCTTGGCCGCAAGGCGCTGATGAGGTCTGTCAGCATCGCTTCTTCCACCGGTCGGTCCGCTTCTTGCAAAGCTTCACGCCACTCACATAGTATTCCTCCTTCATGTCAACCTTGCGCGCTGACCGACGGAGGTTCAACTCTTCGTCCTTGGTCACCTGGCGCACCCGCCTGTCATGCTTCTCGTAGCGGATGGCCGTGGCCGGGGTCAAGACGAAGGAGCCTGCTATCATGACGGCGACGAAGGGCAGGCCGAACAGCAGGAACGGCCGTTTGGCCATTTGGGCCCGGTACTTGGCGGCGAAGGTATTGGTGTCCGCCTTGGACGGAAACTTCTTGTTGCTGAAGACAGCCATGGTAAGCGGTTTGCGCCAGCCAGCAGTGGATTGGATAGCAACGAGGTCAGGCAATGCAATCCCCGAAGGCTGGTTCGGTTGCCGTGCCGTAGTTAGTCTGTTGTCTGTCTGGCGCTCGGACTTATTGACGCGGTCCCTTTCTCGTCAGCGGCACTTGTGGGGTTGGTTCGGTCCGGTTCGTCAATGGCCCGACTCTGGGTATCCGTGGCAGGTGTGAAGCACAGGGTGAGTGATCTGATCTCTGATCTTGGGGAGAGAGATGGATGATGCGGAAAACCCGCAAAAGCATTTGCTCCGGGTCGGTCTCGTCCAAGTTTGGGAAACTTTGAGCTTGGGCCCAATAAAGGCCATGACCCCAGCTCAGCTTGAGGTCGGAGCAATACGTACCTACCTTACTTAACCAGGTAGCTTCGGCGCACGTGCCTTCGGCACAGTGTGAGTCTGTCAAGACACTCGGTCCACCACACCACCTCAGCCAGTCCAGTCTGTGTTATGTAAGCACACCGGAAGCCCTCCCCTCCTTCTTACACCATAGTGTCACTTACTCACTGTGTCTTGTCAACATTCATCAATGCATTCTTTCTTATGCGACGCCTCTCGTCCCCTCACCTGAACTTGGCGGCTTCGGCCGCCGCCCTGGGGCGTAGTGGCGGCCCGCATCGATCCACCGATGTACCTACCTACCTACGCACACGCTGGACGGCGAGGTACCCTAGGTATTCTGTAAGGTGCGCTTTTCTTACAACGGGCTCAGTGTAACTAGCCCCCCCCCCCCCCATCCGGAACTCTTTCCCGTTCCGCGAGAGTATGTTACCTATCTCGTTACTCCAGCTCAAACAAACACATCAGATCATCAAATCACGGCTCGTCGATCGATGAGGGAACTTGTCGCCCTATCACTTTGATTCGACAATTCGACAGTCTACGTGGGACCTTGGCTAATGGTCTCGACCATGGCCCATCCCGCATTAATCGTCGCCAGCCAGGGAGAAGGTCCCCGGGGGGGGAGTCTCCGGTTCCCCATCGTCTTGAAGCCGGCTCGTCTCCTCCACGGGACCAGCCAACAGACAGACAGTCACCGCAAATAGACAGCATATATATATGGCCTTCACTTTGCGTACGTGAGGACGGGCCCGCCCCGCCCCTCTCAAAAGAGAAAGAGAGAGACGCACACGTCCACTTCACAGCCACTCCGTCTGTACTTTGTGCTGCTTTTTCGTTCTCATCTGAAACCCGACACGCTTAGCAAACGCCTTCTGCCCCCAAATCCCACTTAGCCTCCCTCAGCCATGTTCGTTCCCCGCAAAGCCTCCCAAGCGGTGGCACCTCTCTCTCGTGCCCCTGTTTTCTCATCCCCATCCAGCCGTCCGCCCCTTGTGAAGCCGCGCGAAAGTCGAGTCGAGTCGAGTCGCTGCCCGTTGCAGTGAGCAAGCTCCGCCAACTGCCACGAACGCAAACATGCGCCATCTCGCCTAGGTTGAAGCCCGTCTGCGCCGGTTAAGCGCCGGCGGCACAAAACAGCAACAGACAAAGGGTCCGGCAGGGAGAGGAAGAGGGAGGGAGAGGGCAAGGGCACTTTGCTGGATCTCCCGGGAAGCTGGAAACCGTGCTGGATGAGCATTGACCATACACCCACACACACACACACACTCGCTCTTGGGAAACTTGGGCCCAATCTTAAGCACTGTGTAGGTAGCATCTACCTTGTGCGACACATGGGACTCCAAGGGCAAGCTTACAGAGCTTCCCACACCAACAAACAATTGCCGACCTGGTTCCATTCCCCGACTCTTCCCTGCTTGGGCACAGTCAAGACCATCATCTCATCGGATGGGCCTTTTAGGCTTGGGCCTGCCCGGTCTCTTATCGGGCAACACGCCGACTAGGGAGATCCTGAAAGGGGTGGACCTGGGCAGGTGTCACGGCTTCCGAGGCTTGTTTCGTTTCGTTGAGGCGGGCGACGCAAAGCGAGCCCAGTGGCAGTCGCTCTGCTCCTGCTGCTGCTGCTGCTGCTGCTGCTGCTGCTGCCACAAAGAAACTTGCTCGACTATCCAAGAGCGTGTTTATTAATGGATCCTTTCTCCAGTCCCGGCGTCTGGGCGGCCGTGGCGTTGAGACGAGGGGTGAGGGGAGCCATGGTATAAGTTTCTCCCCAGTCCTGCCCTGCCGTCTTTCATTCCAAGTCCTCATAGCGACTTGGCATTCTTTGACATTCTGCGAGCATCGAAAAAATATCTATCCATTTCCGCCCATCGTCCCTCAGGCTGGTCCATCCCTCCCAAGTTCAAGACCAACTCCGCCTGCTTGTCCCACCTTCACCACCTCTACCTCCAGCTGAAATCTCTCTTCGTCTATATCCACCTGACCAACACTTCATCTGCCACAATGGGTTACTACTGCTCAAACTACTACGTATGCCTGCCTCCCTTATCATGCACCTTTGTCTGGCCTGTAGCTCACACGTCATTGTTCACAATAGGGCTCTATCCACTGCCACAACACCGTCTCGCGCTTCGGCGACAGATGCCATCTCTGCGCGGTAGGTACTCTCCAGCCGTGAATGCATGTATCCATCGTCGTCTGACATTCCATCGGTCGCAGGCATCAAAAAGAGGCGCGTCTATCAAGGAGGGTCTCCTCTCGGAAGCCGAGCGATGGGGATCGACCACGCCCCGGTCCACTCTTGGCGATCGCCGGGCCGAGCGGAACAGCCGGCCGATCCGGGACTCGAGAGTTAAGAACTAAGAACACGGAACCCAAGATATACAAGATTACACTGGTCATTGAAGAAACACATGTTAGAGCGATGGAGGGAAACGAGCAATCGGCGCAGACGGGACCACGGAGCACTTCCACCGGCTGGAGGGAGGCGGCACCATGGAGGCGGGGGGAGGCTATTTGTGGTTACACAAGGCGTTCAAAATCCGAAAAATCGGACTCGGCGATGCGCATTGTTCTTTCATTTAGGGGACATCTCGGGAGTCAGGCTAACCGCCATACGCCTATCACTCAACACAACTAGATGACGATAAATCAAAACCAACTAATATACAAGTCATCACTGTGTGCGGGTATGAGAGGTGGTGGTGAAATAGTCCTGCTGCATGCATCTCCGGCCTGCCTCGTTCCCTGCTTGGCTCGAAAGCAAAAATGCCAGCGCATCTCATGCATGCATCACAAGTTTGCGTCTCCAAACCCGCATGAACCCGACAATGCCCATGTTTCCGAATCCAGCGGGTCGGAACGCCAACAAGGCTCCAACGCGTCACGCATCAAACAAGGCCAGCTCAGTCCAACCCGCCTGTATCTGGGAAAACATACCACTTTGAGCAACCGGCCCGGTTGCCCACCGGCTCCCCTCCCGTCTATACTGGGACAGTAAATGCCTCTCTCTCCTCTATGCGGCGCCAAGCAGAGTTCGGAAGCTTGAGTCAAAGTACACAGTAAGAACTCTGGGGTGGGCCTCCGCCGCACATTTTGGTCTGATTCTGGGCCTCCCCCAGAGTTCAAACGATGACAGATGGGCCTCTATAAGAGGGTTTGTTTCAGAAAACTGCGGCAAATGAACGAACAGTTAACACGATACCCACCCCCCTCCCCCCCTCTCGGGCATTTTTACACACGCGCTGGTGCTTCGATACCTACCCAGCTTTCAGAAAACCCCTCTGTCAAAACTGGCCTCGGGACAAAGCTATGGGATCGCCTCTGCCGAGGCAAATATCAGAGATTGCCCATCGGTTGGCGAGTTGAGACGATCACGCCACGGCCGACCTGAGGCGCCTGGGCCCAGGCCATCTCACTCTAGGTATTCGAACCCCTGCTGGGTCTTCCGGACTTCGGATGGAGGCCCTCTGGACTATGGGGAACTCAAGACCCTTTCACGTAGACGGGGGGGGGGCACGGGGGCAACTCCGACAGAGGCCAATCATTGTGATCATAAGTGCCTAGCAAGGCGGGTTTTGCGATCTTGGGCGGTTCAGCGGGCTCAGCATAACGAGCCATCCTATCATGCAAGACCAGAAATATCCTGATCTAACCGGGCTTGGTGGTCAACGAGGTTTCCCGCAGCATGCCCCATCAGAAGCCGTTCCCGTTGACACTGGCCCGTTACAAAGACTCCGGCAACACGTCGACCGATCATGTGCAGTGTCGCGGAATCCAGGTAGGCGGGTTGAACACAAAAGAAAAGGTCCGGTTGGAACGACGCAGACAACGATGGACTATTACCCCCTCCCCCCCTCCCTCCCTCCCGACTCAGCACTTGCAGTGCACACGCAAGCGCGCAGAATCCCGAGTTTACTGGACGGCAGGCATGTGAAGTATTAGTCCCCTTTATTAAACACCGTCCCATCTTAGTCAAACACCAGTAGCATTACCACGTGGCGGTGCATGTCTTCACACACACACGCGTTGTCATCCTCGGTCCGTTCTCGATATCCAGCAATCTGGCCTTCAGTCATTCATCTGCAGCGTACTACACACCGAGCGTCTCAGGTTCAGGGTCTCCGCTCGTCATTTCGAGTGAAGTGGATGGAAAGGAGAGGATGAATGCAAGACAGGGTCGTAAAACAGCTAATAAGTAGAAAGGATAGAAGAAAGATACTAATAACACTGGTTCCGTAGAAATCAACCAGTATACAGCAATTGCGCACTCCCCATAATATGCTAATCTCTATAGCGTCCAAGCCTGACAGTTTCTTTGACGGCCCGCCGCTCACATTTGAGCCCTCTGAACACCAGGACACTCTGCTGTAGCGGCTTCATCCAGAGCGCGCTTCGTTCCAGATGGCACACGGCCTTCGGAAGCTGCAAGTTGCGCCATCAGTTCCTCGGCTATGACGAGTTCTCTATACGCTTCGTCACCCAGCAACTCAGCCACCATCTCGGTCCGAAGCGGCCTCAGTTGGGAGTCGAGAGTCCAGACGCTGTGCTGCCACGACATCAACGCTTCCTCATACTCTCGTCCAGTCTTCTCCACCACCAGGGTATGTTCTCCTGGAGTTTCTTCGGTGTGGATGTTGAAGTATTTCTCGTAGCCGAAAGGGTTGTAGAACCCAAGGTGGTCTCGGAGGTGGTAGCGCATCAGTTCCGGCGCTTTGCGCTTGGAATCTCCAGGACTTTTGGTCGGGTGCGACGAGAAACGCGTTCAGAGTCTCGCATTTTTGGCACTTTGCGAAGCACATCATGTTCCACTCAGGCCTGAATACGACGCTGTTTGCGCCGCAGTTGGGCGGCTTGTAAGTCCAGCCTGGATACGTCGGGGGGTTCCGCGGAACGTTGGCGTGCAGTCCCTCTCTCAGGATGACGTCAAACAAGCATCTGACTCCTTCTGTGTGCGGAAAGTTGTGCTTCTTCAAGGTATTGAGGATGGGAGTGAGGAGCAGCCAGATAACGCCTCCGTGAACTTTCTTGGGATCCCACTCCTCTTTTGTCCGCGCCAGTTGGTTGCAGCATTCCTCCACCAATTCTTTCCCCCTTTCGATGAGGCCCAGGTTTAGACAATGCTCAACGATGGCCACGAAATCCATGAGTGGCCCCGAGCGCGGCGAGGCAGGAGTTGGTGGGTTGCGAGTTGCGGACAGATACCCTGTGTAAGTTGAGCTGGGTGGTTTCGGTAGCTCAGGAAGCAGGTCTGCTCCCTCGAGGAGTAGTTTCGTGAAGCCATGATGAGGGACGTGGTTAAACAACTCCTTTGCAATAGGGAACTCGACTTGGTCCTTCTTGGCAAATTGGCAAACGCGGAATGGAGGACACAATAAATAAGTTCACGAGTGCCACGGCAGCCCAGTGACTGTATCAAACTGTAGAAATCAGACCCGTAGTCGGCTACAAAACTGTTCAAGCCCTCTTCAATGGGTTGATGAAATATGGAAGAGAGGAGTATAGGTACCTGGAAACCAGCCAATCCTTGTTCTCATGTTTTTCCGCTATTGTTTCGATAAAAAAGAGGTGGTCGCCGAAGTCAAAAACAGATTGATCATCGAGCTTTTTACTCAAATTGGACTCTCCCCACTTGACAAACGAGTCCCTAACAGCGTCGTTGCTGAAGACTGGGGTGAGGCTGTGTATGATGTCGCGTACACCGCCAACAGTGTCTAGTTCCGCTGCGCTGCCCACCCTGGACGAGTTGTTAGCGCGTGAAGGAGGCAGGTTGCTCAGTCGGCAAGGCTTCGTCGGTAAAAGTAAACGCAATCGCAAAATTCACGGGGCCGCTAGCGGAGACTCACCATTTATCCAGTTAATAGACTCTGGCCCGTCGCCGAAACGCTGCTCGACGAAGCCGCACGCTGCCTGTAATGCGCCATCACAGATATCCTGAACGCCGCTCCTCGCGGCCGCCATCATCGTACTCTTATAGAATGGAATGTCTTCCAATTTCAGCGCCCAGTAGACGGAAACAGGGGTGAATGCCTTCGAGTGCTCCTTGTGCCCAAGAGCATTGCGTAAAACGTCAAGGAACGAGGGTACCGAGATTGCGTTGGTAGTCTGACCCTTCATGACCCTTTCCATTTCATCGGCGGCCATCCGGACCATATTATGCCTGTACAACTTTTCCGATGGGCCGTGAGGGCCGAATAGGCTCACATATTGAGAGAGGCTGTTCTTCTTGACGAGAACTGCAACCTACAACGAAAACATGGTGAGCTTTGGTTCGAAGTTCGATACGGGATATCCCAAGCCTGATCCGAAGTTTGAGAGCATTTTGAGACCGAAACCTCGGCATAGAAACATGTGAGCACATACCGTACGGTAATATCGCGATGACTTTTCATCGCCCTCGTTTCCAGTGTACTCTTCCTCGTCCTCGCTGTCGGGGTCGCCTTCCCGGACTTTGTCCATATCCAGGATTTCTTCATCTGACGGCCTTTTCTCACGGCTAATCGGCGTGCCATCAAGTGAGTAGAGAGTTGGTGGTTTAGTAAGCGAGTACCTATGATCGCCGTCGTGCAGAGCGTATGCATCAATGTGATCCAGGTGCGCGAAGAAGAGGTAGACGCCACATTCGGATACCACTTCTTGCAAAGCCCGACAAACAGCCCTGTCGCGGCCTTTCATGTTGTGAATTGACAAACTCGCTTCGGAATACTTGTGGTCAAGGGTGTATATGAGACTTCCCACGTTGGGGAACATGGCCTTCCATCTAGTTAGAATTCTTCTGATCTGCAGGGCTTGCTGGCAATGGAAGCCGGCTGACTGCCTTTCTGAATCGTCCTGGACAATGTTGTAGGTTAAAGACAAGCGGTAGCCCGCCTCCAGCTTCTTGATCTCGTGTGAGACGTCAGAGTACCACGCCAACGCCGTCAAGTCATATCTCAATGTCGGCGCGGTTGAGTAACGTAGTTTCTCGGAGCCAAGACGAACGTGGACGTCTCCGCCCATGTGTTCCGATGGTAGGCAGACAACAAGCGTGCCTACCATACCGCGTCCCTTTTCCGTATCACTGTGGCGTTTACAAAAGGACCCCTTCTCATAAAGCAGCAGTTTGTGAGGCTTCAAAGTGATGTTCTTCAACCCAAGGCCACGGGCGGACTCGGCGCCCACCTTCTCGAGAAAAGCAGGCCATTCGGAGTTCAGCAGCTCGAACTGATCATGTCCAAGCTCCCAGGTGTTCCGCACCGATGTGTCGACTAGAGTTTCTTCTCCTTTGCCAAATGGAGCCTATCGGAATGCTCCCTTGATCAATCTCGCATGTTCGGGAGTCAGCGGAAGGGGAAAGGCGGGGTGTCCCTCGATCTTCAACCCTGGGTTTGTATACGTGGTGTATCGTTTGAATGCCGCAATATTACCGAAATATTTAATGCCATTCAAGTACTCTTGCAGCGCTTCCTTCCAGCTTTCATAATTGGTATCATCAGTCCATTCGTCCGTCGCACCGATGGTTTCAGACGACGAGGACCCCGCTTCAGACGAGGAGGAACTCATTTCAGGCGAGTAACTCATGTTGACTGAAATACACTGTCCGCTCGGATAGCCTGTCTTGGTTAGTTGAAGTGATAGCACTATGATGCCACGACAAGGATTTCGGCAATTTTGCAGCCCTTAGAAGGACAGCGAGATGAATGACGAGATGAATGATGAGATTGTTTCACAACGAAGTTGAAGGTATAACACCAAGTCATAGAAGCCTCGTGAAGCTATCATGGTACTGTCTGTGATTAAAGGCGAAAAGTTTTCGAAGACCTTGGTGGCAAAGTTCGGAGTTATCGTTTGGCTTACATTCGTCACAACCTTGATGGCAGATTCAAAAAGTACTATGGTCGCTGTGTGGTGGCTCGCCGCGCACCTACCCGACCTTCGGGGTGGGATCATCACCGTTTATCTTAACTTATAGGTGCTGTGTATCAGCTTTTTACACGCCGCGGTATCACATACATACTGGGTGAACTGCACCAGGCCGCGTACAGGGTTTTAGAGCGACATCCATCAATACCTAACCTCTGTCTCAATGGGAACTCTGACCTTTATGGTTGAGATCAAATTCCGACCGTCACCTCAGATACCTCTATGATAAGGCTTCTGCAAGCTTATATTGTGCTGAACACACTTCCACCGTGTCTGTGGCTGTGTATAGCCATCATTGTGTACCTGTGAGACCCTATGAGACTGACTTGGATTAATACATTGTGAGAACTCACAATGGATTCTACCGTGTTAAAAATAAGGGCTCTCTTCCCCTTTTTGGCTCAACTCTGCAATGATGCATCCAGACAACTCTGCATACGCCACTAGCAGAGAGTCCCATGAGCGATTTTACTTGGTGGGCGCAAATGTGAAGGAAACTTCGCTGCTTCTAGATGCTGTTTTACGTTAATCTTTGGGGTCGTGTTTGATAGCCAGTGTTTATAACGAGTTCTTGAGATGGAAGTGGCATGCTGATGAAGTGGAAATGAGGCTTCTATGCTACTGTGTAATCTGGCGAGTTTCTTTGAGTTCGAAAGCTGCATCTTAAAGGCGACGCCACTGAGCAGTTATACAGTTTATGAATACTCTCGAAACCATGAACGATATCCTGTCACGTTTCGTTGACGATGCCTAGTTTTTGTGGCAATATGCGGCTCAGATTCATCCGGACATCGCCCCAACTTGAGCCGACGGGTACCTACTTGGTGGGTCCAAGCACCGGGGATCGTTCCGGGCACGTGGACCCGCACTGCAGCTTGCGCCATCACCGTTTCAGACACCTTAGAATACGTGTCTGCTAGGCGGGAACTCTGTCTTCCTGACAACACAGCCTAACTTAGCGGTACTTCTCTAACGGGTACCTTGAGGGATCGTCGCTGACGTAGCGCGCGGGTTGGTTGTCCGGGGCATCCATCGGAGAGAGCTCCCTGAAGCTCTAGGTACCTATCTCAGGCACCCGTGACCGTGACTCGCCAACACACAGCCCACCAGGCGTATCCTCGATCCTCTCCCCCAGAGATTGAAGGCTGCCCAAGCATCGGCCTTCTTTTCTACTTCTCTTTCCTTTGCTTCCCGTTCTTCTCATCATCAAAACATCGCAGAAACAACCCGCAACCATGGCAAAACACCGACCATCAACAGCAATGCTCCGACCTTCCTCCCTCATCGCCGCAGCAGCGCTCTGTCTGCCCCTCGCATCCGCCTCTCAACCTGGTGCCGCCTCTCCGGTACCGGCCCCGATGCGCGATCTGACCTGGGGTCAGCTCAACTTCCTCCACACGACCGATACACACGGCTGGCTGGGCGGCCACCTTCTCGAGCCGCAGTACTCGGCCGACTGGGGCGACTACGTCTCCTTCGCGGAGCACATGCGGCGGAAGGCCGACGAGCGTGGCGCTGACCTTCTCGTCATCGACACAGGCGACCGCGTCGAGGGCAATGGTCTCTACGACAGCTCGAGCCCCAAGGGCCTCTTCACCTACGACATCTTCCGCGAGCAGGCTGTCGACATCCTTTGCACCGGCAACCACGAGCTCTACCAGGCTGACGCCGCTCAGCGCGAGCACGACATCACAGTGCCCAATTTCCGCGAGAACTACATTGCCAGCAATCTCGACTATATTGACCCCAAGACGGGCGACCGCGTGCCCCAGGCCCAGCGGTACCGCAAGTTCAAGACCAAGAACCAAGGGCTCGAAATCGTCGCTCTCGGCTTCCTCTTCGACTTCACGGGGAACGCCAACAATACTGTCGTCCAGCCGGTCGAGGACACCATCAAGTCGGACTGGTTCACGAAGATGCTGGAGGAGGAGAAGCCCGATCTATTCGTCGTCATCGGCCACGTTGGCCTGCGCATGCCCGAGTTCAAGGCCATCTTCACCGCCATCCGCAAGGGCAACTGGTTCGCGCCCATTGCCTTCTTCGGCGGCCACGCCCACGTCCGCGACGCCCTCAAATTTGACAAGGACGCGTTCGCGATCGCCAGTGGGAGGTACGGCGAGACAATCGGTTGGGTGTCGATCGACAACATCAAGAAGGCCAAGTCCGCCTCCGCCGCCGACGAGGTCTCGGCAGAGATTGCGCCATCCGCCTCCTTTACGAGGAAGTACATTGACAACAACCTCTTCGGCCTCTACCACCACACCGGTCTCACCGAAACGACTTTCCCGACTGAGCACGGAAAGAACGTGACCAAGATGATCGAGAAGGCCCGCAAGGCGCTCGACCTCGACTACAAGTACGGCTGCGCGCCAAAGGACTTGTGGGTTAACCGCGCCCCGTACCCGAGCGACGACAGCATCTTCACGTGGCTCGAGACGCAGGTGCTCCCGGACGTCATCCACAAGAAGGACAGGAAGGACGTCCCGCGCCTGGCCATTGTCAACACGGGCGGCCTGCGCTTCGACATCTTCAAGGGCGCGTTCACAAAAGACAGCACGTACATCGTGTCGCCCTTCACCAGCACCTTCAAGTACATCCCCGACGTGCCGTACGGCGTGGCCAAGCGCGTCATCGAGCTCCTGAACAAGGCCGGCAAGATCTTTGAGGCGACGCACGACACCCGTTTCATGAACATACCCGAGATGTTGTTCCCCAAGGACGACATGGTTGTGTTGAAGACGGAGCAGGAGGGCGAGCCCCGCCGGCTCGAGCTACGCCAGGAGACCGATCAGCACCCGCTGTCCGGTGACGACGGCGACAGCTCCAAGAAGCCGGACCTTATCGGCGGGTACACCACCAAGGACGATATCGGCGCCGACGGCGACGACACGGAGCACACGCCCATCCAGTTCTACGAGGTGCCCAACTGCGTGCAGGCGGAGATTGGCTTCCCCAAGGAGGGCGAGCCCGAGAAGGTGGACGTCGTCTTCATTGACTTCATCCTGCAGTGGGTCCTCGTCGCCCTCAAGTTCAGCGGCGGCGACTACAGCGAGAAGGACGTGTTGACGTGGTCGGACGACACTCTGACGTACAAGATGAGCGAGTGGATCAAGGAGAACTGGAAGGGAGACTGCTGAACGGGGGCTGGGCAGAGACAGGGATTGTCTTGTACGGTGTTCATATTTGATGTTTGGATGATGAATCTGGTTTCCCGCCCAGGGGTACATGGGCTTCTCTCGATAGGATATTTGTTTCGGATCGATCTGGGCCTCTCATCTTCTTTTCTTTTCTTTCTTTTCCTTTTCAGGGTGCTTTTCATCACGCCATGCACGCCGTCTGTTCTAGGCACCCTTGGCCAGGCAACACACATATAATTGGGCTGGGAACTGTCGACAGGGAGGTGCGGGTACGGGTTCGGTCATATGGGGGGTTTTAGAAACCAAGCAAAGTAGACTGCAAACAAGACTTTAAACAATATACATCACATCACATCATCCTCTCTGTCACTCAGGTTGCAGCTCGGAACGGTGCCAAGCCTTGATCCGCTGTCACCAACGGACCCCCCGCGCTAGGCTTGTCGTAGACGGACGTATGTCACTCTCCCACTCACCCCGAGAGTCCAGTTCGTTCTCATATCGAGGCATTACCTACTCGCCGCGGACAGACGCCGCCTGGCCGCCTTCTCTCATTGGCGCTGCTTTGGCCCCCCCTCCCCTCCTCCGCCGTCCTCGTCGTCCTCCTTTCCGCCTTTTCTTGACTCTCCTGCTCCGCCAGCGGTGGGCGGGCGTAAACGACGGCAGAAAGCCGCGAGATGAGCCGGCCACACGCCGGGGAGCCTAAGAACGCCTGTCGGTTGGCTTAGTGCGTGTCGCAGCTTGCGGAGGTGGCAGGTCAGAAAGGGCTAGGCTCCAGTCGAATGGTGTTAGGTTTTGCCCTGACGCACATATGGAATGCGTGTTGGCTTGTTTTACGTCAGGTTCCAGCATCGGCAGGTTTAGTCAGCCAGCCAGTGTAGCGAAGTCCAGCTGACAAGCCCTGGGTTCCGTTCTCACGGATTTCTGATGCTGGGTGATGGGCTCGTCGCCTGGTTGCCGTCGTCATCTGCCACCCATGCCGTCCAATCCCTAGGGGAATGCGGCTGACTGGCTGTCTGGCTTCCTTCTAGGTACCCGTTCCGGTAAAGACAGAGAGACAGAGAGAGAGAGAGAGAGAGGCAGCCCCCTCCCTAACCCCCTTCTGAAGTGAGAATAAGACGCCCGAGCGCGTGCGACGGCCCAGCGGTGGGCCGCGGCGCGGACGGTGCTTTCCCCCACCCCTTTTGGGCCGTGACACATCGGCGGCGGGCAACGCTATTGACAGACAGGCGCCGCCGAGCTAACGAGGGGGCTACGAGACTCGAACGAGAGAGGCTTTCTGCCCATACCCATTATCGTGGTGGGGGGGGTGGGGGGGGGGGGGGGCACAGGGATTCAAAAGGGAGGCAAGGTTTACATAGTCCGAACCGAACCCCAAAACGAGGGATGGGAAATGTTAGATACCATCTTATAGCCAGCCAGCCAGCCAGCCCTGCGTGTGTGTAAGCGCAACGCGGTGCGGAGGACAGCGGGTGCTGTAAGCCGCCGCCTCCGAGAGTCAACATTCGTTGAAATTTGATAATTTGCTCTGGAAGCTTACTCGAGAATGCTGCTCCTTTCTCGCGGACGAAGTAGGTGTGATGTCCAGGCACAAAAATTTAGTAATGCATGTTCACTTTCGCTTTAGATATATATTTTGTTTATTGATTTATTCCCTACGTTTAATAATTTTTTGTCTTTCTTCGTCTTCGGTTTCCCCAGTGCTGGTCCCGTTCTTGCCCGAGCGTATGTAGTGTGTGTGGTGTGCAAACGGGCGGGCCCCGTGCGGGAAATCAAAACGATACGAAGGGTGACATGAAAGAAAGCTCTTTTGCGTGTAGATCTTAACCGAAAGTCGGATTGTTTTCTTTCTTTTCCTTTTCTTGACGTCAAACTCGAACCGCTCCACCCAGCGATGAAGGGGATCAAGGCGCACACATCGACCCGGCCTCCCCCGCCCCCATCATCCCAGTTGTTTCGTCAATGGGGGGTCACGACAGATTGCCGGGTAACGACCAAAGCTTGGTGCCGGAGAGGCTTCGTCTCGTTGCTCGGATAGAGGAAAAGCAGGGAGCACGGAGAAGCTCAGCGAGCTAACTAGGCGGTCTACAAGTAAGGTTGGGTAGTGCTTATAAGATAACTATGATAGTATGAATGGTATGAATGTCGGACTTCGTATACCTACGTGCTAAACTACCCACCTCTCTACCTACCTTGGTATGGATGCTACAAAAAAGAGACTCTGGCGGGTTTAGCCAGGGGAAACGAAACCACTTCCCCTTTTCCTCTTCCTTTTCTCCTTTCGCCGGTACGGTACGTACCCCTTGTATGGATGGTCCCTCCTTTTTTTCTTTTTTTGTTTCTATCCGATCGGCCCTTCGGTCGCTAATATGCAGCCTGCCTCCCCTTGCTTGTTCCCCCACCTCGTTTTATCTACGTAGTACAGTACCACCTGTAAAATCGAACGAGTACGGATACTTCGTATGTAGTGCGCACTCGCTATCCATAACATGGAACAATAATGTGCCCTTGGGTTGACTCGGGCCTGGTGGTGGCCTCATGTAACACAAGCTGCATGGGGCTAATACAAATTGCTATACTACGTGAGTTATGTAGTTTAGATGCTGCAGACTGTCAGATGGCGCACACACGCACCCACCCACCCACGCGGTCAAATAAAAGGTCGCGTACCCCCCCCGGGCGGAGCAAGAAACACCACGCACGGCACACGCTCGCCTGAAGTAAGAGACGAGCTCCGGGAGGGCCTGATTGCATTTAAACACCCTTGATCCTTGATATCCCGTTCAGGCGGTTTTATCCGGGGACGTCCCTATCGCGATTCGTCCTTTAATTATCCCGTGTCGTCAACACCTACGAGTGCGGTGCCACAGCCGTCGTCACAGGGTCCTTTCCTGCCTTTTTCTTATAGTATCTACTAGTATGCCAGGGGGGCGGGCGGGCGTAGGTAAATAAGTCGTGCATAGTAAATTCGTATAAGGCTCTGCTGCGTGTCACTTTTTCCAGGGGTTCTCGTTCGTCTGCACCACCCCGACTCTCCTTCTGAGTTGTGAGCACTGGAAGGCTGGCAGAAAGACGTGCAGACGGGAAGGCAGGCAAGCCATGCCATCTTGAACCTCCTTACAGTTTGTAGAAAGAGGATTCGACTTTTCTGCCCCTTTCCCCTCAAATCGGCCGTCCATCCATCCCCCACTTTGTGCTGTTGACGTGTGCGGGCGCGTGGAGGCCTAAGGGGGTAAGGTCTTAGATTGCACGCAGGTTTCGCCCACGCGACCACCAAGTGCCGGCGATGGGGGCGAGGCGAGGCGAGACGTGTTATAGTGCCGTGCTGTGCTGTCGCGCGCCTCTCGTTCTCACCGGGCTGCCGTCTCATTAAACACCAGTCCCAAGGGGGAAAACGTGCCTGGGACAAGGCCTGTTCTTCATCTCCACACGCGCACTCGCTCGTGGCCCACTCCATTTTTGGCGGCAGCAACAACGTCGCAATAGCTCGGCCTACCCCGAACAACCCCCCCCCCCTCACAGACAGACAGACCAGGCTCCAATTGACTTTTGTCTGCCCTCCGTCCTCATCCATGTTGGTTGTTCGCGATCTTCTGTTGTCTCTCGCTTTCTCGACTCCTTGCTGGCCGCCGCCGCCGCCGCCGCCGCCTCTCTTCAGTTCTGTCTTCAAAGGGATCAATATCAGTCTCGTCTCGTCGCTCTTTACCACAGACATCCGCCCTTCCCAGCAGAGGACGGGTTCAATACTCGTTGCTTTTTTGCCCCCAAAGGCCGACCTCTGCTCAACCTTGTCTCGTCCCAGTGTCAGCGGCTCCACCACAGTTCTGCCCTGTCCGCCGACCCGCGCGCAGACTGTCTGTCATTTGCTGAGCACTCTGTTTGGGACGTCGTTGCTGCTGCTGCTGTTGCTGTTGCTTGCTGTGTGGCCCCCCTGCTCTGCACCTGTGACGAGTAAACTGTCTTGGGGGGTCCGCGAATAAGGATCGTCACCCCTTGTTCATCACCCAGCGCATCCTCCACATCTCAAATCACCGTCACCCGGAAAAAGTAGCGACATGGCCCGTTGGCAATAACCACCACCGCTCTTCCACTTCTCTCAACCACGTTCGCTCCTCTTCAGTCGTACTCCACGCTTCCCGGCTGCTCGACATCGGAGCCGTTGCCCGCTCCGAACGCTCACTCTTAAGCAAAAAAACCCGGTTGGGCTAGTTCTTCATTTCCTTGAGCCGGAAATCATTCGCTTCTTGACCTGGTTGTCCATTTTCCGGCACTGGGCCCCATACTCTGTGTGCACAGCTCACAACAGTTTTATGCTCTTCATTCGTCCTGTATGCCCCTCACCAACCCCTCCACTCCGCTTCTCGGTACCGCGAAAAGCTGACCGACGCAGCTCTTGATACCGTCTTGACGCGACGACCATGGTGTCGTTTTTCGGGTTGAAGCTCGGAGCTGACAAGAAGAAGTGCGTGGGCCGTCTCCTCTGGGGTCTCGCAGTGCAGAACTAACGCTCCGTAGAAAAGCTGACAAGGCCGTCGAGCAAAAGCCTCAATGGAAGAAGATTGACCAGAACCTCCTCGGCCAAGGCCAGTTCTTTGGAAAGGACCTTGATCGCCCCGTCCACGTCAACGGTGCCCGTCCCGGCACTGCCATGTCTAACAGGAGCTTCATCGCTAGCTTTCGGCAGCCGAAAGCGCCATATCTGAATGGCGGCTCATCCTCGCTGGTCGATCTGGGGGCGCCAGGTGGTCACAAGGGTGTCAGGCCTGTCGGATCCGAGGCTAATCTGAAGATGCGGTGGAACAACAGCTCCGTCACAAGTCTGCAGAACATCGCTAGCCCACCGACCATCACCGGTGCCAGCAGACCAGGAAGTAGAGCAGGGACCCCTACCTCCATCAGTCGAAAGGTTTGGGTCAATCCTCTCGACGTCCACTTCGCTCGTGACAATGCTGGTTCGAGAAGTGAGGGTACTCACAGCCCGGCTCCGAGTGCTGCGCCGAGCGGCTATCACTCCACGACCAGCCTTTCCCCGCTTCCCACTCCGACCGTCGCCAACGCACCCCGGAGCCCGCTGGGCCAGTTCGAGTTCAACCTGAACCCGTCAGAAACATCCAAAGATGACAAATTGGCACCCGCTCCGCCCTCGCCTTCCAAGGCGTATCCTTCTCCTCCTCTGTCCGTCAACGGTTCCCTTCCGCGATTGAGGACTGATTTCAAACCGAAGACGGCCGTGAGCACTGTCCACGAGGTGTATCAGCCCGGACCGACCGCACTCCCGTCTCCGACCGCGTCGGCAGGACGCTGCAGTGACGAAGAGCAGCATTTCTACCCCAGGCCCATAATTCAGAATGTTGCAGCAAAACGAGACACGCTTACCATCATCACGCCTCGAAGACAAAGCTTTTCGATGGATATCGATGAAGAACCAACCGCGCTCAGTCTCGGCACGAGAGAGGAGCAAAGCCCCACGGCCCCAATGAATCCGCCTCCGAGAAGTGCTCGGCGGCCGCGTCCTCCGGAAATGAAGAGTCTGCCTCAGCCGCCCCGGGATGCTGGACCCCCACTCCCGAGGCCACAGCAAGTCCCGTACGAAGGGCCGTTGCGAAACATGGCTCGATCTCCTGATGAGGTGTTCAATGTCAGGCAACCAACGGGCTCGGATCTGCGGGAGAGGACAAACTTGGAGCCGAGGGGGAGAGTGGACTCTGATGCGCGTGATCGTCTCAACCTAGATTACCGCGAACGGTCAGGCCCGGATGGCTGGGATCAGAAAGACTCTGATGGCCGCACTCGCGACGACCGCTCTTACCTGCCGCAAGGATATCTCGGCCCTCCGCCTGTGTCGAGAAGGGTGGCGCCAGGTCAAGGTGAACGCAGCTACGGCATCACGCCTTCAAACCGGCGTCAGCCTCCGCCACCCGTTCAGCTCCAACGCAAGGCGCCGAGTCCGCAGCCCCGACTACCGGGATCGGACGACAACGATATTCAGCACGGCAGCTTTGACACAGTATCCCCTCGTATGCAACAGCAACAGCCGTCGACCCCAAACAGCTTGATCCCGGAGCCTTCGACGGATGCGAACTGGCCGATGCCGAGCCCTCTGGCAAGCCCGACGTTCGGAACAGGCCACCGGCCGCATACACCAAGTGAGAGGTCGGAATCTCAGACGAGCCCCGGGCCAGTGATGTCTATGAGTGCCGGACGCGAAGGAGGCCGCGATGCCAGACGGCCGGACTTTGGATTGAGGGCGCCCACAGGGATCGCTGATGAATTCCGTGTGGGATTCATCTAAGTGCGGGCCTGGAAGATTATTAGGAATGTCTATCAGATGAGATGTGGAGTGAGTGTGCTTGCGGGATACCTTTGGGAGTGCAGGGTCAGCGATCTGGAGGGTGAGAACATACCATGCCATGTTTGCACTGGGGTTTAATTTTTTATTTTTATTTTTTATGTCGGTTGGAAAAGTGAGAATGGCGAATAGGCGACGGGGCGGGATGGACAATTCATTGGAGTCCGGTGCATAGTTATCCCATGAGAATGTAATCAATCATCTTCTGGTCAACACACAGAGCGGGGCCACGGCATTCTTTCGGGCCATGAGGCAAGCGCGGGCTGTCCGGTCTTTCCTTGCCTGTCGATTTCGGTCTTTTTCCTGCCTGTTGGAAACCACTGACGGCAGCCGCGATGAGTGCGTCACACTCTTTCTTTCCCAACATAATGAAAATCTACAAACTGCGATGCAATCCTGGGTCTTTACGTCTGGATTTCCTGACGAGACAAGGAGACGAGAGCCAAAATGACATATTACTACGTAGGTAAACCTTTGGATAGTACCTGCCTGCCTGCCTGCCTACCTTAGATGGCATGCCCGCTGGAGAATGATGTTGGGGTTGCACAAGGAAGGGAGGCTGACGCTCTTCGCATGATTCATCGCGACTTGCAAGAAGCGGTCCAGACTTTCTAAAAATAGTTCAAGGGTGGGAAACGTCATCGCTTGCCCACATGGCAGAGTCCCGAGTGCCGGTTCCCCCATCTCCGAAGGTGGAATCCGGCTGAGACGCGCCGGCCCCACAACCGTGTCACAACCCCGGACGCAGGGTTTGTGCCCTCTTTACTGCCCACGATATGAGTTACTATTTTGTAGGTGACCATCGAAGATCATGGCGGACATAGCTCAGTTGGGAGAGCGTCAGACTGAAGTCAACTTCAATCACTTAATCTGAAGGTCGTGTGTTCAATCCACACTGGCCGCATCTTCATATTTTGTGTTTTTTGATATCTTTTCTTCTGTATCATGTTTTTTTTCTTGTTCAAAGAATGCATCATGGAACCAAACCCTAGATAGATAGATAGACCTTTTGAAAGATGAATGAACACTGTTTATCTACTATTCCTCGTCATCCGTTCTGTCCACCCAATTCATACCCAAACATCCGCCTGCTAACCGACTCGCTTTCTCGCCATCTCGATCAACGTTTACGTACAACCAACTCGTTGGTCAAGAAATAACGGATTATCATACGGTGCCCACTACAACAACCCCTTAAACCGGCGGTAGCTCACACACACACACATATCGCCACTGTCAAACCTGGACGTGGCAAATCTCGTCGTTGCTGTTCCCGCGATCCCCTTTTGCAACACCTTGGCTCGTCAGAGAAACCGAAAAGGAAGAGATCTACGAAGCCTCCAACATGAAAAAGCACCATACATAGCAGCGCTTGCATGCATTGCTTGTGCGTAGATCGCTCACGCACGAGGCGGCTCGGCAGTCACAGCATCGGCCGGAACAGGTGCGAAAATGCGGAGACGGGCGCCCCAGGGGAGCGGAAGACCCGTCAAGGAGATCAGCGCATCCGTGATTCAACGCCTCCTTTCCCTTCTCCCCGGGGGCTACGCGTCAACCTACCGAATTTGCCGAAGAGCACTGGGCGGGGAGAGCCGAGAGGCCGGAGCAGGGTTCCCAAAACGTCTCCCGCCACACGTTGACACCGCCCACCCTGACTGACCCAGCTGACTGCGACCCCATCCACGGCCCCAGAGAAATAGCCATGAATTGAAGCTTACTGCGTAGAAGCGCCTTCGCCCGGGGTACGGGATGCTGGCGGCAACCATACGATTCGCCAGTGCCGATCGCCAGGGACCCGGAGTCAAGTGTTTGTTCGCCTGTCATCCGATTCAGACTGGACCATTCCGTAGAGTGACGCGCCCAAGACCCGTCGGCAGTCTCCAGACGGCGCTAAATCGTCTAAACCATAACTGTTGCAAAATGCCTGTCGTGATATGAGCTAAGGTCGGACACCGAACGCCCAGCCGTCTGATACTTCGGCTCGGGCATGGCAGATTGCGACTCTGCCCCCCAGGTGGCCGTTAACCAGACTCATGTATGTTGGAGACGCGACTATAAGGACACCGGAGTTCTCGAGTGAGCCAGACTGCTTTCTGGCTGATATCCAATCACTTCCACATCTCAGGCTTCTATCTCTCTCCCTACTTTCTTTTCTCTTATTTGTAATACTTCTTTTCAAGTGCTGCGCACTCTTCGGCTCACTCGAGTTCCTGCCTCCGTACGATATACACCCTTCACTCGACTTTTGCGACATTACTCCTTTGCAACCACCAGGACAACATTTATACATCAAAATGCGCTACACAACCATCACACTCCTTGCCATCGGTCTCCTCACAGGCAATGCCTTGACAGGTTCGTTCACTCTGTACCTTTTCTAAACATCGTCACCGGCTCGACCTCCAGGAAGTTGAGTAGTGTCTGATGCTTACTTTTTCTTCCCCTTACAGCACCAGCTCCCCAGCCCGCCGGAGCTGTGAACGCCTTCGGCGGTGGTGGGCAGAACGGTGGAAACAACCAGGGCAACCAGAACGCTCAAGGGAACCAGGGCAACCAAGGAAACCAGGGAAACCAGAACAACCAGGGCAATCAGAATAACCAGGGCAACCAGAACAACCAGAGCAACCAAGGAGATCAGAACAACCAAGGGAACCAAGGAAACCAGGGAAACCAGAACAACCAAGGAAACCAGGGAAATCAGAACAACCAGGGCAACCAAGGAGATCAGAACAACCAAGGAAACCAAGGAAACCAAGGGAACCAAGGAAACCAAGGAAACCAAGGGAACAATAACAATAACAATAACAATGGCAACAACGGCAACAACAACAACGGTAACAACGGTAACAATGGCAACAACAACGGAGACCAAGGTGGCGACGCGAACGCGGCAGCCGAATTCGAGGGCCTGGCTTGCACCGACGGGACTGGATCCGGATCCTGCCAGGCGGACGGCCAGTGCGATGTCAACGGCAAGGTTGCGGTTGTCGAGGGCCAGTGTGGTCAGTAAATGGAGAGAAACCCGTGTCGCTGCGTGCTGTCGGCTGAAGGGCCAGGTCTGGCGGACCGAGTTGAGACGGGGCCCGCCGCCTCGTCCGGCTGGCCCGACTTTTCATAGTCGAATCAGGATAATATACCATTACCAAAATCAAAGCCAAAAGCGTCAAATCCAAGTATCAGTACATTCACCAGAGCGGTCAAGATTATTGTGCTGTGAGGCCTCGGGTGAGGCTCAGGAGCAAAGTGAGCATGCATTTGGGCTTGGTCCCCTGCCTCCGTCGCGCTGGTGAGTTATGCTGCCAGCCGTTGTCTTCGTCCTCGTCATCATCGATACATCGCTGTTCATGGACAACTCAACACGAAGAGGCAAAGGATCTATTCACCATGTCGGGATCGACAGTTTACTTCTCTAACAGTGCGATTGTTTGCAAAGATTGGTTGCAAAAAGAGTTCACTACTTAATGGCAGTGCCGAGCCCCCTTCTTTGCCGAGCCCCCTTCTTCACCGAGCTAGACAAGCTCAAGCAAACTCGAAAGCCGCTTACGCCCGGCTCAACCTTTTTGGCTTGTGTCACTTTACTACCCTGACAGAATCTCTCCCACCTAGCTTGGATAGAAAACATGTGCTGCACTTACCGGCACCGCCACGTCTGCTGCGATTGCAGCCGCATCATGTCCTCCAAGGACAAGACTGGCTGGTGCGAGAAGCGCACCTGGGTCCGCCCCAGCCCCTTCGAGCACGCAGTTGCCTACTGCCCCGAGGGCACGAAGCTGGTCCACCTAGACTACAAGGTGATGCGCTGCGTCGCTTGCCACTTCGGTCCACCCGGGGCCACACGTGCCGTCAATACGTCTCGCCAGGACACTCGGTTGCCGGAACGACGGCTGCGGCGGCAGCAACAGCAACAGCAACAGCGGCAACATCGGTATGATGAGCTAATAGAAAGCATCGCAGATGAAGAGTCCGAGACTGAGGCTCCGGGTCTGCTGCGGGGTATTGGCAGGTACGTGAGCCGAATTCTCGCGGGGTGGTGGCGGTGACGGTCCGGGGCGGTGCTCCGGTTCTACCTGACCACCCAACATACAATCGTTCTTGACCTCGGCGGCTATACGGAAGTAAGAGTTCTGGCATTGCGTAGCGGGGGAAACAAAACATGAGTTCAGTGTTTTCTAATCCCAGGATTCCAGACGCCAGAGCTCTAGATACTGGACGGTCGTATCTGCTTGCCTGTCACTAGAGTGAGGCTACTAACATCCTGGAAGGGCGGGTTGATCACAACAAGGAGAGATCGGCGCAAGTATTGATACAGCAGCCGTAATACTTGTCATTAGAATCCTATCTCGTATCTGTTCCTCTTCCACTGGAGTTTTGATTGCACATCGTTCCCCTATCGTTCGGAACAACCGCCCGCCCACCTGAGCACTTGCCCGCCTTTTTCTCATCCCCCCCCTGCAACGCCACCAGCAGGCCCAGACATACAGCACTAAGCATGCGGCCAGTTCTTGTTCAGCACGATACAGCTCCCGTTGGACGACGACGCAATGTCCTTGTCGGTCAGGAACACGCAGTACTTGGCCACGGCGGCCGGGTCCAGCCCCGTCTCGCCGCGCTTGTACTCAGGCATGCCGGCCGTGACGCGGGCCATGCCCTCCTGGTTGACGCCGCCGGCGAAGGCGTCCATGATGTTGGTCGTGTCCATGCCGCCCAGGAGCAGCGCCACCGAGAAGATGCCCCTGTCGCCGTAGAAGCCAGCCGTGTTCTTGGTGACGGCCATGACGCCGTGCTTGGACGCCGTGTACGCCACGCCCGACGCCAGGCCGCGGTAGCTCGCGTTTGAGCCGATGTTGATGATGAGCCCGGCCGGCCCGCCGCTGGCGCCCGCCCCGCCTTGCGCGAGGAACTGGTTGACGGCGTGCTTGCTGACGAGGAAGGGCCCCGTGAGGTTGACGGCGAGCACGCGGTCCCAGGTGTCCTTGGAGCAGTCGCCGACGGGGTCGAACCGGTCCATGACGCCGGCGTTGTTGACGACGACGTCAAGGCGGCCGAAGCGGTCGACGGTGCCCTTGACGAGGGCCTCGACCGAGGGCTCCGAGGTGACGTCGACGACGGCCGTGTGCAGGCGGCCGGCGTAGGTGTCGCGGTGCTCCGAGGCGACGGCCGAGACGCGGGCCTCGTTGATGTCGGCGATGACGACGTTGGCCCCGGCGGCGAGGTACGCCTCGGCGATGGACTTGCCGAGGCCGCCGCCGGAGCCGGTGACGATGACCGTTGTGCCGGGGAGCGTGGTGGGCATTTCAAGTGAGGAGTTGTATGTTGCGTGAGATCCGCGTTCAGTGGCAATCAAACGTTGATGCCGACGCGCGGTATGAGATCTTCAACGCTTGCCACGTGGTTACCAGCTTAGAGTGGTGTTGGCGGTATCGGCAAAATATTGTTGAATTCGAGGAGATCACAGAGCCAAAGGAGCGAGTAAGGTTCACGTCAGGTGAGACAGATCACAAGAGGGGCCGGTATCAAGGTCATTGACGAGAGAAGCCCCTCCGAACAAGTTTAGGTAGAGCTCTGCCTCGTCAACAGGAGGGGCGGTTGTGGGGCGGATTCTGCGGGGAATGGGCAGTCTCGATTGGGCGCTTCTTCGCAGCCTTTGACGTGCTCGTGGAGCTGCCGCCGCTAGAGAGAAAGGGCGAAACGGTTTGCATTTATCTAGACCTTCTTTTGTATTCGACGGAAGGTGGCTTGATCGATCGTATTCGGACAGACATTCGACGTCGAGGTCACTGAACAATCGGCGCTCTTACCCTCTCGCTCCCGCAATCTCCCCGACAAGAAGTCGACCAGTCGGCTTCAACTTACATGCAGGAACGAGGTCCCGGGGACCTGGGTTTTGCTGGTTGACAGCATCATCCCGTCATGCACGCGGCCCAGTCCGACTGGGCTGCTTGGTTGGCCTGTTGGGGATGGGGATGGACGGATTGGGTAGGTAGATTGGGATATGGTCGGAAGACGGCCCAGGTGTATAGGTAGGTTTTGTTTTCATTTTCGAGTTACTTTCAATAGATGTAGCATTGAAGGATGTAGAAAGCTCCTTGTACTGCGCAGCTTGGTCGAACGAGCAGAGACATCCAGGATGATTGCTTTCTACGGCGGTGAAAGGCCCATCCAAGCAAACTTGGTCCAGGTGGCATGCAGAGTAATGCGAATACGGTGACCCATCCATTCCCTCTTGCTCTGTGTTCGGGTTCGCCTGTGGTTGGCAGGCTGCGTTAGACTCGGTCGCCTATCCTATCAGCCCATAGTTTGGGGGTGGAATGAAGATCCTGGGTATTCCCAACGCATCCCCTTGCTGATAATATAACATGCTCCTAAACGCGAATTTGTCCCAATCCTAACACACCTTAGCCAGTAACCCAGGACACGGCGACACTTGTGCAGCTGCGGTACCAGTAATGAAAACCTATGGTATCAATAATCGCACTCTTGGAATCGGGACGAAGGTTTGGTTGAAGCCTTGGCACATATGACATCGGCCTCGGTTATCCCGAGATTGTCAATTATCATTCCTCGTCCAATTTCCGCAATTCAATCGGACCTTGCTTTATCCAAGGCAGGCGAACGATCCAGGTGGTCTCAGTCCCTTGGCGTTGAGTTTTACTAGGTACCTAGGCAGAGAAGAAGCCTGCATTGCACGCATGCAAGCAATCCTCAGTTCGGCATTGTTTTCGGGTTAAGATAAAAATAAAACGCATAGGCGCTTACTTCTTTCTTCTGGTTTAGTTGGGCAATTTCTTTGAAGGGCAGAAGAAGAAGAAGATGAAGAAGAAGGGAGGGAGCCAGGCAGATAGGCACTGTTCCTTGACTCTGGAAGGATTTTGAGCAGCCAGACAGAAAAATGCAAAAATGAAGATGCGGCCAGTGTGGATTGAACACACGACCTTCAGATTTAGTGATTGAAGTTGACTTCAGTCTGACGCTCTCCCAACTGAGCTATGTCCGCCACGATCTTCAGATGATAAGACTGGCCTGCTACAGTGCATAAGATGCCTAGGAGTGGGGAGGTCCCCACGTGGACGAGTTGGGAATGTATGTCCTTTATCATCATTCGGACGCAACGAAAAGAGCCATCCACGGTTGCGGACTACATAAAATGTTGCTCTTCGGCCAAATTTCCAAATAACACATACCAAAACGTTCGCTGAACGAGGTTCGCGGACGCGGACCAACCACCCACGAATCCGCTTCTTCCATGTCTAGAAAGCGCCATGGACATGCAATATCTCAACATCCCCCGAAACGCCTCGCTCAATACCACAAAATCCCAAAAGCACTCGCGACTCCTACCTCCAAGATCCCCTCTTTCTTCATGGGGGAGAATGATCTGCTCCCCCCATCCTGCTATCCTGCCCCCAGCTACAAACATATCAATCCTAACCAATTCGCATTCCTGACCCTAATCCTACCCCTAATCCTATCTCTGTACGGATTAAAGGGGATTGGGATGTTAGTGAGGGGAAAAGTGGAATAAGTCTTGCGATTGTATGGGAGACAGGGACAGGGTATCCCCTCCCTTCTTCAACCACCAACCTCCCGCACAAGTCCAACCCTTCTGTCTTTCTCTTCCCTCAGTTGTTTATCCTCGCTCCCCAACAACATCTTCTCCTCCACAAAGGCCGCGTCGCCGGTACGGAACTTTTCTCGCATAATATCCTCACCTCGGCGTACCACGTCTTTGCACCCTGGAGACCGGTCTCGTGGCGAAAGAGATGATGCCGGCCAGAGGATCCGCTGCGCTTCTTCGTCGCTCAAAACTGACGGCGATGCGGTGTCAGAGCCGGGAGCGCCTTCGTGCGAGCGTGCCAACAAAGGCGCTTCCAACAGAGCGGTGACTTGTTCCGCTTGCGTCTCCGAGCTCTCGGCATCATCATCCTCCTCGGACATGTTCAAATCCTCCTCGGCATCGTGCATGGCTTCCGCCTCCGCCTTCAGCGCATCCGCCTCCTCTTTCGGCACTTTATTTTCACTCATGGAAACCCCAGCGAAAGAAGTCAGTTTCGCCAGTGTTATCCGCCGGTGAGCTTTTATAAACCTTCGCATCAGAAGAAGTTCATTCTCCTGGAACGTCTGGTAAAAGCCTCGGTTGATCATCGCTGCGGCGTATAGGTCGTCTACGCTGTCGATACTGCGTAATATTCTCAACCGTAATTCGTCGGTCAAAAAACTTTGCACGTCTTGTACCTTTCCGGGGAGGTTGGGTCGTCTTTGTAGGACGGCCTGCGGCTGCTTTGATCGATGCCGGGACAGAGCCCAACCATGAGCGCGTCTGCTGATGTCGTGCAATGTTAGACCTGAAACGCTATTATATATGTCATTGATTGCCGCGCGGAACTGCGGTGTCGGATCGCAAACACCGCCTTTGTGCATTACCTGCGGAGGACTGGCGATCGTCCGGAGCAGGTCAACGAGCTGGGCTAGGCTCCTGCGAGGCGTCTGTTGGGTATTATCCAAAGTACCGAGCACAATTGGCTTCATGATTGTAGAGAGAAGCCGCAATTCCCCGTAGACGAGCATGAGCCAGCCGAGGTTCGTTGCATCGCACCAATGACTTCCTTTCGGACACCTTGGGCTGCTACTGAACACCAACGTATCGACGGGGGTTGATGTATGCGCATACGAGCCCGGACCAGGAGAACGGGTCCTGACTTGCGGTAAGCTGAGCCCGTCGGACATGTTTGGTGCGTCGTCTTGTTCAAGGGCCTTGGACGGCGGGCGTCGTAAATATTCCTGTATCGTGTTCACACAACACGCATGCACCTGGGCCATCTTCGCAACTCTCAAATACCAAATCTTTTCCTTGATCTTCTGCGGCCACGGCAAGCTCTGCAGTTCTTCCTCGTCGACGAGGTTGAGAATGACTGTTTTCGACATGCGCGTGAACAATTGTCGAAGCCCAAAAGTGTAGCTGATGAGGAGCATTCCTCCAGGCATGTCTTCACTGCCTTTATGGATCCATTGCGGCAACCATCGGTGCTCGACAAACAGCTCTAAGGGCGAGGTGCACCGATATCGTAGACACACTTCGGCGATGGCAACGAATTGCTCGAAAGATACTTCCCGCGGGACTTTGTCGTTGTGCATATGTGCCGCGTGGAGTAGAATGGTGAGAGCATGTTCCGAGTCGTGCTCGAGCTGCGGCATGCGATACAATCTCGCCTCGGTCCCGTCATCGCAGATGTACGGCGTTGGGGGGGATGCCAGCTGATCGGTCAGACCTTCATCGTCATGAATCTCCACATGGGCATGTTCGTTGAAAATTCTCTCGAATATAGGCGAGGTTTCTGCGAGTAGGAATGAAGACACCCGAAATCTCAGAACTGGCATGGACTCGGCTCCAATATTCGCGAACTCGAGAATGGCGTCGCCTCGGGGTGACACATTGTGCTCTCTCACAGGCCTTTCGTCAGAGACGCCCGACTCTCCCAGTTGCAGTATGCGGGTGATAACAACGAGGTCTTGTTTGACACGGTCGTAGTTCCTGAGCCGTATGAGGTACCGCGGGAAGAAATCAGGGCTTGCCGAGAAAGTCTTGTCGATGCTGGTCTTTCTCATCTGTTGGATAGCAGCCGCACGGAAGTCTCTGTCCTGGAACAGGGACTTCACCATGCTTGGCGTTGCATCAGGTTCGTAACTCTTGTAGGTTTCAGAGAGCGTGAGCTCGAGGGCCTGTAGCAATGATTCGGTACACTTTTTCCAGTCACGGACGGCGGATAGACAGTCTTCGCGCGTTGGACCGGAATGTTGCCCAAAACTTTGTCCTGTTGCTACTTCTGAAAGGCTGTTTCCACTGAACGAAGATTGAGCATCCATGGTCGCTGGGCTGTGGAGTACGTCAAGGGAAGAATCCTGCGATATCCTTCTGCCTTCTGCGCTAAGCACATTCGTCTGCCCATTGTCGGATGGTATGTATGTTGATATGCGCAATAATGAACGACACAACGTCGCGTGATCTTTGGCCTTGGAATAGTCCTTGAAAGCAGCATCGGCATCCCTGTCAAAAAGCTTTGAGCGGACGCGTTGCGTTGACTGTTGAATTTGCCGAAGATTGATCTCCAAGTCGTTGAAGGCCAGTGCGGGGCTAGAGCCGCGAGACGAGGTCCCATCGGACAACTCGGCGAACTCACAATCGCCGCCGGGCTTCTGTTGTCGGGTCGTAAGCATGACTGGCCAGGTCGGGCGGCTCATCGCCGGCACCGTCACAGTAAATCGCAGTAGGTATGCTTGAGAACAAGAGGCGAAGTGGAAGCAGGGCTGGGATAAGAGTAGATGGAAATACGGGAAACGGAGGTCTTACTAAAAGCCCGTCGTCTTTAGTTGAACTAATGGTCGAGATCTTACGCAGTGCATTGCTGAACCGTCTGATCTTGGGCGACGTTGAGGCCACATCACTGCGGCTGCGTTGGCGTCTCATCATACTACTGGTTTAGCTGCGAGTCAAGTATGAAGCAGGGGTAGCGTCCGAACTCAGCAATCGAATATCGGGGCCGACCATCTCCATCAATCGTAAGGTTTCGAAAGCCAGCACTGATTGAACGCTTCGCCCCTGCCAATGCTGGGAACAACAGCCTTCGAAGCGCAGTAATGGGTGTCGAGAAGTCACACACGCATACCCATCGCATGGTTGCTGACGCGAACGACTGGGGCCCAAGTGGCAATTGCATATTTGCCAAGCAGGGGACTTGTGTGTCATTGGAAGCCGACCAGTGCGAGTAAGGCTGATTGCGGGGTCGGAGAACCGTTCTGATGACGTAATCTTATTTTTATCGGCATGGGACCCTTGGCATTCTATCCCCCGCGCCAAACAGGCAGCAAGCATCCATCTTCAACGATGGATGGCCTCAACTCTGCCAGGTCTTACAAAGTAGACAGAGAATTCGTTGGCTTTTCAAATCATTTCTTTTTAACGCTTCATGTCTATCTGCTTACACTGACAACTAGTTATTTGACGTCTTTTCCCGCTCCTATAATGCGGTCGTGCTGGCTTCTTCTGTTGCCTCTCTAGACACATGTCCAGCCTTTCCCCGCCGGGGTATTTCATGACAATCGCAGCCGTTCTACATACAGCTTAAGACCATGATCATCCGCACGCTCTCTCCTCTTCCCTTCCTCTCCGTGTGCCCTTTTTTACCCCCATGGTATGACTCTGTTGACAAAAGGAAACTTGATGACGCATGCCCGAACCGTAACCCATTCCGAAAACCGTTGCCGCAGATGCAATGAGACAAATAATAGACCCTGCCGCCCAAAATAACGCAACAGACCCCCCCTCCCCCCCAACATGCCATCTTGATCGGTGAACAAGACGACCGAGGCAAGAAAATGGCCTCTCTGTTTTAGATGCTTGAGCTAACGCTCCAGGTCGCTTGAAGCCCGGGTCCCTCCCCCCCCTGTGCCATTCGTCAACATTCCGGTGCACGATGAATCCCGCACACTTTTGCTGGCTTCGTTAATCATTGACACTGACTGGGCCGAGCCATCGTCGAGCAAAGCGAGCTTGTTGGTAATCGAAGCTGCGGAAGGTGCTTGTCATAGCACCGAGTCCATCATCGCGTCCGATCCATCGCCTCCATTGCTTTGTGCATCTCTTCTTGCAGCCGTGTCCATGGGCCTAAACCCGCCAGGTATGCATGGCAATCAGTACCTGACCCCTTCCACCTGCCGCACAGTTCATGTTCGATCCAGAATACGAGTGTCCAACATTTGTCCATGACCAAAGCCGATAACGGAATGCCAGCAACTTGTGCCAATGGAATTCTTCATCACTTTGAGCCATATCCAAAGAAAACAATGCTGGCTTTCTGTCGCGCCAAGACATCCACGGAGTTGTGTAGATGAATCGGTTCAGTTCTCTCGGCATCAGCCACCCTTTCGGTCCGCCTCGTGCTTGGGCGGCTGCTCGCTTGAAACGAACCCACTGCCCGGGTTCTTGACGTCCGCGCCCTTCTTGCGACTTTTGGTTGCCTTTTGCCACGTACCATCGGCGCCATGGCTTTCGCTCTTGGCGCCTCGAGTATGGCCGTTCTCTCGAATGCCATTAACTCTGGGTGATTGAGCCGGGGCTTGGCCAGACGTCTGGGATTGCGACTGGGGTTGCGTTGCTGCTTGAGCCGAGCGCTGTGTGGCCGCTGACAATCGTTTCGGCGACTGAGCCGATGTATGAACTTGCTTAGGCTGGTTCGCAGTCGGTACCTTTGTTTCGTTCGCCTTATGTCCAGGGGCAGGTGGATCGGTCTGGACCTTGGGTGCGGCGTTCTGTGCAACGAGCGATGACTGATCGGCTCTCGGCGGATAATCACCCTTTCTTATGACGGTCGGCGAAGGAGATCGGGTCTCATTGATTGGCGAAAGATGCTGAGCGTCGATGCTCAACTGGTGACCGTTCATCCTGTTGTCACGGGTGGCGAGGTCGAGGGGAGCTATCACACCGCTTTGCTGCCTCGACATGGCTCTCTGGCGTAGAGATGTCTGAGTGCCATTGACAACTTCCGGTTGCACCTGCGTTTGCGAGGCCCACGCATACTGATTCATTGACATGAGTGCGATTCTGTCGCGGAAAGAGGGATCATCGGCAGGCCTAGGCGCGGAAGCAGGCGAGCTCAATGCTGCCGCCACTGCTGCATTGGTGGCGGTCGGGGTAGTTGTACCGTTGACAATGAGCGGAGTCCGTTCGGACACCGGAGTCTGGGCCGGTTCGGGCCTGGTGAAAGATTGGCCATCTCCCTGGTCAATAGCATAGCCACTAATTCCAAGCCCTTGAAGCGGTAGTGACTGGTCCTGGGATGGCCGCCTTGACTCATCGGTAGTGTTGGAATCGGAAGCAGGTCCTGTTGGATCGTGACGTTGTGTTGGCGTGGAGCTTGTCCGCAGGGATGACCCGGTGCCGTTGACTACCAAAGGCCGTGAGGCCGCCCGAGTTCCGTTGGGATTGACCGCAGTTGTTGCTTGACCCGAAGCGCCTGCGGTGCCGCTTGTGGAAAAGGCTCGAGTATGGCCTAGAGGAGAGGGCGACCGAGACGTTCTTCGCATTCTACGATCCAAAATAGTCTGCGGAACTTCCGTCGATAGTCTACGACGTCCCTGGGCTGGCTGTGTCGTGTCACCAAAGGCAATAGCATTGGGACCTTGCGAGCGCGCTGGACTAGATGTGTCTGAAACGTAGTATCCCAAGTAAGCTCCTTCGTCCGAAGCTGGCGACTTGCTCGCAGGGTGCTGGGGGGCCTCGTCGTAAACAGCGTCTCCCGGAACGAAGTTCGGGATCGGGACTCCGTTCACCTGTCGTGCAGGATTCGCGGTGCCGTTCGTCGGGGTGCTGGTCCCAGGATAGCCTTGACTCTGCTGTCCCGTAGGAGCGGGACGAGAAGCAGGTTGCGACTGCGACCTCAACGAACTTCCAGAGGTCGAGGCGCCAGATTCTGTTGTCGCCGAAGATCTCTGGAGCCCTCTGCGATACTCTGGAGTGGCGGCCGTTGCAGCAGTAGCCGGCGAGGACGCGTAGGTAAGCCCAGACTGGCCATAGTAGGCGGCAGCCATCGGAACGCCGTACATGTTGTACCAATCCTGAGGGCTGGCAATTGGAGCACTGAGTGGAGGGTTGTCGAACGAGTTGGTCCTGGGACGTTCCGAGCCTTGCTGTGACGTCGAAGACGAGCCTTGCATCCTTTGGGCAGCATGCATTTGGGCAGCCATCTGGGCCTGGACTTGCTGATAAACCTGGGATTGAGTGTAGAGCTGGAACCGGATGTTATTCTCTTGCTGTAACTGGGCGGCCATGGCTGCACCTACAAGCGCGGGGTATTGTTGATGTGACTGGGCCTGCTGCGCGTACCATGCAAGCTCCTGGGGGGTCATTGCTACCGAAGGCATGTACATGGTGTTAGTATCATAGGCTACGCTTGAAGAGGCTCTCCGATTCGAGTTCGTGTTCCGGTGGAAGGCGTTGGTGTGCCGTCCTCGGTAGTTCACACGCCCCCCTCTTCCAGAATTTTGCTGAGAAGAACTGCGAATCATGACGGGCCGCGCTTGTGTTGGCGGCCGTTGGAAAGTCGGTGTTTCCTCCTTCGGGTAGACATACTTCTCGCAGCACTCATCCAGCTTCCCTTCCGAGATGAGGTCGAAAGCTCGCCGCAACTCCAGATGAAGTCCGCGGAAAGAATACTCGTCTGCAGTATTACCCAGGTTGCGGATGGTGTTGAACGGCTCCTCCACACACAAATGGTTATTAATGCCGATGTGCCATCCCTTCTCCTGCTTCGTCACTTTCCGTCCGAGACGGATGGAAATGGCGTTGTTGTCGTAATCGAACTCATGCGCGTAAAAGCGAAAGAACTGGAAAAGGAGCTCCCCGAGCGAGGCCTTGTTTTTGTCGCCGAACCCACGTAGCTTGTCCAAGTCGTCCGCGAATGCACTTTCTGGTCCGCCTCTCTTAGGTAACCGCTGATGCTGTCGCTGATGAAGTGAAGGGAGAACCGGGGGGTCGCGAAGCTGCAGGAATCCGATGATCAGGCAGATCCACGTGTAGGAACTGAGGGTGCCACCAAAGGCTGGTTCGGTTAGCAAACATTGTCACGCAAGAAGCCAGCACGCGGGAGGCCATACCAGCGTCGTTGACGATCCTCTGCCGCGTCCAGTACTTGACGATCATGGCCAACGGCCGCACACGCGGATCGATTTCCACGTATGTTCGGACCATCCTCGTGTTCTCCAACGCCAAGGTGTTGTTCACGTTCATGTCGCATGCGAGGCCGAGTTCGGGGTCCCAAATCTTGACAATGGGCACTTTCGCGGCGGAGATACAAACGACCTTCTTCATGCCCTCTGTTCGGGTTTGGTTGATTAGCGAATGTTGGGAAACCAGGAAGCTTACGACATACTTCGCGCCAGCAGATCTGCAATTATGCAAACGCCTTCCAATTCTTTCCACGGCGTTGTAATACAGATGTCGACTGTTGATAGCGTTAGCATTGAGCCCACTGGAAGGCGTACGAGAAAAGTGAAGTGGTTACGAACCATCCGAGTCGTCCGAACACAGCAAGTTGCCAGATGAACCGAAGAGATTCACGCGGATGTCATTTCCAGGCCATTCCTCGTTGAATATCCTCTCCAACTTGACGACGAGCTTTTGGCGGTTCTCCTCGACTTTCTCAGTCGGTGTTAACCGGTCGTACAATTTGCGCATATCTGTGGTCAACTTCCGCTCCTCTTCTTCTGATAGCTTGCTCTTGACCCTGTCCAGACTCATCCGCTCCAGCTTGTCGCTCCCTATGCTATAAGGCATTCTCCTTTTCGAGTTCATCTGTGACGTCTCATACTGGCAACCGCCCATGAGTCGCGGAGGCAAAGGTCTTAGGGAGGGGAGGTTGCTATTTGTCTCCGAGTAGGCAGAGCGAGGGGAGTGGTTGTTTGTTGCCGTGGGCGATGGCTCTCGGGACTCGAAAGAGAAGTTTCTAGCATGCTGCTGAGGAGTAGAGGGCATCGAGTTGGAGTGAGACTGTCCATTACCGGTCCGGGCTGCAGGGCGGGTGGGGAGAGGATGTGAGAGCTCCGGTTGTTGAGATGACTGCTGCTGCATCTTGGACGGAGCGTCCTTGCCTGTTATAACAGCGCGATCGCCTTTGTCTTTGTTCTGCGCGGCTCTATGCCCATGGCCTCCTTGGGTGCCCTTGGTCGCGGGGTTGTCCTTGTTCGACACCTTGGAGGAGGATCGGGACCGAGGGGCCGCCTGGATCTGAGGGGTGGCCACCGTTGTTTGAGGAAGCGCTTGAGGTTGCTGCAAGCCGCCTCCTCGTCCGGGAGAGACGAGATTGGTGTAGTGTAGCAGCTGCGCCTGGTATACGGAGGCTTGCTGGGGGAAGAGAAGGGGCCAGAAGTCTAGCTGGGCCGGGGCGCGGGAGGCGTCGGAGAAGTAGGAAGCCGAAGTCGCCGATGCTATCGTGGGAGTTTGGATCCAAGGAGACGTTGGATAGGTATGCTTCGATTCTGTTGTGGTGGCCCGACTTTCCATGGAGTGAGACCTGGCTCAACTTCCACAAGGAGGGTAGACGGGAGTAGGCAGATGCGGGCGCAGGGCAACAGAGCGGCGGCGGAGAGAGAGAGAGAGAGAGAGGGAGGGAGGTCGAGAGCGAGATCTAGGAGCAACCAACCGGGTCTTCGAAGGTGGAGCAAAGCTGGTAATGACGAGGGAATATAAGAAAAATAAAACGATTCGGTTACTAGAACACGATCGGGAGAGGTGGCTACTGTTCGAGGTGGTCGAATCTCTTTCTCTTTTCCTCTCTGACTCCGAGTCTGTTTCTGTGTCGGCGAATGCGCGTGCGGACGAGGGGGGGTTTTGGGTGGTGGAAGAGGGAGTCGGGAAATTTGGAGAGTTGTTGAGCCGTTGCTGGCACAAGTAAAGTGCTACTAAAGACGTGCGAATGGATCGAAATAATCATCTAGGTCCAGACACGGTCTGGTTTGGTCGGGTGCAGCGAGTTGTTGTAGCAGAGAGCACTCTCCTTCCTCTTTGCAGTCTGCGGTCGTTGTGCTCTGGGGAAGAGGGAGAGAATGTCGTCCACAGCAGGAGGCGAAAGAATGGGTGTGGAGTTTAGATTGGGGACATTGGCCCAAAAGCGACAGGAGTGGACTGGGGGGGTGTCCTCGGGCTGTGGACCGTGAAATAACGATGGGGGGGGGGGGAGGGGGCAGACACACAGAGAATGTGGAAAGGGTTTAAGGGGGTAGGTAGTACCGTAGTACTATGCAGTAGGTAGGTAGGTAAGGAGCACCACACGTAGGTAGTTGCCGCCACGGATTTATCTGAGGAATTGTGATACCGGACTGTGCTGTTGTTCTACCCTGCCACCTGCTAGCCAAAAACAGAGTAGCAACAGAGCAAGAACGGACCTAGTAAGTGATTATTCAGAAGAGGTGAGAAAATAGAGTTATGTTCCGGAAAGAGAATAAAAGTGAAGTGTAAAGGGCAGCTTTCCGTTTGGGGGTGCATGGAAAGTAGGTAAGTAGAGTCCAAGGAACCTAGGTAGGCAAGGAAGGGTGTGGATGAAGGACGTATCTGATTCCCGTCGTAGTGCATGTACATGTACTCCTTTACGCGAAAAGAGTGTGGTACTAGGTAGAGAGAGAGAGAGGTAATAGGTATTTTGGGGGGAGGCTAATGGTAAGCAGGGCGAAGACACCCAAGGAACGAGCTAGCTTAAGAGGACGAGGGCGGCGAAGCAAAGCAAGGCGAGGCGAGGTCAGGTCAGGTTAGCGGAGGTAAAGCCGAATGTAAGAGAGGAAGGTACGGATATGTTGGCCAGTTATGCCAAGCATATGTTGTGTGTGTGTGTGTGTGTGAGTGTGCCGGGTATACGTCCGCATAGATCGCTGCGAGTTACGCACTGTGCGAAATTAAAGACTAGCCCCGTAAGGACAGAAGGTAGCGCCTTTCCTCGAGGGCAATAAAGTGAGTGAGGGGGGTTCGGCAGGCGGGAGAGAAATGCTGTGGTAGGTAGCAGCAGCAGCGGCAGCGGCAGCGACTGGCACCGCAGTGTCAGTTAGAGAGTAAAGCATTTGTTTGACCTGGCCGATGAGATGGTAGATGTCCCATTTAATTGATTGCTGTTCGCTCGGCCAAGGTAGCCAACCCAGTCCGATGTGGTCTCGACGCCTTTTAAGAGAAGGGAAAACATCTGAAATAAAGCAGGTAAACCACATAGCCAATGTAAATTAACGAAAGTACCGCGGCAAGGTGCCTGCGTACAATCCGAGGTCGACGGCAAGGGAAAATAGGAGAAAGCCAGCAACATGTTGCACCAACAACCTACCTAGGTACCTACCTATCTACGTAGCGGGCAGCTCAGCACCGGTGCCAGCAGCAATCAATGGCTGACCGCGCGATGTTGGGCCAAACCAACCCAACTGACTATCTTGCAGACGGCCCCAAGACGCAGGTTGGACTCGATCTCAGTAAGCCCAATGAAGAGCCTTGAGACGGAGAAGGTCTCACAGATATGAGCAGCACCAAGCGGATTGATTAGAGGCAGCATCAGCTGGCTTGTTGGTACCATGGGATGCCGTTGCATCTCCAACGATGCCCGTCTTGAAGAAGCCAAGGAAAGGAAGGCTCTCACCACACTCGCACTCGCCCTCGCACCTTCCTTCTTCGCCAGACCTCTGTGATGGATAGTGACAGGTAGGTAGGTTGTTGGATTCTGGATCTCTCCTGCCCCATTGCCGTTACCGTTGCCTTTCTTGTCCTATTCGCTACATACCTATGTAGGTAACTTAACTGCCTTCTCGTCATCCTCGACCCTGGTCTACTCTCTTTCCTTCGCTCGCTCGCTCACCTCCCCTCCTGCCCAAGAGCTCTCTGTGTCGACGCGTCTACTTTCTCCCGCCCGTGGACAGGCAATCTTGAAAAATATGGGAATCACATTGCCGACCCGAGCAAGGAGGTACAGTACATTGCCAGCCCTGCATCCCTCTGCAGCGAGGAAGCGGAGAGTACCTACTACGTAATATGTACGATTACGGTCATCTGTGGTGTCCTGCCGACATCCACAGTGCATGCACGGAGCGCGCGGGCAAGGGCAGCAGTCAAAGTGGGGAAGACGACACGCTCCGGAACCAATTTGGGGCCATTTGCAAGAGAGGGAAAGAAAGGGGAGGGGCCATTTCGCAAAAGTGCCCCCGTCCATGTCATGTCCCTTCGCAGTCCTGGCGGAGTCTGGTCGCTCGACAGTCGACACACGCATCCCGACTGCGCCTTGCCGTTATCCGCAGGTGCGAGCCCTCAGGATTTCCAGTGCTTTCTTGCCCAGACCTCCAGAGCAATGTGGCCTACCTACCTAGGTAGGTAGATAGGTATCTTTGGGAAGGCCGGGTTTTGTTATTGCAAAGGCACTTGTGAGAAATGTACCAACTCCCTGTTGGTTTAGTATACTTAGGTACCTACTCATGTAAGCTATTTCTGGCTGCGTACAACTACAGGGGGTAAGGGGGACAGACAAAAAGTCAGACAGGCAGGCAGACAGGCGCCACATGTCCCTCCGACCATCGCTGCTGCGTCTAGCCAACTCTTCTCTGCGTCGGGATATGACGTCGAAATACTGGCTACATATGGCTTGCTTGTCTTGATTGGGGAGTTGTGTGTACGAAGTAGCTAGCCATTTTGTTGGAACGGGTCCCGTTTAAACAATGATTGTTTGGGGTCCGGTCCTTCAAACTGAGGCATTTGCCGGATGCTGGAGGGGAAACTGGAAAAGAAAGCACCTAGGCCTATGTGTGCGCGTGTGCTGTCACTGTCCCTCTCCCACTCTGCCCTCTGTGGCCCAGCAAGGCTTATCCCTCAGTGGAGAGATTACTCTTACATTTGGACTCTATGGTCATCAACAGTTCAGCAGCGCGCTGGGATGAGTGTCACACGTTAGTAAGCTTGTGGCACCAACATCCATGCACTTAAGCTAATATTCCAGCGTGAGGCATTTGCCATGTTCGCTCGGGACGTGGAATGGGCCCTGCCTTCCTTCATCCTGTCCAGTGTTACGGAGTACGGTCTTTCCCGTTCTCCCCTGCCTCCCCATGGAAGGAAGAAGGAAGGAAGGAAGGAAGGACAGACGGACGGACGAGAACCGCAGCCTGTGGTGTGGCCGGGTACGGATATCTCGTACCTGCTTCGCCTGTCTTTGCACCTGCACAGTGCACCTGCATCTCGCCCTGCCATGCACGTACCATGTACACAGATAGGTACGTATCGCGCGACCACGACCGTGACCGCGATTAGGTAGGTACATTAATTAGTACTTGCCTTCTTCGACGGGGAGGGGGGTGTGATGGGAGTCTCTGGAACGCGATGAAGAACGACGAACGGAAGGAACTTCGTCGAATGCAATGCACACGGTTATCGACATAGAACATCCGCCTGCTGACGTCGATTTGGATACCTACTTCCCCCCATCTATGTATTTCGCACTCTCCTATTGCATTGCACCACCACCCACCTACCTACCTACCTAGTCTACAACCTAGGTAGGTGGTCAACGCCTCGTGCTGGCTGTCTTGTCTCGTCTCGTCTTGTCTTGCGGCCTGTCACTTCTTCTCCCTCTTATTTCATTTCTACGGATGTTCCATTTCCCATCGCCCTGTCGGCTCCCCCTGCCAGCACCATCTAATTGCACCACCTTAATATCATCAGGGTCCCGACACCGCGGCCACCTGAATGTCTTCCCAGAGACCCCAGCTGGCAGTGGGGACCGGCCATGAACATCCTGGCCAGCCAGAAAGGGCACACGATAATGCTTACCGAGACTGACTGCGTACGGATATCACAAGGGCTCTGAGGGCCCTGTCCGACAAGGCATTTGGACAACCCCTCGACGCCAGCGTCCCAAACTTGTTCCAAGCCGGGCCAACAATGGACGAGGATCCAACGCGCTGCCCCCCTGAAGCAAAGCCTGGCCGTGTTCGCAAGTTGCCTCTCTCCGCAGTCACCCCGATTTTCTCAACCGGCTTCTCGTAGGCTCGGCTCCTTTTGGGGGGGACTTGGACGCTCACCATCCCCGGTCACCCCCTTCTCCGTGCGTCTTGCCCATGGCCTGCCATCGCTATTGAAAAATCAAGGGTTCGATAGGAGGAATGGGCCCGTCTTCTCCGATACCCGTATGCCGATCCGGTCGTACACCGAAAGCCCTCGAAGGACTACTGTGTATGCCATCAGCCCAGGGGCCCACACCAGCTTCTTCCTAGGTACTTACCTCATGTACGGAGGACGCTTGTGGGGTCGGTCAGCCTAAGCCCGTCTTGCTAGGTACCTATGCCGAAGACGCTGCCACAGTACCGTCCGCACCAGCAGCAACCACAAATGTCGTATCGGCAATGCATCGCCAACTGCAGACACGCTCAATTGCTGACAGCCCAGGATGCCCCGTTGAGGAGTGTTCGGCTCCTTCTCACGCATCATCCAGTGGCCAGCATTCGAAGCCACAGTCATTCATGTTTCCCCATGTAGCCGGCATGGCAACCGCCCATTCGCTCGTTTACTTCCCCCTCTTCAGGGATCTGGTATACTTGCCTAAGCGCCTCGGGAGGGTCGTCACATTGCTCCGTTGCGGCGGCTGACAAAACTGCCTTTCCCTTAGAATACAGTTGCCAATCCAAGGGCCACAAGTCAGAACTGCAAGATGTGCTACACTCCATATGCCCAGCTACTCTGATAGTTCGATAGCGTTGCCCCTCTGGGGCTGGGTCTTCAGCTCGGAAGTGGTAAGCCAAGCATGAGCACTTTTGCCATTCGCTGCGAGTGGCAAGCAAAGGGGAGGAAACATGCCGATTCAGATGACCACCGGAGGTATGGATATCACGACGCATGCCTACATATGAAGCCGACCTTTTTTCAACCCTGACTCTGTTCAGAGCAGCATATCGATGACAGCCCCCCGGAGTCTGCTCGGGACGATCTTTCAACATGACGTTGACTGGCCGGCAGGCTCTTCTGTGCACGTATAAGAGTACCCATGAGTCTTGTGCTGAGTACGGAGTAGGACGGACGTGGTGCGATTCTCCACGAGCAGTCGAGCATGAATAGCGAAACGTCTAGTAAAGCAGTCGAGAGGCTGCTAAGCATTGGCGGCCAGGTTGCCTGTCCTTAGCCAGTCTCCCAACTTCTGAACTCAGACATGCCTCCTTTCATCGCACATCAGAGACTTTCGACCAACCTTGCATTTGGACCCGAAGTCGTACTTCTTACTTACACGAGAACACAGTCCCTATGCGATAGCTTACTTCAGCCAAGACACAATATCCATCACCAACCACCAAGGCAACCATCGGAGTTCCCATACTACCGATATTGCTGACTCAATCGAGGAGGGGAGTTTCTGCTGCCATACTTCAACAAGCCGAACCTAGTTAATTTGGCTCGATAATGCTTATAGGCTAATTCGTAAAGGAGGGTTGTCAGATGGAGGACGAGCTCTGGTTCTGAACAGGTGGCACTAAATCGAATCTAGCTTGAGCAGCATCCTAACATCACCATCGCCGCCTGAAATGGTTGTTGCATAGCCCGCCAGGGTACCTAACCAGATGTCATCACCGACGTCATAGCTTCCCGTCGAATAGTCTCCAACGCTCGCAGCGATATTGCTTCTCGAACACTTCCCTCGGGCCACCAACAAAGTCTGGGCAGGCCACGCCTGCGCTTGCCACTGGCTGTGGGCTTACGGGAGATGCACTCTAGCCCAACCCAAAATGTCAATCAACCCCAGTTATGGCTTTTAGTATCCTATTTTAAAGTCCAATACGGACGGGCCAGGTGCGCTTACAGTAATATTCGCCCCTAAAAAGCAATACAACCCTCCACGATGCAGCTCGGGAGGTACGGACTTTGGGGCGAGTCATTGTGGGAAGCTAATCTGATACCCAGATTGGCCTCCTTCCTCAATCTTGCGCAGCTCAACTGACAAGTTCGTCCTGTATTCCCCCTTTCGGTGTAACATCCAGGAGTGCCATCTGACATGTGGCGATGGGCGAAAAGTGCTACATCGGGACTCGGCAAGAGACCAACACTACTCGGAAGAAACACTCTGCAATCCAGGCCTCAGCACGCACTCTTACCACGACGCCGTTCATCATTGGGTTCGTTGGCTGAGATGTCGTTTTCTCAAACTGGACGATGTACCTCCGCAATCAAACGGACGGCGGAAGATGATCCGTGAACGCTTCCCGTTCCCCACATTCTCGCCTTCGATCTCCCTTAATTCTAGGGCGCCCGAATCAACGTCAGTTCCACCAATCTCCTGCTGGGACGCACTCAAGCCCCATATTCGTTTGGTGCCAGTCCCAAAAGCTCCGAATTCTTCTAGACAAATCATGTTCTGGAACTTGGCATATTGTCCCTGGCATCCGCTCGTCTGTGGTTGGGCGCCAAACCATTTACTCGAAATGAAGCGACCACCGGCATGGCAGAACGGAGTTCAAGAGCGCACGCTGCTTTGGTCGCGGGTGGCGGTCCGATCATGCAAAAGGCAGAGAAGAAGTGCGCTCCCCTCCTGGTCCATGCATGGAGCATACCTGTAGTTGTGGTACAAGTGGACCGTTACGACTGGACATTTCCATGTTTCAATCAGCGTCTGGGTTAAACACACGACATACTCCCTCGACTCTACATACCAAGGGCAGCATGGTCGATCAAGCGATTTTTCATGACATCTTCGATGACGCAGATAGTGAGGGCGCTCTGTGCACAAGCATCTGCCCGCGTTCTCCTCCGGTCACCAGCGCACAGTCTGAGTACTTGCGACGCCCGTGATCCGAGCGACGGCCAAGCGCAGCGGGTAGTGCGGACGACGCCTTCATCTTTGCAAAGTTAAGTGGCCCGCCCATACCGGGAGTCCAGGTGCTCGAGTGAGTCGTGCCTGGATAAACAATCATATGTTTCGGCGGAGACTGCCCGTCCGAAGAATATTAGAGTGCGTTCCACAACGCGCGCGCAAGCATGTTCCGGATCCCATGAATTGAATCTTCGAATCGTGCACGCTTCCAGGACGTCCATTGTTCCCCTCTTCTTGCCTTCTATCTTTGTATGCAGACATGTGATTCGATTCTCGATTTAATTACGGGCTATTACCGTGGCTTCTGGGCAAATGACAAGGAGGAGGGGGAGTGTCCCTTATTGTGTCCCTTATTGTGTTCCCTTCGAGAATGCCAAACGTTACGAGGCCGTTCGATCTGCTTTCTTCATCCTGTTTAGGGCAAGCTCCCGCATCATCGATTGTAAGCGAGACAGTTGGCCGTTCTATTTTGGCCCCATTTTCGTTGTCCGATCCTCTTCGGATGTCAGGAGACTCTGAGCACCGTACCGGCATCCTGGAATCAGGAACTGGCGTCGGCACCACGCCCACCCGGATGACAGCCGCGCCGGTCCAACCTCCGCAAATGTCATCTTGTCGGGGGATGAAGGATCTAGGTAAAGTCCAGAGGCGAAGCACGGAGGCAAGAGAGATTTTTGACTACTTCGACCAGTGAACTCCAAGTCTTGCACGACATGGCTCCCCCTGGCGTCCGGCCAGGAGTTCAGGGTCCTCGCTAACAATACATGCGACGTCCCCTGTATCAAAAGTTTCAGGAGCTCGCCGGAGCTTCTCGCCCTCACGATTCACCACCTCAAGAGTTCGCAGGATGCCGCCGCCGACATAAGCGTGTTGGGCCACATTTCCCTTTCTTTTGTCACTGTTCTTTGTCATTCTCTCGCTGCCATATGCTTAATTCACCGTGGTAATCTTGCGTTTACAATACATCCAAATACCGCCTAAGCCCACTTGATCCTTGCCCGCCCGTTGCTTCGCCTATCGCGCTGGTCGTTCCTACGAGTTTGATCTGCTCTGCTTTTTATTTTATTTTTTAGACGCCTCTGGCCTTGGGGGGCTGTGTGTAGACGGCCTTGAACGCATTGTTGTTACCCACTCAAATCTGTCTCTTTCTCGACGGGATCGCCATCATGCTGTCGAGCCTGACGACCAAGATCGCCCTGAAGAAGGTCGGGCTGAACAGCAAGAGCTTCGATTTTAGCGGGAGCACTTCAGACACCAAGAGCAAGAGCGGCTCGAGCAATGACGATGCCGCGGACGACCGCCAGGGCGCCTGGCCGGCGTGGATGTCGATGAAGTCCCTCCCCATCACCGTGGCGCCGTGGTTCTCCCCACCGCCGCCGCCGGTGCCCGTCGCCGAGGTCCCGAAGATCGGCGACCTGGCCCCGTTGGACCGCGACAGGAAACTCGAGTTCGGAAGAGGTCGCCCCGTTCTCGTCGTCTTCCTCCGTTGCGTCGGCTGTGCCTGTACGTTTCTTGCCCCCCCCCCCCTCCCAATCCTGACTTGTTGTCGTGTCACACCTCCCGGGACACGCATGGCTAACACATCTTCCCGCCAACAGTCGCTCAAAAGACCTTTCTTGCGCTGCGGACGCTGGCGAACAAGCACGCCGGCACGCTCACGTGCATAGCCGTGTCGCACTCGTCGTCCGCCGCCACGCAGAAGTGGATCGACATGCTGGGCGGCGCGTGGAACGTCCAGGTCGTCATCGACGAGGACCGCGCCGTCTACGCCGCCTGGGGCCTGGGGCTGGGGTCCGTATGGTACGTCTTCAACCCGACGAGCCAGGTGCAGGGATGGAAGGAGAAGGGGTGGCTCGGAGAGAAGGTTGCAGGCGCGATCCAACGGACCGGGACGGGGGCCGCGTCGCCGAGTCCCGCGCCCGTCCAGAGGCGGGGGACGGGGAGCACCAACCAGAAGGGCGGCGGTGCCACGCCGGCGGCAGGCGCAGCCGTGGGGGAAGAGGTCGAAGGGCCCAGCACAGTCATGGGGAACAAGTGGCAGACGGCGGGCGCGTTCGCGGTCGATGGGAGGGGGACGGTCGTCTGGGGCGGCAAGGCGTTACGGGCTGACGATCCGATGGACTTGGAGACCGGGGTCAAGGTCCTGGGCTTGTAGACGCCGCCGGCGGCCAAGCGATGGGGAAATTGTTACACTTGATTATCTACGGGAGGTGGGATGGGCTGAATGGCGTTGGCGAAGCCTGGATTCGGGATCGGCATAGGTACTGAGTTGGAAGAGGGGGTCTTTGATGAATATCATATTCTAGAATGTGACCGGCATGCTAGGCTTCCGAGATTCTAAGTCTCCCTCTCGTGCGTGATTCTTTGTTGGATATGTTCTTGCGAGGCAGGCGATGTTGGATTAGCACAGCGAGGTCCCATCCGAGGGCGCCTCGCTTGGCGAATTGCCGACATCCATGAAGGGGTTCATGGGCAGATATGCATACCGGGGCTCGGTCGTTTGCTTTTTGTTTTTTCCCTCTTTCTTCTTCTTCTTCCTCCACGCCGGCGGAGACGTCGCAAAACTGCAAGTGGAATAAGAAAGCGGGACGCCGCCGGCCCTTCCGCGGGGGATTGCGCCCAACGCGGAGAAGCTCGAACGCCGTCACAGAGTTGAAGTTGGCCTTTTGCCGTGATTGTCTGTGCCTTTAGCCTCCCCCCCCCCCCCCTCCCCGCAACCCCAAGTATCCGTTGTTCACACCGCGGTTCAACGGGGAGGGGGAGGGCCAAGTGATGGAGGTCCTGTCGGATGCTCGTCTACACCACCCGGTAGAGCCAGTCCGAGATAGGGAGGGCCGCTAGCCCGTAACGTACCTTGGTCCGCTTGGGCGGGCAGACCGGCGGGCCCGATCCAAGGCTGACTTCCGGGGAATCCTCTCTGCCCTCTCGGGCTCTGGATATGTACTAGACTGCCTTGCGCAGTTGTTGTTGGTCTTGGAAGCCTGAGAGGCGAGAACGCCTATCGTGGGGCCAATACCGAAGCGGGTATCTTGGATCCAGCAGGAGGTCGGTTTTGGCCGCCGGACCGTCTCGTTGGCCGTTGGACCGGCCTGTAACTCGAGGCCCCCTCCCGGGGCGGGCCGGTCCCCACCTACCCGGTTGCTACGCCATCTTTCCTCTGCATCTAAAGGGCGGACGAGCGGGGTTCATGCGGCCTGGAGGCGCAGAGGGGGCCGGAAACTGCATGGGCGGGATGGCCGGATCGGCGCGAGGCCGTCCCAACGAAGTTCCCTTTTTGCCGTGCTCTCTCTCCACCCACCGTTTGGTTCATGGCCTCCCGTGCTTAGTTTAGGGGAGTGTTGGGCCGAGGTGCTGGGGGACCTTCCACTGGGGAGCAGCGACGCATGACGCCCCGCCCCCCGGCGAGACCAACGTTGTCACGATGGAGGGAAACTGGCAGAGAGGAGGGGGGTTTCCTCCAACAGCGGGATGCTGGCGTTTTCTTACCCTGATCAAATACCGTACGAACGAACGATGTTGGTCGGCTAAGACGAGAGGCCTACGATCCAACGAGGTGAAAAGAAAGGGGGAAGACGACGGGCGACGAGACGGTCTTCCGCCACGTGCAAAACGTCAAGCCGGGAAAAAGATACATCGTACATGCCTCCGGAAAGCAAGGCCCACGCAGTCCATGGTGAGAGAGCCTGGGCGTTTCTTACATCGTCATGACAACAAAACTAGGCCCCTACGGGACGTGATGAGCAGACGTCGGGCAATTGTATAAAAATTAAAAAAGTAAGAAGACAAAACAAAAACGGGGAACGGGGGGAAGCTCGCCGGAAAAAAAAAAAAAAACCACCAAACCTCCCAGGAAAGTATTGAGAAAAGAATTTAAAAAAATAAAAAAATTTGAGCCAAGCTCCGTCACGGCCTAGGATTACGTTGGACGACGAGTTCTTCAGTTGAAGTACCGACGAGAACACACACAGGCACACAAATCGAGTCTATTTCCCCCCCAAAACCGAACCACACCCCCAGACAGCGCGAACTGCCCGCCCACCGACGGATGGCTTGTCTAAACGGAGGAAAGAAAAAGAAAGAAAAAAAAACCTCCGGGAGGCGGGGGAGTTTATGTGAGGTGACCCCCCACCCCTTTTTCTTTCCCGCCTGTTCAGGGGTGGGCGGGCGACCCCCACGGAACCTCCCGCCGTTAAAAGCCACCACCACGCCCGTTCGTTCCCCGCCGCCGCCCGCCCGCCCGGGGAGGATCGCCCGTGCCCGGATCACGTCCAGGCCAGTGTGTTTGTCTCTTTTGCGTTGGCCCTCGTCCACGGTCTGTGTGTCCACCGTCAGATGCACAGTCTGAGCGGTTGAGCCACAAGGGTGAGAAAGCAAGAGAGAGAGAGAGAGAGAGAGAGAGAGAGAGAGAGAGAGAGAAAAGAAGGAAAGGTGGAGGGAAGATCTGGCTGGCAATGGCTTTATACTTTCAAACTTGATGTTTAATTTTACAATAAAGGTCCCGGCTTCTCGAAACCCTGCATCCGCGCTAAAAGCTCTTTCTCTCTCTCGTCCGTTGACAATTATCGGTAGGAAATCTAAATCTAGAACCCTCCCTTTTCCCTCTTACCTGCCGATCCACGCGAGGAGTCATTTCACACCCATCGGATTCATCTCTCCATCATGGCATGTAACGCAAGGCCGTAAGTTCAAGACAGACTCAAGGCCCGGACCTCCTCAGACACGGAGCCCTCGGCGACGGCCTAAAGGTACACTACAATCAATCAGATGTTCATGTCCATCCGTGATCGTACATCGGGAAACACGCGGTAATCACGCGAAGAGCACGCGAAAGGGCAAAAACGAGACGAACTTGGGGGTGGGGGGACCAAAACGCATGTGTATTTTTCATTAAGTTGCTGCTCCATCCCGAGCAGAGTTTGCCCAAAGACAATAAAGCATCCCGTCCTGTTCCGTCTCCTACGCAGTTTCATGTGATGATCTATTCCGCATCTTCCCCGCCCAAACCCCTTGCTCGATGTAGCCAAGCTCCCTTTCATTCCCCCGGGTCGAAAAACAAAAAAGGCATGAGAACCCATTATAGCTTGATGCGTTCCTTACCCCCCTCCCGGGGCCATCGAGAACTGAAGAGGGGAAAATGACAAAACTCCTTCGACGCAACCTCACCTAAAGCAACCAAGGAAAAGCCCCCCCCCCCCCCCCCCCCTAAGACCAGAAACACCCCGTAGCCCAAACCCCTGTTTTTTGTGGTTTTGTCGCCATGTAAAGGAAAGAAGAGTCGTCTTTGTGTGCTTCTGCCAACTCCCCGGATGTGTGTTGCCCAGTCCCAATCCATTCGAGAGTCAACCCAGATTGTCGGAAGTCGCGCCCACGCCGATTGTATGCTCGCAATTCGAATCATAGGTTTCCCTCCGACGCTTTTGGCACCCGAAACATTCCATGCCCAGCCCTGAAGAGACGGCTTGACCCCAAACAACCGAAAGAAAAAAAAAAACACTATGAAATGTCGTCCTGCTCCGTGTGTTCACCCTCGCCGCGATATAATGGGTCATACGAAGCGAAACCCAGGCCTGTAATGTCCCATCGCAGCATGTGCTCAAGCCCCTCCAAAAGCAACTGTTTACCCTTCCGCGCCCTTTTTTGCCATGCTGCTCTTCCCCCCCATAGTGATACTGTTCGACTCGAAAGGTTGCAGAATGCGGTCCCTGCCGATGGTGGAAAAGAAAACTCCTCAGAGATGCCGAAAGACACCCTTCACTCCGAATACCATGTGTTGAGCCCGAGGTATATAATCAAGTTTTCCGTGACCGCGGAAAAATCAATCGAGACGGAAATCAAACCGAGAAACCAACCCCACGCAAACCACCTGTTCGTCAAACCCCTTGTTCATTCCGTAGTTGCGCCGCGTTACAAATTCAAAAGGGATGATATGGGGTCAGGCATCGTGACCGTCTGTCTAGCCCCAGACGCTAGCAGGAGGCTGGCTCAAACCCGAAGACTGAGGACCCCACACGCCGTTTCCGCGACCCCAACCGCCGGGAGAGGCCAGCGGGGTGGTAGATCTCTTTGAGGACGAAGTCGAGGCCCCACTCGGAGTTCCCGTAGGTCGCGTGCCGATGGGAGCAACCGTCTGTGCCGGTTTGGACCCGGCCGGAAGCTCATGGCGTGGCGGAGAGCCACCGGGAGACGAATTGTTGGTACGGGCCGCAGCCTGGCTCACAGCAGACTCAAATGCGCTCTTGTTGCTGTTGGACGCGTTGGGCTGGGGGCTGGCGGTGCTGCCGCCACGAGAGCCCTGGTCAACCGGGGGGCCGGCGATGGGACCGGGGCCGACATCAGTAACGGAGACGGGCGTGTGAGCGTCACCTTGAGGGGGCGGACCGCGAGTGGCATCGTAGGTCAAGGGCGACTGTCCACGCAGGCTGGATGGGCCACTGTGGGTCGGGACGCCGGTGCGCACGACTCCGTTCTCATCGACGTAGCCTCCCTTCTCGGCAAACTGGCCCTCGCCGTACAAGGCGCTGCGCTGACGAGCGATCAGCTCACGTGTCTCCTCTTCGGACATGGCCTTGGCACCGTAGGGAATGTCAGAAACGAGAGCTGCGCGCACAGTTGATTAGCATGGCTTCCTCCGGAACCTCGAGAATACTACGGGGAAAGGGGGATGGACGATGATATCTGTTCAGGAAAACATCTTTCGACAGTAACATGACGGGGCAGCAGGATTGTGCATGACGGTGAAACCCCTCGGCCTGAATTATCTATTTTTCTGCATTGCTGGTTTTCCCCCTGGCATATGGAGTTTGTGTGTGCTATACAGAAGAGGGCGGCCTACTTCGTTGGTATTGCTGCTCAGTGTGCAGGTTTCGCAGCTCCCGCTCCCGTTGGGCGGCCATCCTTCTCTTGGCCTGCATCATCTGTTCCGCATCGTTGGAGCCACGGGAGGGCTGGTGGCGCTGGGAGGCGTAAAAGCTCTGTAGGTTCGAGTTGGGATGGCCTCGGGCATCATCGAACTGGTTGACCGAGTGCGGTCGGGGGCCGGGTCCGGCTCCGGCTCCCATGCGTCCGGCTGCGCAAAGCGGGTTAGCGACGGGATGGCTGCGGTGATGCCCGCCAGTTGCGAGCAGACTTACTGAAGTCGAGGGATTTCCTGGCGGGGCCATGGCCGGCGGGACCCATCTTAGGGCCACCGGGGGTTGGGTACTCACGTCGACCGCCCATTCCGTACGACTTCCCGCCCTTGGCGAGATTATCGTATGCACGATCAACCTCTGTAGGCCTAGCAGTCAGTGTCCGTACCACATCTAGATCATCACATTTGTCAGCCGGGTCTTCCTGCGCGGCGACGCAGGCCGGACGCGGGACCTCAAGCGAGCGAGCGAGAGGCCGACGCCGGTTTCCTGTCTGCCACGCGCTGAAGATTCGAGATGGCCTACCTTCGAACTGGTAGAAGAATGCGAAGTCGTCCTGAGGCGTGGGGCCGCTGGCACCTGTTGGCGAGAACCTCGAGTCAATTCCGGCGTCTGGCTTTGCGATCTGGTGCTGTTGCGACAACTGGGCCGACTCACCAGCACGGGCAGGAGGCGCTTGGTGTTCCCAGTTGTTCTGGCCGGGATTGGGCCACTGCGGGTTGTTCTCGTAGTAGGACATGATGGTTGAGGCGATGTTTTGACAAGAGTCGAAATCGGGAGGGTCACGGGTGTTGTCCGAGAGGCGGCGTCGGGAAGGCCGCGAGGAGACCGGGGAAGACGTCGTTTGTCTTTACAACACGAGTCGAGTAATTAGTTGATGTTTCCTTGTCAAGGCGACGGGCTCGGAACAAAGGGCGCGTTTGAGTAGCCTTCGGGAGGAGGGGGGGGAAGGGAAACGGTGTCGCAAAGGAATGGGTTGAGAGCAGGCGCCGTGGTGTCAGGGGAGAGAGAGGCCAACGGGAGAGACAGGGAAAATAAAAATTTGGGTAATGGGCGGCGGCGCGGTTAAATGTCTCGCGGCTTTTTTTGCGCAGGGGTTGCAGCGGGCTGGACAGGGAAACCACTCACCAAAGGGGAGAAGAAGGACGGGGGTGATTCTTTTTTTTTTTCTTCTTCTCCAAGTTGTTGCGTTGCGCAGACTCAAGTCGACGGCCAACGGTGGTGTATTTTTTTGGTTTCTTTAAATATACAGCTGTATTCTTCTTCGCAGGCGAGAGAGGCCAGAAAGGACTTGAGAGTTGAAAGCGCGAAGAAAGGCGGCTTTGCAGTCCCCGAAGGGGTAACGTTGATGGGAAGTGGCGGGTGCCGACGTGTGTGTTTTGAATGGTGGAAACGAAGCCGGGTTGGCTCGAGAGTAGTGTATGTGGAAAACGAGACGACGGGGACGGGGGGAGCTGGCGGGTCGAATCGGATGGATGTACTGTATATGCAGATCGGCTAGGTCTTACGACGTTTGGGAGGAGCCAGGTCGGCTGAGTGATGTTGGCTAATTAGGTAGGTAGGTAGGTATTCGTAGTGTAGATTCTGTAGTGCGAAGCTTCGCTAGGAGGGAGGCGGCAACTTAATCTTAGAGTCGTCGACTCCAGACCGTGGCGAGAGAAGCAATGATCAGGGCAGGGCAGGGAAGAGGCCACAAAGAGGGTGATGATGACGACTGGGTTGTCTTGGGCGTGTTTGCTAGGTACCTAGGTTAGGTAGGCAGGTAGGTAGATAGGTAATAGCAGTGCAACCGGTCCCGGCTGGCAGGAATAAATAAAAATAAAAATAAGAGAGGCCCAGGTAGGAACCGCCCGAGAAAGGGAAAAAAATAAAAAATAAAAAATTAGAAAAGGAACAGAAGTGGGCGAACGGACGTGAGAGGGAAGACCGTGGCAGCGGCAGCCAGCCAAATTCGACTAGGCCGATCAGTCGAGTGAGAAAGGTACCTACTCGGCAGTATACTGTAGACTAGATACCTACCTGCCTGCCTGCCTGCCTACAGTTGCGACGTGGGGGACAACCGCTGGAGATGGAGACTGGCTTGTGCTGAGTCCCCACGGATACACTACGAAGTCCGTACTGGGGGGAGTTTGGGAGCAAAGTGTACACTACTGTACTGTCCAGCCAAGGAAAAGAAGTGGGGAGTATGCCAATGAGAGGTAGAGAAAGGTATCCGTACCTACGTACCGTACCGTACCTACCTACCTACCTACCCACCCACCCAAGGTAAGGTACCTACCTATCTGCCTGCCTGTCTGCCTTAGGTACCTCAGTAGGGGGTAGCTGGAGAAGGGGAGCGAGGGAGCAAGAAATTGAGGGAGGGAACGACGGAAGGTGCAGACCGGGAAGGTCGAGTAAAGACAGAGAGAGAGAGACAAAGAGCATTCATGGTCTGTACGGAGTACACAGCACCGTGGGAAGGAAAGGACGCTGAGGCAGGCCCATGCCCGTCCGCATCCACGTACACGTCCACGTCCACGTTCAGGTCTACGCCCATGCATGCCCACGTCGGCGTGCACGCATAGGCACATGTGTCTGTCCTAGCTTTCCCATCAGCCTACGTAGTGAGTGTACACCACATACACTGTAGTATAGATTGTATAAAAATGAACGTGTACATATGCCTTTTGACCTGTGCCAAACAGGTCTGTAGGTAGGTAGGTAAACAAGTCGGTAGTTTAGGTAAGTGCCTTGACCTCCCGAATAACTTGCGCAGTGTACTGGATACACAGGCAAGAAATAACAATAGGTAGTACAGTAGGTACCTAGGTAGGTCGAGGCTACGCGAGGGAACAAACTGTTGTCGATTCCGTCAAGGCTGTTACTTACGTGTGAAAAAGAGGCCTGCCTGGGCTTGGGAGAGGACTCACTCAGTCTCACTCTAATTGAACTGGAAGCTGCAGCTGACTGGGAACATACGACTACAGTGTAGTGTACGATGTACAACTAGGACACCAACAAGGAATCTGGGACGAAACGGGGGGCAGGGACGATACTCGACGCCCGACATTGGTCATGGAGCCGGACGCTAATTAAGCCATAACGTGCTGGGAAGAAGGAGGACGGGGTGGGTGGGGGTGGCCGAAGTCGAGGAAGGTGCAGGCAGTCAGTAGTGGTAGTAGTGGTAGTGGTAGTGGTAGTGGTAGTGGTAGTGGTAGTGGTAGTGGTAGTGGAAGTGGTAGGCAAGGTATCCATCCATTCGTACCGAGTATCCATCCGTACGGAGAAGAGTTGTAGTACAAGTACCTACCTACTAACTACCTATGTACCAGCCTACCTACCTACTATGCGGGTGCCTACGCAGCAGTATTTTATTATGTCGACGGCTGCGAGGCTTCATTCTCACGGCCTACAGTTAGTTGCATCCATCCATCTGCTTTGAGTTCCTCTCGTCCATTTCCCTCTCCCTCCGTGTCCTGGAATTCCCACAAGTGCCTGCCTGGCGGTTACAACTACTTTACTCGCCGCGTGAGGGAGACTGACTGCCGTAACACGGGCAAGGCGAGACGACATGAGACGAGGCACTAACCGCAGAGAGGCACGTACCAGAGCCCGACGGCCGCCACGCCTGCGAATGAATGAACCCCAGTCGCCGCTGCTGGTCTCTGCCATCTTGGTCGAGTGAGTGTTGGCTGTCCTGTCCTGGCCAGGTAGCACCGATGCCTGCCATCTCACCCGTCTAGGTAAGCATTTGGCCCTGCTTACCCAACCAACCGTCCATCGTCCATCGTCCATCGCCCATCGTCCAACGCCCATGACACCACCACGGCTGTCGGCTCGCCGTATCTTGCAACAAGGGCGCGACTGCTTGGAAGTTCCATGTAACCAAGGTAAACGGATGGCTTATTATGTATGTACCTGTAGTTACTTACATAGATAGCTACCTACGGTATGGTGCGGTACGGCACGGATACATTCCACCTCAGGATATGTACCTCGGTGGAGTGGAAGGGAAGGGGTAACAAGAGTCGAGACGCGGGGGCGTGTCACCAGGTGAAAAGCCGAGGGAGCTTGTGGATGATGGGGATTCCGCCCGCTGCCCATTCAAGTCGGCACCAAACGCCCCCCTCGTGAACCGTGTCCGTCGTCGCCTGTCGCACGCCGCCTTGGGGGATTTGGGGTTCGATATCGCGCGTGGACAGTGGGCAGAGACGCAGTCGGTCCAACACAATCTCAGATGGTTCCACGATCCTTGAGCAAACTTCTTTGCGAGTGGACACATGTACGGATATCACACACACACGTTCTTAGGACCGAGGTGGAGTTTAATATCGACGAGCGACCCACACCAAGTCGGAGAAGCTCGAGAATGAGATTAGCAGGTAGGCATTGCCTCGCCTGAGCGAGCAGCTGCCCCAGCCCTATCTCCTCCATTGCTGTGTATCTGTAGGTACGGATTCTTACGATGTATCCGGATTACTCATGTATAATGTAAATATTCGTACAGCACCTGTGCGGATAGGTTCATCATCATGTCGCCAAGCCACGCTTCAAGGCGCCCTGGACGTGGAGAATAATGACATGACAGAGACAGGCGTGCTCCAGGGCAAAAAAATATTTAGAAACCCTTCCCCCCGGCATATTCCTGATTTTGAAAAGCAAAAAATAAAATAAAAAATATTGCCCAGTAAGTGTATCGAATGTATGTAACCCCCATCCCAATCTCCATCGCTGCACTAGCGCTGTTTCGACTTCACTGTGTCGGTAACTCATGTGTGTCCCGGGTTGCCGCCTGCACCGTTCTTCTTTCCGGGCATTTCCATCAGCAACTTTCATTCCCCGCCGTCCCTTCCTTGCTCCTCTTTGGTTCGTCTCAGGCATCTTTCTCCCCTTCTTATTTCTCTTTATCTCTTTCGCTTCCCGTATTGGGAGACCAGCAAACAGATGATGTACAGTATTTATTCTATCTGGTGAAGACTCCCCTACGCTCCGATGTGCATCTTCAAGGATATAGTACCCTATCGCTTGTTATTTGGCTTACGGCACTCGTCACTGCATTCGCAAGCTAAAAAGGAAGAGAAAGAAAATAAACCAGGCCGTTCGTTCGTGGACCCGCGCGTGGAGAGTATCCCTGTCAACCACTTAAACCTCCTGTAATCCACCCACGCTAAATTGTACCTAGGTAAGAAGAGACATACGATATACGCATATACATACATGCATGTACCTTGCTTGCCCTTTCCACGATTCCTAGTTTATCACCATTACAGGTATCAGGAGGCAAGATACGTACCCAATCCTCATCGTCCCTTCCGCTTTTCGACAAATCGCTTGCTTTTATCCAGTAGGTAGGTACTTAGACCGTCACCCGAGGCATCGCAAGACAACAACGTAGGCACTCGCAGGTCGGGGTGTAGGGCAATACGTTGTTGATACTCCCACAGACAACGCATTCGATGCCTTTTCCTCCTGCATGACATACGCACATAAGCTCTCTCTCTGTCATTGACGCATGCTCATCGGCGATACCATCAGACCCCTCTAATGACCGGCTGCTTCTCTCCACGACGGATTGCAAGGAAGTAAAGCTTACTTTGATCAATCCCGCTCAAGCGTCCGGCCGAATCATTACTCTGTCCAGGGCTCGCCAAATTTATGTCTGTCCCATTGACTACGGGAATTCCATATATCTCGTGTTATCGTATATACTGTTCTACCTCGATAGATGCAGCACATTTTCAGCCATTGGACAGCAAACCAACCGTCTTCGTCAACTCGGCATTTCTACCCCTACACTCCCATATCCATCTCAAATAGCGAACCCAAATCTTAAGGGCAGGGCCGAGGCCCTTCTATACTGCCTTACACTGATTTGTACCTGCGCGTACGAAGTGGGCCACAGATCAGCTCTTTGCACATCCTACTACGGATGGCAATCTTGCACCACTAACCCCTTCGAGCTTCCAGACAAACCCCCTTTTCCTGACTGTCGCAGATAGCAACGACACTCACTTTTTTAAACCAAGTCCGAGGCGGCCAAGTACGTACAGTGCATGCCACAGGCGCGAGACCCCAGCGAGGAAGAAGCATCGTGGTAACTGGCCCCCCGCGTCACTCTTTCCCTGGACGCATCTAGCCCCAGCGGCTACTCACAGCTTCGGGGTTAGGTCAATTGTTACGTCAGCTAAGGTAGCAACCTGCTTCTGTTTAGCGATTTGGTTGGTTAACATCTCGGATCACCGCCCTTCATCTTCTTAACATGGCTGATTTTTTTTCCAGTTACTAATTAGGGAGAGCCGCCCGCCTTAGTCCGACTAACATGTTCTACCCGCTCACCAGGTACCGAGTTTGGAGGCGTCTTCAACCACCTGGCCTCACCAGCGAGTCCCCAAGTCTCTGATACATAATTAACTCGGCAGCCGCCAGCGTACATTGCGACTGTGCACGTCGCCATCATGCGCTCTTGAACCTAGGCAACGATACGGGATTGCGACAGTCACCCGTGCCCAGTTGAACCACCCTCTCAGCTGCTGTCATGTTGCGATGCCATGCTCTCCAGATATTGACGTCTTTCCTGGAAGACAGCAAATCGACATCACTACCCCGCACAGTGCTCACCATACTCCTCCCCTCATCATCGAAAGCGATTGGATATTCCCGGACAGTTCAACACCGCTAATCATTGGGCCGAACACATCCGCCGTGCTCCCCGTTTCCCCGCAGGCCATGTACATACCAATATAGGACTTCACGGACGGCGGGATTCCGGCGGTAAATGGACACAGACACAATCTCACCAGCAAACTGTCCGACTGACGAGGCAAGCCCGACCGACGCGTTTCCCAAGAACCCCCAGTCTCAGTAAGTGGCCAATACCCAACGGCCTATCGTGGATATCTGGCTATATAGTTTAGCACGGATTTCGATCTGCACCGGCGGCCGGCTTGGCCACGCGCTCCACACCGCATATCGCCAGTGCTCGAGAAGTGCGGACAATTGTTGCTCCCAATGTCCCGGTAGCGGCCGCCGGACACTACAGGTACACTACGGATATAGTGCGTTGTTCGGACTCCATCCTCTCTTCAGGTTCGCGCTGCGGCCCCCCGTCCTCAGGCAGTCGGTGTCCCGAGCTTTGGAGAGTGAGGCCACGCCCCCATTCTTCTGTATGATCCACACTTGTCCACCCCTGATCCCGGTGCCCTCAAGCTTTTACGATTCCAGTCAACTGACACTGGCAGCTGCACCGTCAAACTGTTAATGAATCACCAAAAACTGAGCGCTGCCATCAGATCATCATCGCCGAGACAAGATGACAATGTCCGCCGAGTCTGCCCGTCTCCGGACTCGCTCGGTTGTCCCACAGCAGTATCGTAACGACCTTGACCATGGTTGATACCGATCCGAACAAACACAAACGTTGCGAGCCAGCAGACGACCATTCACTTGACGAAGGAAATCAAAGAAGAAACGCGATAATTCGCTGTCGGGTGATTGGATACCGAACGCGGTCTGGGGCAGTTTGGGACAAACTGCCAGGGGCTACGCTGCAGAGACGGTCGCGTGAAGTCACCATCGACATTGTTCATCTGTTGTTGCCGTTGCCAGAGACGCAGCAGCAAAATGTTGCCGTGCCTTCATATCTGCAGCCTGTGCAGCCTGCAGCAGACCATCCCACGCCTACGTCGGGTCGCAACTGCAAGGCTGCTTGCTGGCTCAGCTCCTTACTGTGTAACTGGGTCCGGCGGGTGAGACCTGGCCACTTCAACGGCGCGACCGGATGATGGAAGCTTGCCGATGTCATCCAGCAATCCATCGGCTAATTTACTGGAATTTCGTTATGGGAATGAAGTGAAAGACGCGTCGCTGGTTCTTGAAACTTCAATGGAACAGTTTCCAATTCTGTCCCATGGTTGAGTCGGGAAGTGGACCTCAGGAAACAACCCTGAACCTGCTCGCTCTCCCCTTGCCAATAATCTGCCTTGGCTCCTCACGGATTGGACCCTTTGGCTGATGTCTGGTTCGACTTTTTCCCCAGCCGAGAGTTCCTCTTGGGCTGGCGAGGAGAATCAGGGAGAAATGCGACGGTAACACAGCACAGCACAGCACAATCCATCAGGGTAGGTAGACCGTAGATGACACCGATCGCTGCGGGATCACCCTGGGATTTTTGCATTAAGGAAAAAGTTTGTTCCCATCTCATACAGCAAGCAGCCCACACAACCCGACGATATGGATGACGGCCCGTCATTCAATCAGCCGTGTCTTCATGCCGACTTGCCGGTTTTCTCATACATGTTTCCAGGAAACGATGATAGGCTCGCCAAGTTGGATGCTACTATCCAGTGCTTGGAGTGATGATGGGTTTGGCTGGTGCCACTGCGGCAAGATTACCGACACATCACTGCATATGTAGAAGGAAGGGTGAAGTCCCTCTACTGTGCCAATTACAGTTCCTCACACGTGGGGACCCTACTTTTCTGGGGCCGGCGCCACAGGCGCCTTTTTCTTTGGGCCATGTGCACCACCTCATAGAGGTTGGGCGATTACAAGCCGCCAACACGCCAGACCCTAGCTCGGCTGGCCTACTCTACTCGGGGGGTTGATGAAGGATTCAGGAAGCAAGCAAGCAAGCATCGTCTGACTTTTCGAAAGACCATTGTCCCGACAAAGCCGAGCGGAAACTGCGCCGTTGTGACGCTTACACAACTCTCATCAACGGCAAAAGCGACCCAACCGGGTTTCCGCCAATCTGGCCTGCTTCTTCCCGCGTAATCGACAACTCCCTCTCAGCTCCCACATCCGGTAATCTGGAGCAGCGCACACATCTAGTGTACATAAGCTAAATACAAAAAGACCGAACCCAGATGGGTGGCACGCGGGGTGCCGTAGTGTAAGTGGCGAGTATATGCCCGAGTTCACGCCGCTACCACTTGGCCACTTGTCCACAATGATCACGCCCTACCTTTTTGCAGTAATGGTTGAACGGATCCCAATCCAACTTTCCAGGTGGCCAACACCGATCGCTGAAAACCCCCCTCCCCGTCGCCAACTGTCGCTGGTCACCATCGAAACTAGTTGGACGGCATCGCCTCAGCCTAGAAGCCCAAGAACAGAGAGCCAACGGCCCAGGAGGGGGAATGACAAACACCACCAAGCCGAATCTGGGATGAATCCCGACGCAACGCTACGACGGCCCATCGGGGATCCCAGTGCTGGGCGGCGGCATACACGGAATGGGTGTGAACGGGTCTAACGCCGCTTGGCTGTTCTTGGACTCGCCGCCCTCGAGACAACCCAAAAGAAGCACTAATGCTGCATGTCACCAATTGCACTGGGGGGGGCTACACTCTGGCAGCTTCGCTGTGCTTCGGCGTTGCACATAGCGTACGACGCGACTCGTACGACACGCTGATCGAAATGACTGAGCGTAATCGTCAGCTTTTGTCGGCTTGGAGACCCTCTGGCACCTACTCACTCATATTATATCAATGATGACCCACGACGTATGATGACAACGACGCCGCTCTCGCGGCCTTGATTTCGTGCAAAATGATTGACATGGTCTTATCTTACCTTTCGGCTGCCCCTCCCCACCCACCCGGTCCGGATCGAGGGCCTCCAGATCCGACCGGACTGTGGGTGAAGCTTCGCGAGCGACACGGGCATGATGGATGACCCCAGGCTGAACCTGCAAGACCGCACCCAAGAACAGAGCATGCGTAAGGGTCTGCCCTCGTGCTCAAAAAGCCCTTCAACTCGTCCACCCAGGACAGACTATATAGAACGGCAAGATTGCAGAGTCAATTGCCAAGGATGTCACTGGTCCCGTCCGCGCTTGCTGTCAGCTTGGCCAGTCCTATCCCCACAGCGACCGATGAGCAGCAGCAGCAGCAGCTTGCAAGGTTGTAAACCGCGCATGCGCCCATACTATATGCAGGTTCTCTCACCACGGTGCTTCTGGCGTCACATTAGGACGGCCACTCAGAACGGGCCAGGGGTGGCACATGGCGTCCTATCCAGCGCTTGCGGAGACGACCTGCGAGCTCGGCCAAGCTGGCAGCGGATGCAGCACTGCGCAAAGGGGCATCCCTACGTACGTTTGCACATTAACATCAGGCCTGATGAGAAACTGCCCACATAGGCTCAACGCCGAAACGAATGCCTGCCTGCCGAGAATGCTGTCTGTGGAGGGGTCGAAAGGTGGGGTGCGCCAGCTCACTCACACACACATACACAAACTTCTCTCTTTCTCTCTCACCCTCTCTCTCTCTGTGTATGTGTGTGTGTGTGTGTGTGTGTGTGTGTCGACTTCGGATGAACCCGGTTGATGACATACTTCTCGATCGAGATGACTGCCTGGGCGGTCGGTTCCCCGCGTCAATTCCACACGCTGCTAAACGATTATGCCGGGGAGAGACGCCGGCTCCCATAGGTCGGTCAATACAACATCATTCGACTTCTGCCCTGGCGCGGAAAACCCGGGCTGCTTGACCTGCGAGCACCGTGATGATACGTCTTCTGCCACTACGCCAGAGCTTCTCAGGAGCTTCTCAGGAGGCCAATATCCCCCCCCCCCCCGGTCCACAACTCCAAAGCCAGCCATTTCGTACGGCCAGCAACAGCCCGTCGTTCAGCCTACCGTCACGATGTTTGTGGCCACTCGCTTGATTCGTGCATACGGCACACCCTCAAGGCCCAGCAGAGGCGAACTTGATCTGTGGCTAGTGCTTGCGAAGGGAAAGCCGTGTTGTCGGGTTTATTTGCTTACCAGGTGCGGTCATGTTATGGACTTGGTTTCCATGGTCCTCGTATACTTTGAACCTCCCAGACTGAAGGTTCCCGTGGCTTTCGCAGCGGTGCTATGGAAAGCTCGCCTCGCATAGTCCCTTCATACCTCGAGTCTGCCCAGACTTGAGGCTTGATCCGCCTATCCACGGACAGATGCAAATATGGTCTTGGTGGCCTCAGACCAATCGTGATTCAGTGGGTAGCTCGGCTCCCCGTCTGGGTTTCCCGCTGATGCTTTGGGATGACGCGTACTCTTTCGGCACCCCCTTTTGGAGCATGAAACGTGCCTTAAGTGGCATGTATACCAGGAAGGTGTACAACTTACAGCAGAGTGAGACCGCATTCTATACAGAAGCAAGCGTTGTGCCGTTCTGTTTGGCGAAACCATTATATGGTATTACTGCCGTGTACTGTCGACGAAGGATTGGTTATCTGTGAGAGTTTGGTCAGGAGATATTCAATGGACGACCCAAATCGCACGTGCCTGGGTACCTCTATCTTATAACATAGAGTTCGATGCTCGGCTCTCATTGGTTTGCAGTTATTCTCATGACGTCCGGCAACGGGATGCCGGGTTGTGCCAGGACTCCTCCGGAAGGGCTGAACGGCCGCAAGCTGTATCAAATTGCGGCGACACACGAATGTTGTAAGACCTCGTGTTGCGGAAGAACCGCCACAAAAGAAGAGCCCCCCTCCAGCTACGGGACTGGACTCATTTGTACTTTTGGTCCCTACTCCTTCGGCGACCCTTTGTCTGATACCCAAGCTCAAATGGCAGCTCAGAAGAAAGACTCCCATCTCTTCTTCTCTAGCTCTCGAAGATATAGAACACAGAAACCCGGTGGGGAATGAGGCGTTAGTCCATGGGATGAAGTCGGGTTATGCTTCGATCTACTCAATTAGAGAATTACATGGTAACAAGCAGCCCCTCTGTCGATAGCAGTTGTATTATCTGTCTCGCAAAAATATGGTGCGGGACACAACCCGTGTCATGTCGGGCCCCCTTTTTTTGGTGTGGTACAAGAACCTATCTGAGGAACAGAATTGTGTCGGCCGCAGAGTTTGGAAAAGCAACGCAGCCTTGTTCTACAGGCCGGCGTGGAACGTAGCTGCTCGACGGTTGGATACTGGAATACACATAGGCCAATGCGGAAGAACGCCTTAGGAGCGGCTCTGCAAAGCACCCATTTCGAAGTTGAATAGTGCCAAGAAACCGGAATACTGGGGGAGTAGAACAAAACAAAGGGAGAGGACGAACTCGGTGCCTAGAGCTCCTGTCTCTGACAAGAGCTGGAGGAATAGTTACAAGCCCCTCACCCCTGCACACTTGGATCAAGTGGTTCTGTGTCGCCGAGGGAAACTTTGGAGCAGGAAAGGAAACCTGGCAGCTGGCATCGAAGGACACGAATGAGCAAGAATCCCGGATTACTGGTCGTTTTGATAGCTTCCGCTCCGGGGGGTTATTGCAACCGGGGGCATATCCTGCGCCTCCTGAGAATTCCTTCGTAGGTTAGGCTCATTGATGTCAGCAGGCAATCCATCAATATTTGCCAGTCTTTCTACCGTTGACGGATTACTTGCCTTCCTGCAAAACGCCCTTGTGGGGGTTGAGTTGTGATGGCGTGTGCAAGCATATAACCAGCAAGAGGGCCCGTCGCCACCGTCGAGGATTGTGCCGGGCGTCACCTTCTGGCAAACAAAATTCTCACAGATGGAAAAAGCGACGTGGGAACAATCATACCAGGAAAGAGATTCAGCAGCTGACACGGTTTGCTGTAGCATTCTGTCAAGTCAAGTCAAGGCAAGGCAGGTGCCCGGGTACCTGCATCTCGCTTACCGTTTGTCCATCCCTCCTTCCGTGTCACTCCTGTCCTGTTGGACCGAGAGCAGCAAGAACTCAGCTCGCATCAGAGCCCCCGTAAACGGTCGTGTTGAAGGGCTTTTTGAAATTGAAACAAAGACTAGAACCAAGATGGCCGAGAAGATGAAAAGCAAGGGAATGAAGAGAAGAATGAGAAGGAAAAAAAGAAAACAAGGAAGAAAAAGAAAAGGAAAAAAGTAGACAAAAAAATTATACACCGACGACGGGACTTGCACCCGCAACCTTTGGCTGAACCCAGAATAGGAGGCCAATAAGCTACTATTGCTCCACGCCGGCTGCTGAACCGTTAGACCAAATGGCCTTCTGGCTTTGTTTGTTGGATAGAAGGAACGGCAGAATGCGTTAAGACGGGATGGAAGATGTGAGGCTGGGAGGGCAGGAGCAGGTGAATATGAACGCGGGCGGTGTGTCTGGTTCGCTGGCCCGTAATCATTCCTCCTGCTACCTACCACTCCTACATGTACCAGCTCTCCAAGCAGCTAGCACAACAAAGCATTGCAAGCCTGTGCCTAGGTAAACTCCGCCAACAAGACACAAATGAGCTTTGTATACGTTCTCTGTCAGGCCAAGCCAGGCAAGGACCGTTGATACGGCTGAGAGAAGGCAGGGAGTATTCTCCTCTGGCGGCCGAAACTAGCTGCAAACCAGCATGTTCATGTGTGCGGGATGCTTTGCCATGCGAGTGCCTGGATGGAGTTATACTCAAGAGACCCAGTTCCGCCCCGTCAACCTGCTATCGTTTCCAGGGCCAGAGAATAGAAACACACATTTGCATTGTCATGTCTTGGCTAGATGGAATCAACGCAAGAGACGTGGACCATGGAAAACTATTGTGGGTGTACGACAATGGTCCAGGACATGTCGGAATAGACGGTCGATGGAGGTCACACATGGCACATCTCGAGTCATCAGTGTGAACAGCAAACATCGTGCAGAACTTCAAAAGTAAAACACGTTATCCTGTACCAGAGTCCTAGACGTATGCGTTCCTCTCTTCAGGTATCTCCGAATAAGTACATGCACAGTATGTGGAATTATCGATACACAACGATTTACCCACCCCCCTCCGACATCGTGTTTTTACAACCAAACCCTCTCCCTGCAAAAGTGTCACGCCTCTTTTACGCGGCCTTCTTCTCGGCGGGGACCTTCTTCTTCAACGAGGCTGGTGGTGACTTCAGGCCGGCGAATACCACGGCGGCCACGACAGCCATGCCTGTGGCGCCCATGGTGTAGGCGACCTCGCGGCCGGCCCACCAGTAGACGCTGGTGAAGAGGATGGGCCCCAGCCCGCGGCCGAGCTGGCCCCAGCTGCGGAGGATGCCGAGCTTGCCGCCGCGCTCGCCCTCGGCGGCCTCAAAGCTGCTGAGTGCGTTCAGGCCCGTGACGACGGTCGCCGAGGTGATGGCCAGGCACGTCGCCGCGGCGTACAGACCCGAGGTGGTCGTGATGCGGCCCAGCAGGACGAAGGACATAAGGCACGCCACAACGCCGACGCGCACAGAGAGCAGGGGTGGGAGGCGGCGCGTGACGCCGCCCTGCAGGATCGAGGCGACGAGGCCGACGAAGCCGAGGAGGCGGCCGTTCTTGGCGGAGCCGAAGGCGAAGAGCTCGTACGTCATGAAGGACAGTGAGGACTCCATGCCTGAGAAGAAGAGCAAAAAGACAAAGTGGACGGCGTTGAGGAGGAAGTGGGAGTTGGTTCGCTGCAGCGGGGCCGGGGCCTTTGTCTGCTTCTTCTTCTCCTCCTCCTTGGCAGCAGCGGCGGCGCGGCCTTTCCCGGTCAACGCGGGGAGGGTCTCGGGGAGGCAGAAGTACAGGTAGATGGTCTCGGTCAGGATGAGGAACAGGCTGAAGCCGGCGGCGGTGGCGAAGGGGTTCTCCTTGACGGTGGTGATTGTGCTCAGCCAGGCGCCGAGGCCGGGGCCAAAGGTGAAGGCGATGGAGAAGCACGCGCCGATGAGGGCCATGGTCGACCCTCTGCTCTGCTCGTCCGAGATGTCGGTCGCCATGGCCGTCGCGAGCTGGACGTTGCCCTCGGACAGACCGCCGACGACGCGCGAGGCGACGAAGGTGCGGAAGTCGACGGCGACGACCCACAGGAGCACGGAGAGGATGTTGCCGCACATGGAGGCCAGCAGGGCAGTGCGGCGGCCGTGACGGTCCGAGAGGTGGCCGATAAGCGGGGATGCGACGGCCTGCAGCAGGCTGAAGAGCGAGCCGAGGGCGCCACCGAGGAGGACGATGTCGTAGCGTGAATCAATGGGACGGGCGAAGGCAGCCTTGTAGCGGTTCAGGCCCGAGAGGACGGACTGCAGGAGGGTCGCGGGGCCGGTCGCATCGGCATTGGCGGGGTCGACTTCGCGGTCGCGGTAGAACTCGAGGAGCTTCGGGAACAGGGGGAGGATGAAGGTAAAGGAGATCTGGTGAGAGCATGGTCAGTGTCGAAGCCGTGAGGCGCTGGGAGGCGGGTGGTGGAGAGGTCAGACTATACCAGGTCAAGGAGGAGGGAGATGGCGATGACTCTGAGGACGCGTTTGCGCGTCGAGGGGTCGACTGCGGCCGAGGGCGGCGCCACCACTGATGCTGCCATGGTTGCGGACCTGCGCTGGGGTATCGAGTAGTTTCTGGAGAGAGATAGGTCGAGATAGAGAACCAACGATGTGAGGCACCGCGATAGCAGTTGTGGTATAAGAATAGATATTGAAAATGAGCGTGGGGTGGAGTGATAAAAGATGTTGGAGGAGGAGAAGTACAGCTACCACGACAGCATCGGCAAGCAAGAAGCTGTAGATGAGGAAACGAGAAAAGAACACGAGACAAAGGGTAGAGAAATCGTCCGAGAGGCGACGAGAAGGCAAAAGTGTAGTTTAGAAGTGAACTCAGCCACTCGACTGTGAGGCAACGGAGAGGGGAAGTAACAAGTGCAACCAAAAACGAAGTAGTTTACGTGGAACGTCCAAGCTCCGCCGTCAATTGCCGTCACTTCCTGAAGAAACAGAAACGTGAAGTCAAGTGCCCTTGTTCTCTGAAAATGCGATCCAGTCGATCCAGTCCGATTGTTTCAGGCCCAGGGGCTCGCGCCGAGGCGAGGCCCCACCACGGGCAGCCCACTGGGCCTCGATAGAAGCCACTGGCCAGCCACTCAGGGCACTGTATTGGTGACACCACCTAAAACATCGGACGACAACCAACGCCGTCAGTCCGGCCGAAATGCCCGCCCCGCCCGCCTCCAATATTCCTACGCGAGACCGGGCCTTCGGAGTCTACAAAGTACATAATGCACACGGTCTTTCCATTGGATGACAAGACATGAATAAGGCCGAGCCGTGCTTCGATCCTCCCTATTCTATGCATAGCACACAGGGAACTCATCCGAACTTTGCAATTTTTTTGGTTTGGCTGATGGGGATTACAATTTGGTGACATCCGATTGACTAAAAACTCACATCAGACGGGCCAATGTACCGTCGGCATTTGGAACCACCTCCAAGTCCGGACGCCGGAGACGGTAAGCGGCCAAGATCTTTGTCCTCCCCAGTCGACGCCAAAAGTCCATCAGTAGGCAAGTAGTTTATACAGTAGACAATCAATAAAGCCCGTGCAGCCCAACTTGGGGGTCTGCTGCCAACAATGGGACGAATCACAAATCGGACACCCGCGGCCCGTCGGCCGCCTTGTCAAGATCGTCAAAGGCTAGGTGGATGACTTTTTATTATTATTATTTTAATTCTGAAATGCCATTGACTACGCGAACCTTGGACAACAGAACAAAGCCCGTTTTCCAGAACACACCCTGTCTGACGTCTCGAAAACCCTGGTACCCCAATATCCCCCAAACCATTGATCACCATTGCCGCTGCCGTCCGTGGTGCTGACCCGCCCTATTATTGAAAGAATCTCGCGAACTGGTATGCAGTTCCGCATGCGTGGGTATCACCCCGGGACGGTCCGAGAATGATGCGAGGAACGCCTTGGCCAGCTCGAGGGTCCCTATCATGTGCTAGATAGTCAGATTCAGGGAAGTGCTCATAAGCAGATTGTCAATGACATTCTTCCCAAGAGTTTCATCCCTGACTACAAGTCTTGTAGCTTTCTGACCTGCGCGGGATGCCGGATTGCAACTTACTAGATCTTCACCCCGAGCAAGGTGTACGCGTTGATTCTTGTTATTGTGTTTTTCTCTTCCGCCGGTCTGCCCAGCAGATCAACACCTAGACCCAGCTTTCCAGCTGCCAGCTCAGTCAGTCGTCAACATCTTTCCAGAAGATTTCAGCAATCTGCCTGCTAGATGTAGAACGCGAAATTCTTGGCCTCTATCATAGTGTCTTTATGGCAACGATTTGAAACCAACGAGGCGAGGGCAATGTAATTCAGAAAGACAGCAGGCCAGCCATGGTACCGCGGGAAGCGTGGTTGCATCCGTCTGCCGGCCACCCATGTCTTCTTCGACTGCTTTTGTTCGCACCCTCCATTGCGACCTTTGTCCAACAAGAATCCCGAATCGGCCCGTTGAGCCTCAGTTGAGACGAACTCACAGATAGACGAGGACATGCTGTGTTTGACGGAAACCTTTTCCGTTATCTCTAGGTGCTCCGGCACCACGATCAAGCATGGTTAGCAAATCTCAATCGTGTTGGCCCGCCGCACGTGGTAAGAACCGGACTAAAATCTCAAACATCGGGGCAGACAGGTCGAAGTGGTGGATGTGGAACAACTTGATCGGAAATTCTGACGGTTACCGGCGTCCGCCGGCGTCGATGTATTGAGAGCCTTCGACTTAGACCAACGCTGGAGGTGAATGCCTCGCCAAGAAGCAGCACTGCCACAGTTCCAACCGCGCCGGTGGAAGGTGATGTCGAAATTGACTTCGAGGCCACCGACCCCCAGCCCGCCTCCATGGTACCGCCGCGACATGGTTCCATCTCAATTCGAGCGCGACGTTGGACCCGGCTTCACGGGGACGGCTGTGCAGGTAGCGGACGGCGTGATGCAGGGTCCTTGTCGTAGTGCCTATCTCCTGTCCCCGATTCCAGGAGGGGGTGCGGTCGATGGCGAGCTCGATGCCTGCCAAGCTGCATCTGGTTGAAAGCGAAGCTCGACGGACCACAACAGGTCTTGGACCAGAAACGAGGGGGACGACGGCATCGAGCAGAATTAGGCTGGCAGTCACAGGGCCGATCGCAACGATCATCTCGCGTCGACGCCCCCCCTCGATACTCCGAGTGGATGGCAAAAGCCCCTGGATCGTCGTTGGTCAGCGTTCGTGGGGCGAGCAAACAGCCGGCCACATCCTGCCTAGAAGTCCGACGAAGTTGCAAAGTCTGAAGCGCGATGGACACCGCTCTGTCGAAGATCCCAATGCCGGGATGGAAAGTGTGGTTGCCTGGAAGTGGAGGTCGTTGTCAAAGAGCCGACGCTGGTCGAACCATCAACAGAGGAAAAATAAGCTTCTGGGGGGCAGCAGGCCTGCATAATGGGAACCTGCCAGCTGGGATTAGGCCTGTGAGGTAAGCTCTGCTGGAAGCTGCCTACCTATCTAGGTAGGTTATACTTCACATTGACCCTTCCCACAGCCCTCCGGTTCCCTTCAAGAAGGTGGGCATATGGGGTGTGGTAGGGGTGATTGGGCTGACTTCCCACCCATTGGGTCATCGCCACTATGCACTAACAAGCACTGCCCAGTCTGGCCTACCTAGCATTACCCACCCGCAATCCGGAGAGAAGAATCAGCGCCGCATCTCTGCTTTTTTGCCTTACTACGTTTTTGGCGATGTTCTTCGACTTTTTCCTTCTCGCAGTGCCAACAGCGCCAAGCTTGAGAGAACGAAGAAATGGACGGCGGTGAGCTTGTAACACGAAAAACTTTCCTCAAAACCAATGTTACTCCTCTCCAACAGTTTCCCCCCTCCTCTCCATCTCAAAGGATCTCGGACTAGGAATAGGATCGCTATTCCCTCCGCTGCGGCGCAAACGGACGAATAACATCGTTGATGACCGAGGAATGCCAAGATAACCCCATCAGCTCCTTCAGCCATTGCTCTGGCCCCATCCTCCTTCCGCCTGTTCGGTGCCCTCGAGGTAAGTACTTGTCTACCTAACTCTACCGAAACAGGAACTGATGAGCTCGCCCCCCTGGCGTTCTCGGCTTATTGTATCGTATCGCCAAGCTGCATCCGGGCTGATTTTCTACCTTTTTTGGAGGGCTGATTTGCGCAAGTGAAGTCAGTGTGCAGTTGCCTATCTCTGACCGCCGACGAAAAGAAGCCAAGGGGCCAAAGTCGACCAACTGGGCTGTCTGGGTACCTCTCATCACGCCTGCATGGAACTACCCTAGCACAGAATCCGAACGCTATCTTACCTGTCGGCGCATCGTCCTTTCGATACTTAAGCACTTGGCAGCCTGCCGTCCCCCCTCGGCCTTGGAGACCTGCTTTGAGTTACCATCTCACACATTTCTCACCCATTGCTCCTGGGTAACAACGATTCAAACCTGCTGCAGTTTCATTTCAAGGACCCGGTTGATCACTGAATTACCCATTGCCTCCTTCAACCCTCACACACCCGCGTATCACAGGTGATGGATTTCATCCTCGAATCTCGCGTTCCTAAAGGCGGCGGCGGCCGGAGTGGCAGCAGCGGAAAATCATCAAAATCCTCAAAATCCAAATCTAAAACCAGCAAATACAAGTCCAAAGGCGGCCACGTCGTCACCGGCGGCGGCGGTGGTGGTGGAGGCGGCTTCGGCACGCTCCCTCTCTGGGCCCGGATTCTCATCATCGTCCTGATCGTCTGGTTCATTTTGTTCCTCATTGCTTTCGCATACTACCTGGTTCAGGGTGAGTCTCCCTTGTTTCCTAGCCTCCGACATCTGCCGCGGTTGTTCTGCCAAGCAGTTACCCATCACGACCCGTGACTAACATGCCACCCAGAGCTCAAACGCAAAAAGCAAGGCCAGAAATTCCGTTTCGGCCACGTCCTCGGCCATGCCCTCCTCGTCTCGACAGGTCTCTGGGTACTCGTCTACCTCTACAAGAAGTTTGCCGCCCATAGGCAGAACAGATCCGGCAATAGCGAGTCCGGTGCCCGCGGGGGCGTCTACGCCAAGATTGAAGAGGGCAGGGCCGACGACGGCGGCAACCGGGACTCCTGGTACGCCGGCGCTGCAGCAGGCACCACCAACAGCAACGCCGCGGAACGCAAGTATGAACCCATGGGCTCCGTGCCATACCGCTCGCAGTCGCCCGTGCCGCCGTATACCCCCTCGGATGTGTCCGGCTCGACCGCTGCTCCGGCGGCGACGGCGACGGGGCAGACCGGCGCCGCGGCGGAGTATTACCTGCCACAGCCGCCTTCCAACACCGCGCCCCCGCAGCACCCGCCCCAGTACAGCTGAAGATGACATTAGGCTGGCGGATGTTATGACAATTTCTTTCTGCCTTTTTTTGCTTTAAGCCAGTGCGATACCCCCATTTCCCGACCAAGCGTCCGTACCTTCGACGTGGACATGTAGCGATTTTGTTTTTAAAGTAGACTTTGTGTAAATCTTTTATTCTATTTCATTATCAGGAGCAGGACTCGCGTGCCTCGGCACGGCTTGTGTCGATATCATCTTCTCCAACCCCATATCCGCTTGCCCACCGTTCCTGTGACGATTCGGCGGGGTGTGTAAATGCCGGAGCTCGTCTCCGCCGTGTAGATACCCGCCCAATCGTGGCCTTGAACGCCTTGTATGAATCCAGGAGCTCACTGGTGGCGCGAGGTCTCTGGCCCGGGTTGTCGGACACACCGCTGGTATCGTGTACTCAAATAAGCGGGCTGACCAAAGGAACACCGGCACCCATCGCTGAGCTAAAGGCTCGAACTAGGCCCCCTCCCCCGGTCCCCCTCCTTCGTTACGGCCGGCAAAACGTTGCTTCGCTCGTGGCGGTCTATCCAGCACATTGTCAGCTCACACAATCGCTCGGTTCTCCCCTCCAGAAATCAAGACTCACACCAAGGCGCCACATCTCCGGCGCTCTCCTCACTTGGAAAGAATCCATGCGACCGGTACCGTCTACCGCTGTGAATGGTCAGCCCGGCTACCGCGCACCCGTGTTCCGAATTCCTCCCTCCGGCCCTTACAGGGCAACGAAGCATACCTTACCGATTGAGAATGCACTTACAGACCGGTTCCATACAGGCCCAGGGGCTTCCGCCGTTCACTTCTTCGATGGCGCCGCAACCCCACCCCGGTCCGTAGCCGAAGCCGAAGCCGATCCCGCCGCCGCCGCGTGGGACTGCTGCGTGCACTCCTGTCCGGTCATGGCGCTCTTCCCGCCCTTCTGGCACCCTCCCCCGGCCTTGCTGCCGCCTGCGGGGCGCGGGTTAGGCCGCACGAGGCCCCCCAGCCCCGTCGTGTCGTAGCCTCTTCGGCCCATCGTGCCCCGGCCTCCGGGTAGGGGTGGTCGGCGTGACGGCGTTGCGGTGGGTTTTGGCTGTCTGACGATTCCCTCCGGCGGGTAGTTGGTGGTTTCCGATTCGGATCGCCGGGGACAGCAACCCGCGGTGGTCCGGCGAATGGTGATGTAGGTTTTTGTTCTCTTTCTTGTTATTCCCCCCCCAGGGGCGAGAGGCAGCAGATGGACAAAATCTCCCTTCCGTCAGCGCGGTCGTGGCGGTAGATAAGTAGGCTCGTCGTGGCTAGAAACCGCGTCAAAGTGTCTTGTGTTGTTGCCGGGTCTTCTTCTGAATGACATGGTCCGAGTGATCAGGGTCCCTTGTTTTTCACCTTCGCACACACTTAATCTTTCCGACGGATTGTACGCTTTCTTTCCACTCCCCGAAATGACGCGGGCAAACAAATATAAGTGTGTGGTGTGAAGGCAGAGTCTGAGGAGCTTCGCTTTCGGAGCCTACCCTTTACTTTTTTCTTATGTGCTCCTTCGCCCTCGGCTTTATACCAAGGAAAAAGGACAACACTCTCAGACCTCATTATTATGCTCGCCCCCCCCAAAAGAGTCAAAAATTGTGAGATTGTCCCAGAATCTCTTTTTTCTGTTTGCCCACAACTGACTCAACCTTGTCTCAGTGCCTTTTTCTTGTGTTACTTTTCTCTCCCTAAGGGGGTGCAGAGAGGGTGCAGAGAGGGATACGGAGGCGAACAGCGGCATCTCCCCTTTCATTGTTGCTTTTTTCTACTTCTTAGTTCTTTTCTTCTTACCCCTTCCCGCTTTGACAGTTTATTTTTGCGACGGCTACGCTATCAATCATACGACTGTACACGCCTTGGAAAGATTTGGAAATAAAATAAAATAAAAATAAGACATGTGCTATTATGCATCTCTGGTATTTGTTGAGCAAGGGAGCTGGCAGGTCTCGACTGGGACGACTCAGGTCCTCCCATTGTCTTGCGGAACTTTTGAGTCAGTTCATACAATGAGATCCTTATGGGTATCGGATCTAACAAATGTCTGGGAGACTGCAGAGGTGAAGAGGTGAAACCTCCTGGCTAGCTGGCTGGGACTGGACTGGTCCGGGCCCCTTTCCGGGGATGACGTTCGGCGGCTCAAGTCAGACGTCCTCGTTCCCCAATGATTCAGTAAGATGACCGATCATGACTGGAAACGGGGGCAAACGCTATATAGGGGAGCTTCCGGTCTCCGCTGGTCTGGAACCGCCGCGGCTAGGACGGTGTCTTGATCAGTCATGGAAGGGAGTCTTCAGCATCTTTCGCTTCGCATATCGAAATTGCAATCAGCGAACGAGGCCTCCCGTAGCCTATTTCATGGAAGAAGAAGACGCAGCCTCTCTCTCGGTGTGATTTCGGCTTTGGGAACGTCGGCGGCGCGTGTCTCTCAATGCGAGACCTTCTCCCCGGCGACATATTTCCGTGGTTTTCAGCACTCCATGGATCCGAACAATCATTTGCCAGAGTGTGGCGGAATTTGAGCAAGCCCACCAGGCACGAACTTTAATCACATAGCGTCCCATAACAATAAGTAGGAATGGAATGGGGATCTGTATTAGGATTCGAGTAATGTGTATCAAGAGAGCTCATTCACCCGATGCTTTTGCTACACCGGACCTTCTCAAAACTGACCTGCTGATGAGGGCTGAGAACCTTTTGCGCCTGTCCACGCCTCTTCCAGAATGCTGTAGAGTACAGATTATTATGAACGAGTCAGGCCGGCTTTGCCCTGCCGCGCCACGTGGGCCTATAGGTATTTCGGGAAAGTATCAAGCAGCCTCGATTCCTGGGCTGATTCACTCTTTCCCCTTACACTCCAGTCACATTGATCGCTGTTGAAGACGGTCAGTGAACATGCCGTGGAGGAACGAGGTTTGAGAACATATACCCTACTGCGGATTTTCTTATCAAAAGGCCAATCATGGCACCATCAGGTAGCAGCAGCATTTTTAGGGAGATCGGCGCCAGGGGGAGGCATGGGTTCTTTTGAGAAAGACGGTTCAGCTTCGGTATGCTCAGGACTACGCTCTGGCGCGGCTTTTTTGGTGGCTGTCCGCAGGTCATCGTTCCAACGGTCACGTTTCTGCGGCGCGCGAGTCTTGGATTTTCCGTGCGGCGCGTCGATAGCAGCCTCGGGGTTGCCGTCCAGGCCGAAGATTCGTCGAAGTGCGGCGCGGATGCCTCGTCCCCGCCTTCGCTTCGCGGGCTGAACTCCGGCGCTACGTTCCGTCTTGCGTTCGGATCGGTTCGTTGAGCTGCGTTTCGTCTTCCGACTCGCTTTGCTAGACGGATGCCCAGGCCGCCGCGACGAGGCGGCCGATTCATCCGCCAGTATGCCCGGGGGGAGGTCAACATGTAGGTCTAGGTCTTCGTTGGACGAGAGGGGCCCTTGGGACTCGATTGATGCGCGCGATGCCCGTGTTGCGCGCGAGGCTTGGCGGGACGCCTGCCTCCTGCCACCGGCATGCAGGGATTCTTTGCTGCGGCGGAACTCCTTGACCAGCGTCTCCAGGTCTCTCTCGTCGGGCATTGGTAATGGGTTGTAGCCGAACATCATCGTGTCCTTTGTATTGCCTTTCTCAGTATTCTTCTTGTCGGAATTGCCCTCGCCCCTTCCTCCAGGTAGCACTTGATAGCAACACACGACTTTCTTCAATTGAAGACTGTCAATGCAAGGAAAGCGTCTGTTAAGGAATCGTATCACACTCGGAGAAGTATGTAGGGTGTGGCTTTGGATCAGACAGATACAGGTTGTTAGAATGAGTGATGGTAAAGGACTGCAAGGCTGGGGTCTGCAAAGTTAACGAACAACGATATTGTGTCCCTTAGTGAAGGTTGCTTTGCCGACCTGCCCATAAAAACAGTCACATACATCATCAATATGGGCAGGAGTGTATATGAGCATCGTCGCCAAGGGAGGAAGCTACGTTGGTTACATAAACTCGCAGCGTTGGGTAAGAGGGAGTAGCCACGAAGGTAAGCGCTAAGCCATCTGGCAAGAGTTTACACAGGCTCGCATCGTTCCTGGAGACGGAACCCAAGCGAAAACGCCTCTCATATTGTTGATTGTCACGTTATTTGCGATTAAAGTTGCAGTTAGATTCGTATCGAGGTATCATCCGCAGTAAAGACAACCCTCTCGTCAGAGCCAAATACCCAAAGACTCCCCCACAACCAATAGGCCGTCAAACCATGGTACATACATACTGAAGAAGCCGCCAACTCCTATACCCTTGCCAAATCGATCATCATTAAAACGCTCCTTGGTCCTTCTCGTTTTCGCGAACTTCATGGCCAACGGCTGGGCCCGATGGTCTCGCCGGGTGCCACCTGCGTCCTGATGGCGGTACCCTTCCAGTCCATGGTCTCGAAGACGTCAACGTTGCCCCACCACTGAGGTGGCCTAGCCGATGTGAGATACAGCGTGAAGAAGATGATGAGCGTGGCCACGATGAGTCCGCAATCCAGGGCCGCCGAAGTAATGTAGTTGTACTGCAGCCACCAGCCGGTGTAGCGACGCTTGATGAAGAAGTTGAAGATGGTGCCGACGAGGGCCCAACAAAGGTAGATGTAGACGCTGGCAGGGGGCAACCAGCCGGAACCACCGTAGAGGAGCGGCGTGTTGACGTAGCGCCAAATGCTTTTGGGCCACTTGCGAGCGAGGAACCAGGTGATGACCGGAGTGACGGCGCCGACGAGCCAGAACCACTGTAGGGATGCGTACAGGGCCTGTCCGGAAAAGATGCGAGCCGGGCCGATGGCGCCCCAAATAATCGACGCCGTGAAAAATACTCGACCACCGGGACAGGTGTAGCTGTTGGGCTGATCGGGCTGGCACACATCAGGGATGTGGCCAAGGGCCCAGTTCATGACGGCAATCTGGACAACGGCTGACCAGAGCGAGGCGACGAGCTGGGACGCGAACATGGTACGCGGCGGCACCTTCATGTAGTGGCCCAGCTTGAGATCCTGGGCGAAGTAGAGCGCCTGCGACATGCAGATGTAGCCGTAGTTCTTAAACATCATCATGGCAAGGGGTCGACCGGGCACCATATAACCAATGATGAACTCAGTCAGAACGTTGAGGCCGAGTTGAATGTTGGTAATGGCCTGGACGATGCCAATGGGGATGAGCCAGACGACTGGAATCAGGATGCAGACTACGTAGGCCCAGGCTGGGAATCCGGTTGGCCAGCCGGCAACAACACCAAACGAGATACCGACCATGACGATGAAGAGCGCTACGTGCCCATGTTAGCCAAGAAAGAGGACGTTTTCGGGGGGATTGCCTACCGAGGTACCACCAGTCCTCAGCATCGCGGTACTTCTTCATCAAACGCATGTGCACATCGTCCTCCTGGTGACGGGCAAGCTTGAACTGGCCCCAGATCTCCGAGCCATGGTACAGAACGACGTGGACGACAACGGCGGCTACGGCGGCAAAGGACAGGGCATAGGCAAGAGCAAACTGCGTCGGCAGGTACAGCGGCGAGTAGTCGTTGTAGGCGGTCTCGTTAAACTGCAGGTTGGCATCGAGGATGCGACTGACGTTGTAGACAGCGCCGGTGTTGTCGAACGATTCGGAGCTCTGCACGGGGAAATAATCAGAATACCACGTGCCGGAGAAGTGGATGCCGGAAGAGACAATGACGAAGAAGATGATGATGCCGGCAATGACGTTGGCGATGGCGTGAAAGGGCGGGATCAGTGGGGAAGTGAGATAGCCCGAGATGACGGTCCAATCGAACGAGATGGGCATGAGTCCGTAGCCCGAGAGGCCGCCAAAGACCTTGTTGACAATCTCGTTCTTGGGTGCGACCCAGCAGATCCAGGTGAAGTACGACAGGCCCTGGAAGATCCACCCAGGAAACCAGTACCAGATGAAGGCACCACTGCTGACGATGAGGAACCAGCGGTAGCGGCCAATCTTCCATCCGTTGGTCTTGGTCGGGTCTGAGCCAGAGTGGTCATGTAGGGTGTAGAACAGCGCACAGTTGACCAGGTTCGAGGGCCAAATCATGGCCGAGGGCCAGACGAGGAAGCGCCGTGCCAGCCCGGCCAGGCCGTATCCGGTGCAGAGAGTGGTGACGCCGAAAAGCAACTGGAAGGCCCAGCCAAAATGCTGCTTGTAAAAGAGCTGTTGGGCGAGTAGAACATCCGTCGCATACAAAACACCACCCCCATACGCGGCCTAGAGATTTGTTAGTGTTCCGGCTTTGAACCACCGGGCCATCCTTGGCGCTGCGGCCTTGACATGTTGGCTCGAGCTCATAGAACCCCACCGGGTCGAACTTACATTAGACATGGCAACAATGATAACGTGCTCCTTGTAGTTGAAACGGCCAGGCTTGAGATTGAACTTGATGCCAAACACGTTCTGCTCCTTATCCGGCATGATTAGATCCCAACCCAAGCCGATGGGGTAGGCGATGAGCTGGACGACGTAGGTCGTGATGGTAACACTAGGGTTGCGCAGTGAGAAAAGCATGTTGACACCGGAGCCGACGGTGCAGAGCAGCATGCCAATGACCCAGGCGCGAATCGTGTTTGCCGGCAGATCGACGTCGTAATTGCGTACTACAGCGCGAACCTTTGTTGCGGCGGATCGTGTCAGCGGTCTGGACGGATTTCTTTCTCACTTTGCATCTGCGTGTCTCTGCCATTCCTCTCTGTATAGCATGTTGAGCATGCTTGGGTGAGTTCTTGCCGACGTACCTCTGGATAGGGCGAGTTATCCTCCATAAGGGCCTGCTCGATCTCGAGACCCTTCTCGGCGTTACCTGTGGCAAGGGCCGCATCGACATCGTTGAGCTCGTCAATTGGCATGTTGGGGTCGAGCTTGTGCGCCTTCTCGAACTGAGCCAAAGCCTTCAGCGGCTCGATGCCCGTGGCCTCGGCATGGTCGTCGAGGGCGGGGTAGGGCGTGATCTCCTCAGGCTCGCCGCGTTTGCGAAAAATGGACGGCATGGTGACGGCTGGTGAGGACTCGGTGACCCTCTCTCCTTCGCTCTACGGTCAACCGAGTAGATTGAAAGGTGAGAGTTTGGGGACGCCGATTGCGGATGGGCTGAAGAGCGGCCGACCGACGAGATAAGCAAATGAACAAAAGAAGGCCCCAAGGCCACAACGGGGGGGTCGACTGGGGGGGTGGGCAGCGGGCGCCAAGGGCTTTTTGGATTAAGTCGACCGAAAAGATGGCGGCGGCGACGCTGGTGCCGGTCGGCAGTCTGCAGGCTAACGAGACACAGTGACAAGGCAGACTCAGCCCGCCAGACCAGTCGAAAGAGAGAGGGGGAGAAGGAAAAAAAAAAAGAGAGAGAGAAAAAAAACTACACCACCTCCCAGCGGATCACCAAGGAGCGGCGAGAGACGGCTCTCGTGTCCTATCTGTTGGGGGTCTGGGAAGATTTGCAGCGCTGTGTGTGGGTATGTGTAACGCAACTTAAGTCAAGATTCGCAGAATCCGTTTCTTATGGTACATACAAAACGATGTCTACATGTAAGGTAACGATTCTCGACTTTCACTGTCCGTAGGTATCCATGCGTGTGGATTCATCTTCGGGGTCATTTTGGGCGCGGGGAGGGGGACCAGGAGAATCCAGCTCCTCTAGCGTGCCATCACGACATACTAAGTAAGCACCGAAGCGACGCGACAGGCCCAGCGGTTGTTTGTCGACCTTCCTAAATCGGGGTAGCGACATCCGATGGGGCTGTGGAGGAGGCAAGAGGAGAAGAATGGTTCGTCGGGGGAGACAGTGAGTGAGGGAGGATAATGGCAACTTGGCCCACATCTCTCGGCTCTAGCACGGCTCGAGACCGGCCGGGGAAGACCTGAAGCTAACTCTGTTGGTCCATATCCGATGCCTCGGTGGCTCGATGCTTGATCAAGCTCCTGGCAATGCAATCCGGCTGTTCCTCATGGAGGTGTGCTGCCTCCCACTCCTTGTCAAAGAAACGTGGGAGACAGAATAATCACACAGAGCGGCCGCGTCTAGCCCTGTCACCGATCCGGGAGTTGCTTGTTACTGATCGCACAGGTTCTGTAAACAAGAGGACGAGGCGAGGGGTCCCTTGGCGAGTCAAATGCACGTAGTGTTCGTCCAATATGTCTGCTGTCCGTCTTTCTACAGGGATGCCGTTTCCAGCCGTCGTAAGCCCAACAGCAAACCACCATGCCCGTGATTAGGTACTAACTGCCAGAGCTGAGCTGACGGCAATGGCATCTCTGCTTGGTCTCACGAGAAGGACAGGAAAGGCCTGAAAGACTTGGCGTGCCACCGCACATGGGACTTTGGTCGGTTTGGGTCCGTCCTATCGGCCAATTAACATGAGTGCTTTCCAGCCAAGAAGCGGTTGATTATCTGGATGGTCCCGGCTTATCTCCCAGACTATGTAGCTTTAGGTACCTACCTACTTACCTACCTAAGTGTAATAATCACACGTGAGTGGCCACTGGGGAATCCCCGTTGCTGCTGACAATCTCAGTAATCTCAGTTCGGATGGTGATGTGTTGTGGTACGCCCTACTTCCTACCCAGATAACTTGCAGTCGTCTTGAGATGATCGAAGCCTCTCAATAGACGTAACTGAGGGCGACGACTTTCCTTTTCCAAGCCGATGCCAACAATTTTTGCCGAATCCAGTACCGGAACAAGTATGCGACAGGGTTGTTCCTCTGTGATCCCACTGAAGAGACAGCGCAAGTTCTGGGATGCCAGATGGGTGGTCACAATGGCTGACTAGTTTCCCCGAATCAATCCACAGACTGTTTCGTCTCGACTTGAGGCCGTCACCCAATTTTGCTATGAATATGTCGTAAAATCGTTTACAGTATCCGTATGCTTGGCTTGGGGCTGGTTAGCTCAGGCATGCACATGGCAATAGCTCACTGTAAGTGCCTTACAGTACCTACCTACATACAGCGCCAAGACGGGAACGGGACCCGCCCGTCACTGTAGGGGAAGCGGAAAGAGTCCCCCGGCTTTTAGTTGCATGTCCCGGCTCAAGTGCATAGAATCACGGCTCCCCAATGCCGTCACTCCCTAACCTACCTACGAATACCTAGGTAGGTATCCAGGTGTATAAGGCAAGGCAGCGCCATCGTCCGAGCATCTGCACCTGGCCAGAGCTCCTGTAGCGCTGCTTCGGACAGGTCATAGCTCGGAATGGAGACACGGACAGTCATCGCCCTTGGGCTCATCATTCGGCTGCTCCGGCGCAGCTGCAACAGCCAAACCCGTCTTGTCCGCGCAAAGAGAGAGAGAGAGAGAGTAGCTCCACCGGCAAAGTCGGCACACATCGAGTCTTCTCCACCAAAAGAGCCTCACCACAATGGGCATGGCCTTGGCAGAAACCCGGGAATCTGTGACGCACTAGAAGTCCAAAGCCGTCATTCTCCATCGTGATTTCTCTCCGGCCCGTCGCGCCCATCCCATCCGTCGAGTTGGGGCTGAATCGAGTGCCTTGGTCACAGTTAGTTAGCTGGGGCTATTTCTGAACGACTTGACCAAACGAAACCTCCGCACTCCGCTTAGCCTCCCATATGTCGTCATTCATTCCTCATCTTGCCTTAACTTCCGCACCACATGTTGCAACTGTTTTCATCATGAGCTAGAGAGTATATAAGCCTCACCTGGCGGTTCCCCGGTCTTGGCAACCTTGATTTGCACATCAGTTCCTCTCATTGCCTTGTTCCTGCCTATCCCATTCTTGAGCCAGACAGATCCAATCCGAAAGCTGTTTTCCATTACCAATTACCCGGGTAGCCTTTGCATCCATCATGCCTCTTTCAAGCCATGTGGGTCTCACGCTGTCAACATACAACACATCAAACGTCTGGTTCTTACAATCTTGACAGGTCAACCCAGAGGACATCGTCCAACAACTCCAGGCAGCTCACATCACGCCTGCTGGGCACGCCAACATCCTCAGCCAGGCCACATCAGCACACATCCAACCCTATGACAGTCGCTACACCAGCCAAACAAACATCCCAAAGTATAAGATCCCCGAACAAGGTGCCCCGGGAGACACCGTTTTCCAGATGATTAGGGATGAGCTGGATCTTGACGGGAAGCCCAATCTGAACCTCGCGAGGTAGGCAAGCATCTTGGAATCCTCCCTTTGTTTCACTTCTACTCACGCCCGCCTTGCAAAGTTTCGTCGGTACCTGGATGGAGCCCAATGCCACCCAGCTCATGCAGGAGAACCTGTCAAAGAACCTGTCCGACGCGGACGAGTACCCTGCTATGATGGACATGCACCAGCGCTGCATCAGCATCATCTCGCACCTCTGGGGCGTCCAACCCGGCGAAAAAGCCATTGGCTCCGCAACCACCGGCTCGTCAGAGGCCATCCACCTCGGCGGGCTCGCCATGAAGCGGAGATGGCAGATCAAGCGCAAGGAGCAGGGCAAGGACACGTCAAAGCCCAACATCCTCATGGGCTCCAACGCCCAGGTCGCGTTGGAGAAGTTTGCTCGCTACTTCGACGTCGAGGCCCGAATCCTGCCCGTCAGTAAGAAGAGCCATTACCGTCTCGACCCCGCCCTGGTGAGGGAGAATGTCGACGAGAACACCATTGGCGTTTTCGTCATCCTCGGCAGCACTTATACGGGCCACTACGAGCCCGTCGAGGAGATCTCACAGATTCTCGACAAGTATCAGGAGGAGACGGGCATCGATATCCCCATCCATGTCGACGCTGCGTCTGGAGGCTTCATTGCTCCTTTCACGCATGCTGGCGTTGGCGGGTCCAAGTGGTAAGCTCGTTTCTGACAGCCTGGTCACCCTCACCCCGTTAACGAGTTCAGGAACTTCGAGCTTCCTCGCGTCAAGTCGATCAACGTCTCTGGCCACAAGTACGGCCTCGTCTACGCCGGCCTTGGCTGGATCATTTGGCGTGACCAGTCCTTCCTACCAGAGGACCTCATCTTCGAACTGCACTACCTTGGCGGCACCGAAAAGTCCTTCACCCTAAACTTTTCCCGCCCGGGAGCACAGGTCATTGTCCAGTACTACAACCTCATCCACCTAGGCTTCGATGGCTATCGCTCCATTATGGAAAACTGTCTTTCCAACGCTCGTCTCCTTGCTCAAAGCCTCGAAGCTACGGGTTGGTACACCGTCGTGTCCGACATTCACCGCCCTGCCCCTCACAAGGCCGCTAGCAATGCTGCCAAGTCGGTCGTCAAGCAAGCGGCTAGCACCATTGGAGGCGAAAACGCTGGTCCAAGGGAGACGTCCGCCGATTACGTCGCCGGTCTCCCCGTTGTCTCTTTCCGCCTGACGGACGAGTTCAAGAACAAGTACCAGCACATCAAACAGGAGACCGTATCCCTCATGCTTCGCGCCCGCGGCTGGATTATCCCCAACTACCCGCTTCCGCCTAACGAGGATAAGATTGAGATTCTCCGCGTCGTGATCCGCGAGACCATGACCTTTGACTTGCTCGAGCACCTGATCAGCGACATTGTTGAGGTTACGGAAACGCTTATGGAGCACGACGAGATCGATCTGCAAGTTTTGAAGAAGCACCACAGCCGCAGGCGGGTGCGTGTCAAGGGCGATGAGGAGAAGAACAAGAAGAGGGAGGGCGCGGAGGGCGCAGCCAGGGAGATTGGAAAGGAAGTCAGGTCGATGGAGGATGGCATTCACCGTGCCGTGTGTTAAGATTCAAGACCTAGGATTCTGATCCAAATAAAAAAATTGGTCTATGATAGCAAAAGCGAGAAATTTTATGATTTGTTTCACTTCGGAATTCTCACGAACTACTGGAATATAGTTGCGAGGGTTGGCATTTCTACACGAGCTACCTGTAACTTGCTTATGCAACAGTTCATTACTGTCATCTCTGAGAGTACAAGTTCTTTGAGGGTCTCCTCCGTTATGCTGATCGTACAGACATGACTTGCTCCAGTCATCGACGACGGATCTTGGCGCGGTTGACAAGCGGCTATTCAGGTAGTGAAGGGCTTTCATGATCAGCTTCGTCCGCAAGCCGTCAGCCTGTTGCTCAAAGCCAGAGCACAGTGTTATATGACAAGCTCTATGTCATTGTTAGGTTCCATATTCTAGGGGGGGGGTTGGTTATTCGAAAGAGGAGGGGTAAAACACACATACCCGGTCTGAAGCTGATGGGTAGGGTTGACTCTGGACCTTATGACAAGGAGCTCCGGCCGGCCGCTGGCGATTGAGTACTCCAAATATTAGCCAGGGCTGGCCAATGTATGGGATTTCGACTGAAGATGGTTGGTATAACTACGGTTACAACCCAGCTGCCTCAGTCGCCTCCAGTCGACATCTCAGAAACAGCAGGCGTCGTATCCTGTTCTTCAACAGCCTTTTGCTCACGAAACGGCCACCGCTTTTGCCTGGGGGCGCTGACCGGGAACCGCTTGACGTTGCCGCAGGTTTTGCATTTGGTGACTAGGACGTCAGCCCAAGGCTTCTTGCCGCCCTTGCTCGCGTTCTCGACCGTCGTAGAGCACGTTTTGCCCTCCACGAGGAAAGAATCGCAGTACTTGCACATCATCCGCTTGAGCGACGGGCTCGGGCGGATCTGGGTCTTGAGCGAGACGGCTCGAATGTCGGAGACGAAACGCCGTGCAACCGTCTCATTTGTCTCCGAGCGTATCTCATTATGGACGGCATGAGGAGTAAGGCGGGCCTGCGATGAGTTGATGGTTGAGTCGGAGTTGGGTGTCTTCACAGTCGCCAGGTACGCTGCGGCCTGATGCAGGTAGGAGACGCGCGTGTATGCGTGTCTATTTGACAGGCTCTCGCTTTTGGGTTTTGCCATTTTGACCACCCTGTAGCCGAAATCGTTTCATTGACTGAGGAGCATTAAAGTCAGCAATGTCACGAGAGCCAACACTTTTTGTTTTATAAAACTTCTGCAGTGGTGGTGGACAAGGCAGTCTCCAATTTGCCCAATTACTCCAGAACAGAGATTAAGGTTAGCGGCGGCATGTGTGATTCACTGTGCGGACATGTGTCGGAGAACACTGTCTCAAATAAGCGGGTCCCGGTCACATGACGTTGGTTACCTGGAGACTCAGCCGCCTTCCACGCGAAAGCTTTTGACCTTGCGCTGCCCGCCTTAATTACCTTTGCCTCTGGTTCTACGCCAGCCATCCTTGGATCTTCCACTTCCACATCAACCACGGCGCCTCCTCCTATTTTGCCTTCCCACCCTGCAAGCGCCAATTGCCATCTTTCCTAAATCCCACCTGTCGTGTGTTTTTTCGGACACGACTTTGCGTTCTTCCCTTCTACGATTGAATTGTAGCTCTTCGACCTTTCTTCGATACGTGGCCAGCTTACTCGCTGATCGCCGACCTGTCCTGATCGCCCAAGCTTCGCATCGACAGCCTTGGGATCTATTCTTTCCTACGCGTTAGCCTCGCGGCCGACTCCCACTCAACCCTTTAGAAACGACACCTCCAACCATCGACAACATGTCTGCTGAGGAGGATCTCATCGACTACTCCGACGAGGAGCTCCAGACCAACGAGACGGCCGCCGCCTCCAACGGAAAGAAGGCTGAGGCCGCCACCGGTAACAACGTCGACAAGAAGGGCAGCTATGTCGGCATCCACTCGACCGGTTTCCGCGACTTCCTCTTGAAGCCCGAGCTTCTCCGCGCTATTGGCGATTGCGGTTTCGAGCATCCTTCGGAGGGTCAGTCCTGAGTTTATAATACCCTAACCCATACATCATCCCCTCCCCCATCAGCAAGCGTCCGTCCATCTCGCAAGCCACGCAAAAAAACACAAAAGCCATCGAACTCGCCATCGAAAAAGTGCTGAGAAGGCGGGGTTCAAGTCGGACATCCAAGTTTATCTACGGGCACTGCTCGCGAATCCACCGGTAACAGGTGGATTACATTGCGGTTCTTGAGGGGAAAGCGTGATGGCGCCCCTCGACTGCGCGAATACTGCGGTGTTCTCGAGTACGCTTCAGCCGGACTTGCGCGACGAGAGCTTGGCCTCCTAGCGGTCCGGCTCCTTTTGTACCACGGTCGCGAGCTGCAAAAATGCGCGCACAGCGCCGCCCATGCTCGTTCGCGACTCGTGCTCTGCCCAGCCATTGTTTCTTTCGATCGGTCGATCGGCGTGTCTGCTGTGGAGGGAGGCACTCGACCCGGTTCTACAAAATGGCTTCTTTGCGCAGATGGACGGGCCCTTTGCACGCCCTCTACGTCGTTCTTCTGCTCTTGGAACAATTATCTAACATCGGCGCGATCGAACAGTCCAACAAACCTGTATTCCCCAGGCTCTCCTCGGTGGAGACATCATCTGCCAGGCCAAGTCCGGTCTCGGAAAGACGGCCGTCTTCGTCCTGACGACCCTTCAACAAGTCGAGCCTGTCCAGGGCGAGGTTTCCGTGTTGGTTATGTGCCACACTCGTGAGCTTGCCTTCCAGATTCGCAACGAGTACAACCGCTTCAGCAAGTACATGCCCGACATCAAGACTGGCGTCTTCTACGGCGGTACACCCATCCAGAAGGATGTCGAGACCATCAAGAACAAGGAAACCTGCCCTCACATCATTGTGGGCACCCCCGGCCGACTTAACGCTTTGGTCCGCGATAAGGTCCTTCGCCTTGGCAGCGTCCGCATCTTCGTCCTCGACGAGTGCGACAAGATGCTCGATCAGATTGGTGAGTTGCGGCATCACTCTCACCAGCATCCACCCCTAACACGGAATCAGACATGCGCCGCGACGTACAGGAGATTTTCCGCGCCACTCCCACCCAGAAGCAGGTCATGATGTTCTCGGCTACCCTGTCCGACGAGATCAAGCCTATTTGCCGAAAGTTCATGCAGAACCCTACCGAGCACTACGTCGATGAGGACACCAAGCTCACCTTGCACGGTCTTCAGCAGTATTACATCAAGCTCGAGGAGCGCGAGAAGAACCGCAAGCTCAACGAGCTTCTGGATGACCTTCAGTTCAACCAGGTCATCATTTTCGTCAAGAGCACTCTGCGTGCGACCGAGCTGGATAAGTTGCTGAGAGAGTGCAACTTCCCCTCCATCGCCGTCCACTCAGGCGTCAGCCAGGAGGAGCGTATCCGCCGTTACAAGGAGTTCAAAGAGTTCAACAAGCGCATCTGCGTTGCCACCGACGTCTTCGGCAGAGGTATTGATATTGAGCGCATCAACCTGGCCATCAACTACGACCTGCCCGCCGACGCCGACTCCTACCTGCACAGAGTCGGTCGTGCCGGTCGTTTCGGTACCAAGGGTCTTGCCATTTCCTTTGTGAGCACTGACCAGGACCAGGAGGTTCTCAAGTCCATCGAGAAGCGCTTTGAGGTCGCTCTTCCGTAAGTAGTCCTCTTGACTTTTATGCCAGGCCATCTCTAACATAGTGACAGTGAGTTCCCCAAGGAGGGTATCGACGCTAGCACCTACATGGCCTCTTAAGCGGGTTATGCCGTGGTTCGGCAAGACGACCGCTGCCGGTGTCCTTTCTTCCACTGATTTGGGTTCTTGGAATTGCAAAATTTTGGACGTGTGACGCGCAAGGAAAGCCCTTGCACAGAAAAGCGAAATAAGAGCTGCCCCAAGTAAAAGGAAAAGTCTGACAGCCTTAAATGAGGCCTCTTGCTATCTGTACAGAGTAGTTAAACTGGGAAATCAAGATTGCACCACCACGCTCAATGGCTCGATTGACACGCATTGTATGCCACTCGTGAAGATGACCCGCCGTGCCTACCAATTTGTATACTCTTGATACCTTGCAACCTGGAACAGATTAGCCGCACCGTGGCAGATCGGTTCTTCAAGTCTTTCGGCAGCGTCTGCGCTGTGATAGTGCTGCTGCTCCCTTACTTGCCAAACCATACATGCATTTGCTAGTTTATTCCACTATATTCAAGAAATAGTTTTTGCTAGCGTTTTGTTCCAGTTAGAAAACTTCATATCCTTAGCATAGTCTTTGTACTTCTGCCACCACATAGTGTTTGTCTTCTGTGGGAAGAGGTGCCAGTTGACCATAGAGATCTCCTCTTCCTCGCTCAACTGCAGCCTTGCATACGCCGCAGCGCGGAATCTTTCTTCAGCGTCGTCTCTACTGATACAGATCTCGTGGCCGATTCGATACAGGTCCGCCCCGACTTGATAGACGGTGGCCACCGTGGCAGTGAGCATGACCACCACTGTGGGCAACTGGCATATAAGAGGCGACATGCCCAGCACGACGACGTGGATTCCGAAGGCGGCCCACCCGGCAATTCGAGCTGCCTGGTACAGACGTGGATGCGGAGGCCGAGGGTCAGTGAGAAGACAGTCTAGCACAATGCCCCGGGTCGTCATGATAGTAATGGCTTTACCGTCTGGCAGGGTTACGAAGCACCGGACCATTTCAGAAGAGGTGCCATCAGCACCCATCGCCGAAAGGTCCAACGCTCGATGATTCTGGTTCATCACTACCAGACGCACCAGCACCGAAGCGGCCATAACAAGACCATTCACCACCGCCCACCAATCCACAATCAGTATCCCCAAGACCAGTGGCAATAACCCCAGCGCCCCAGAAGCCAAGCCGATGAGCCTCTTCGCGGGCGCCGCAGGGCGCTTCTCCCTACGTATACGCAAGGTCGTCCCGGAAAACTGAGCGCCCTCACAGGAAAGCCAGCGGGCGAACCAACCGGCCAGGTCGGTCGCTTTGATGCCGTCGTTGACGTTGTACAAGGCGAAGCCGATGCGTGGGCTGACGATGGAGTTACTGGCGATGATTTGCCCACCTAAGAGAGGCAGGTATTGGGTGACAGGGTTGCAGATCATCTGCCCCAGGACCGTGTCGAGCGCCTCACTGCCGAGCAGAGTGATTAGGCCTAGGGCATCGATCGAAAACGGAGACCATTCTCCGAGATGTTGCAAGGGAGGCTGCATGGTTGGCTGGCGTGCGTATCGCTCGGATACTCCCAGACCCAGGAGATAGTTTTGTGACTTTGCCACGCGGGCATAGTTTCCTATTATAATGATTGCCCTTGCTGTCACTCGCAAACCCATTGTCAGCAGCGACTGGAGACGCATTGGAAGTGGAAAAAGGAAAGAAATAAACGGGGGAAAAGACCACTCAGGTGCTCCTAAGCTGACTGCAGGCTGCAGCATCATCAAACATGTTGCCTAATGGGAGTTAGCCACGTTCAGTCATCCTACCTAGGGAGCCTTAATAACGGATACTTACCTCTCTCTGTGTATGGGCTGTGATATGCATTAATACCTCTTTGACTGCTCCTGTTTGTAGAACCTCAAGGACCATTTAAACCCTGGATGCTTTTACTCCTCTTTTCAGGGCGTACACATTGGAGCAAGTTGCGAGCACCTTGAGCATAGTAAAATATTACGCAGAATATACCTATCGTATATAAAAAAAGTATTGGTGGATTAGATAAACACTAGTCTCTAATACAGGCACATTTAGAGGAATATACCTCAGCCGCACCCCAAATGTCAGCATCTGGCGTGCACCATAGACAGCTACGACAACAACAATACTAGGACGACAAAGACTCCTCTACGCCTTCTGCAAAGAAAGGCTTGGAAAAATCGTGCTTGTTACCTCGCCTGTTGTCTTTGACTTGTTCTTACCAGCACATTAGATCGATGGATCACTGGCCGACTCCTGCCAGACCGGCGCGGCCTCTAACAAAGGTTAAAATTCACCGCGACGTGGGCTGGCCACTGGGTCAGGTCGACTTCCATACATATCCCGAAAGCCAGGGATGGTGGAAGGCACGAAGTGATGATGTCGACTTCATCACTCCTGGAGATCGTCCCCTGCAAAGACCGTCATACGCCGGGAAGTCTGGCGCAAACGAGTTTCTCCAGAAGTGGGCATACTTTGGCCTGCTTTCCGAGGTGATGCAGGCGCCCGTGTTCGGAGCCATCGACCCCCCACAGGCCATAAATCACTGGGTTGGCACTTTGAGTTGGCTCATGTCTTTCGTTTCCGCGCCGCAGCAGAGTTCCTCGTCCGTGATGGACTCGTCGGATCTTCCGATTTCATTGCGGAACTTCATATCGAAGACGCGGGTCGAGCATACTGGTGATCTTGAACGAGAAGGTCGCGCGTGGAGGTGCATCCAGACGACCTCCTCGTGGCTGAAGAGGATGCGAGAATACGAGACACCGCCATTCGACCCCGATTTGATCATGGCAGTTGAGTTTCTCATCAGTGACCTTGCACGCACGGTCCATCTGGCATACGAGTCGAACGCGAGGGTCCGGTCGGAATCGGGCGAAATCAAGTCTTACACGCTTGCACGACATCCGGAAGCTCCTCTGATGTACGAGAACATGAGCTCCACGATGTTCGAGCGCCGTATGCTTGAAGATGGCTGGTGCACAAGCAACATGAGAAGGCTGTTCACCAAGGCAGCCGACTTATCGTCACAATATTTTCTCAGTATGCTTGACAGGCCTCGACCCCATCTCCGGCACGACCAGGGCTGCAGCGAGGATTATTGCCGTCATTGGATGGTAGACATGGCATCATATACTACCGCACACGTTTGCGACAGAGGCGACTGTTGCTGGGTGACTGTTCCCATGCAGCGTATGGAAGAAATACTCGCGTCGGGCGAAGATGCCGTTCCCGTCGTTGTCCCGGGTGTAACGGATACCACAGATGACGGCCGCGTTGTTGTTAGACTGGAAGCAGGTCCAGAGACCGAGTACGTGGCCATATCTCGCGTCTGGTCAGACGGCCTCGGGAACACCACCGCCAATGAGATACCCATCTGCCAGTTCGAAAGGCTGTCAAAAATGGTACAGGAAGCGTGGGGCAACTCCAAGATCTGTTTCTGGCTGGACACTCTGTGCTTTCCTTACCCCACGAGCCCGGCCAAGGAGGCCTACCAGCAAGCTTTGGAGAAAATGCGCACGACGTACGAGCAGGCGGAACTTGTGCTTGTGCTAGACTCATACCTCCTGGGTACGCAATACGACCCTTCGGCGACGGACAACCACGAACTCGCGCTGCGCGTGCTATGCTCGGAGTGGAACGCCCGGTTATGGACTTACCAAGAGGGTCAGCTGGCGAAGCGCCTCAAGTTCGTCTTTGGCAGCACGGCCGTCGAAACCCCGTTTGCCATCCTGGACCATCCCATCTCGGCGAATGATGGCATATGGAGCGGTTTTCAGTCCAAGCGAGTCGTCCGGCCAGCATCCATGATAGACACATATTCCCGGGGGAAGACTGGCGACCTACGGAAAATATACGCGGATTTGAGCCACCGTGCGACAAGCGTGGCCGAGGATGAGGGCCTCTGCCTCGCCAATCTCTTGGGCATAGATTCGCGGGTCGTGACTCGGGTGCCCTCCAAGGAAAGAATGGAACAACTTTGGCGGCACGCCGATCCGTTCGACGGGTTTACAACGCTTTTTAGGCCTTGCCAGCGGTTGGAAGTGGAAGGGCTGGGCTGGACCCCCAAGTCACTTCTAACCAGGGTATCTACGCCGTTTGCGGGCATGCCTGTCCCGAGCGAATTCACCTTCTTGGTGGTTACCAGGGAGGGCGGGATCAAGAAGGTCGAGAAGCGGACGACTGCAATACAGGCCAAGTTGGATCCCAGCGGCCTCATGTTTAAGTGCTTCTACGTTTTGTTGTCGGGCTTGAACCGGCCGATCTCTAGACGCTTCGTGTGCGGTGGCAGCGGCATGGACTGGTACCAAGTAGATCTGCATTACGATACCGAAGGTCGCGCGGCGAGTCCGGGCGGAAGTCTGGATCTGTTTCCTCTGCCGCCGTCACACCGCCCGTTGGGACCTGCGGATGTTTTGTTCCTGCTCTTCCCGCATGTTCAGGAGAGGCTAACAGGCCAGCAGCTTCTGCCGGAGAACATGGCCGTCCTGTGCCGTGGTAAGATTCCGGGGAGAGCACCTTCGCAATACGGCTGGCAAGATCACTTGCTTGCCGAAGTGCGGTCCCTTGGCATCGTCACAGTTAGCCGTTGTTCAAAATCCACGCAGGAAAGCCAAATGACCACGCTAAGCCCCGTGGCATGGCCTGACGGAACGGTGTACTACCTCTGGGAGCAGATCGAAAACCAAGACGGAACAAAGGCGTACAGCGCTCGGTGGCGCGCAAAAACCGCCCCTGATACCCCCCCCGAAGAGGCAACTCGGATTCGGGCAAGCATACCAAAAGGTAATGACCCGCGACGTATGCCACCACAGCGCCTTTTGATTGGGAACCGGCGCCAGAAAATGTGATATTCCTTATGCGGTAGTCTTCGAATCTAAAGAGGGGCATCCTGTATTTGTGGAAGTACATACGATGTGTTCTGCCTCCCTTCCGCTATCGACCACATGCCATCTCCTGCCAATGTCCATCGCCAGGAGCTTGACGGGTCCCAGGGGAGAAACGTATAGTACTGTTTTCAGTGACGAAACCAACTTGAGAATTCTCACCGCTGGGCGCGCCCTCATGACAAACTGACCTCACTCGGTTATCTGCTACATTTTGATGGTTTGAAACAGCGAGACGTGTTGGGAACCAAGTTATGGAATGGTCACACTCGCGGATGACTGTCCCAGCAAGTCTTCTGGATGTTTGATATTCAGTGATAGCATGCCAAGGTTGGGTGGAAAGTTCTGATATCAACTCCTGCCCTCTTTCTGTGTCATGATCAGCCAAAAGCAAGTGCCCTGAAGAGATTGTCAATCACGCCGTCTCCTCGTCAATGAATGATAAGCAGAAGCATATTTTCAAATAGCTTGGCTGGCGGTTCCTCCTAGGGGACACTTTGATGAGCCTAAGCCCCTGATAGTAGAACATCGCTGAAAACAAAAAAGAACATGCGAATAGATTCACGTTTCGTGCCGAGTCTGTTTGAGCCGTGTTAATATCTATGCTGGCGCTGCAAGTTTTCATCATCCCGTATCGCCAAGTGGTTGGACCCAGCCCAATGGAAACTCGTAATAATGGTCGAGTGACAGAGATGTGGACTCCATTGACTTTGAGCGTCGATGCCTTCACTTCCCTCCAGGCCAAAAGCTTACATTGAATCACTTTCCAAGATGAGGCAAAGGGGGGCAAATGATACTCGGGCACTGACTCATATCATCCATCGCCTTCCTCGTCATCTTACTATTCTGACCGTCCTCGTCATGAACACTTAAGGGCGGCCTCAAGCTCGCCCCCGTCGATAGAGACACACCTTGTCATCAAATGCCTGGGTGACAGTCTGATACGAGGGTGGCAGGAACTCGAGTCGAAGAGTCATCATGTCGATGAGCCGTCCAACGAAAATGATGTTCTCTGGTCTCGAGACTCCGCCGGGAACTCGTCCCGATGATTCACGTCGCCGTCGTCGAAGCCTGAACATGCCTGGCGTCCGACTCCCCCTGGTTAACTCCAATCTATCCTCGCCTCCAAGTGGTCGGTAATCACGCCGATGACTGAAGAAAAAAACTTCTCGCACGCGTGACTTGCGGCACAGGGAGCGGTCGGCTGCTGAACGCGTACAATCCGTGGCAACTTGGCCAAGCCCAGGCAGACAACACCACTCGTCCGCAGTCACGATGATTCACACGAACCCAAACCTGACCTGCCTGGGTTCTCAACCATCACAGCCCGCCCCGAGACGGATCCGCCTCGTAGCCTACCACATGCCTGCCACATTCCTGGCTGTTTTTCTGCCCATTGTACAGTTGCCAGTAACGCCTCGTAATGGGAAACAGCTTCGGCAAAAGTGTAAAATCGTAACCGAACTTCGTTATTGGAAGGGGGAAAACGACCTTCCTCCCATCCGGTTAAGTCGGCCTACCGACTCGCCAAGCCAAGCCCATCGTCCAAGATGGTGCATACCTGGAGCCAAGCAGCCTCATGTCTTGGGGGAAACTGAACTTCCGGTATCTCCCTGCGACATGCCAAGTCTGCCCGATTCCAAGTCCAAGGTGTATTGTCATTCACCTGCATTCGCATTCGTCATTCCAAACATTGGCAACCCAAAGATGGGCATGCAAGTCATCGCAGCCCAACACAGCCACACACCGCCATAACAAAAAGAGGAGGCTGACGAACATAAAATAAAAAAAACCGCCGTACTGCGCCCGCTCCGACGGAACCGAAGCCCATTCCTCGGCCGGACGGGCCACCTTTACGACACCACGACCGATTTTACCTTTTCACGCTGCGGCAGTGACTTCCCCAGTCTGTGCCAATACACAACTCTAAATCGCGAGACGACCCTGGAAAGTTCAAGATGGCTTGTTTGTAATTGTACGGGTGAGGAGGACCAAAGCTGTCACGCGGGAAAGGGTGTACGGGTCGCGTGGGTCGGTTCGTGGATTCCGCAAAGCGGGAACCAGTTGCAGCTCACTGACTGACTGACTGATTGACACTTGTCCCTCCCGTTCCACTTACGGTGTACTCGAGTTTGGGCAGAGCCAGTTGGAAAAAAGAGTTTGGGGTGACCATCATGGTTCTCGGCCTGTTCAAGTTTCCCTGCCCCTTTGAACTTTGACAAACCCCGCCTGCCAGCAGGTGATAAGGACGCAACGACATCGGTAAGAGTCATTGTCTATCATGATGATAGTAGTCGGGTCGGAGAAAGTCGCCGACGGTCGTCGTCGAACCGGTGACTAAGAGGGTTTGCTTGACGACTGGGCATTAATCGCCGGTACCGGTCTCACCGCCCAGGCATGTCTGCCCGAGGCCGCCAGAAGAACGCTCGTTGCGTAGGCGCACTGCTACCTGCACGTCTTGACGCTGATGTTCGGGTCACGATGCTGGTCCTCAACCGCCACTCGGTCGAGCTTTTGAGACTTTCGTTTGTGGCGCGTCTGGGCGACCAACCCCAAGGAGTTCGTGGCCCCTGTACCTCAGTAAGCCGGGATCCATCCCCCCCAAGCGAGATCTAATCCAAGATGAGATTCACGGATTCACGGAGTAAGCTCATGTGAGGCTACACTTCAGCTGCCCGCGCGTGAAGAGCTGCACAATGGGTTAGTGGTCCAGTAGCCTTGTTGTGGTGACCTGCTGGAGTACAATCGTACTATCGTAGGTGTTTCTATAGGATGTCGCCGGGCCAGAGGACCAACCAAAGCCCACCCTGTTCCCTTGGTGATTTGCCTTGGGCGGGTCATTCGTGTATGACATCCAACCCATGCTGCTGCCTGGGCCAGGATTTGCACTTGGGGACCAGCAGGAATAGGCGGGCTTGGAATCCGCCAAGGATGCCCCCCCCCTTTTGCTAATGGTGTTATTGTATGCCATTCGGCCGCTCCAGCCCATTTCCTGCCGTAGACATGTCTCATCGACGTGCCTGACCAGCAAAGTGGGCACAGCACAGTTGCGAAGAGGTTGGAGGACCGGTCGGAAAGGCCTCCGAAACCCACATCCTTTGAACACGAGCCTCGGTGCATGACGACGAAGCAAAGGCAGGTCGGATTTCTCACAACCGGATGAAAGGCGGACCCTGGGTCGTAAGTAGCAAACCAGCACCTGGCCTTGAGAGCTGAAAAAAAGATCACACGCGGGCGCCATTTTCATGCCTCGACGTTCCAGCTCTCGGTCAACTAGAGAGAGAGAGTCTGGTCCAACGCCCACGCCGCCGGCGCCAGGCTTTTCTGAAAGATGGCCTCGACGAACCGACAGACGCTAGCTGGTTTATGCCGCCTGCCCACCAATGGGCTACCCCATCACCGAGGCTTCCGGAGCGCTTTGGAGCGAACAAGAGGACGGACAGCTCCTCCCCACCTCTCGCTTCGTGCGATAGTACATAGGAAGGGGGGAATGCCTCCTCTCAAGTGCAGAGAACACTACCTGCTCAGCAGATTATCCGTGAGAGGGAGGCAGAGTGAGGGGTTTCCCCCGCGCCACCAACGAGTTTGGTCAGCAGTGCTGCGACTGAAGCCTGTCCGCTAGGCTCGCTCGGTCAACAAAGATGACGAAAATGGAGTCCAGCACGTCGCGGATTGCGGTCCAAGAGCAGATCTCGACGGAAATGCCATAAACACTACACTATGCGGTTGTTGCTGTTGGCATAAGCCTCGACAAATGACCGTTGTTTGATTTGGCAGCCAATGTTCAATGGTGCCATTTTGCCGCAAATCCCATCGCAGGGGGCGATTCGCGTTTCTTGTACGTACATTCCTCTGTACTGCATGTCCAAAGGGTATTGTCTACTAAGGGCATCCAAGTGGCTGCGTCCTAGTCATAGTATATAGTGAAGGCGAGAGGTGGCGTGTATCGCCCACATCGCTCGGTCGAGCTCTCGGGCAGTGCTGAAACCGAGTGCAGTTCCCATTCCCGTGAGCAGTGCTATCGTCGATACATCGTCGTACGCAGTAGGTGCTAGTTTTGCCAGTTCAGCTCGAAATCCGTGATCTTCTCGAAGCATGCCTCTTTGGACCGCTCGAGGCCCCCCTTGGTGGGTCTGGGCCTGCCGATAAACCCAATAGAAACCCCAGGGATTGTCTCGGCGACGCCTTTGACGTGTCGCACCCAGGCCGCGGTATTGGTTCGAACTGCACTACTGGTAAAAATTTCTTCAAGTTGCAGTGGAATATCTACTGAGGCGAATCCGACCGAGATCTACCTCGCACAGCGCCCTGGAGCCATCGTCGCCGGTCCCGACTTTCTTTCGTGGCCTGTTTGCTCTTGAGTCGTGTACCTCCGACTCTGTATTCGTACAGAATAGCAGCCGCGCGGTAAATCACGGCTGCGGCTTCCTGCGACTCTCCGCGCTTTCGCCAAGTCACCACCCACGGCTGAGACACGGACCGTCAGAGCCTTCGTCAACACTGCAACCCGCGCGTGTCCCATGGAGCACCGCTGTCTGGAAGTGGGCTGAGGGTCTGGTTGGCCAAGTCGAGTCATCGCGGAAATCTGTCGGCCATGTAGCAACGTTTATTGGCCGCGAGCAACGACAAGACGGAGGCTATGGACACAAAAGAGTCCACCACCTATTTCAGTTCGCAAGGCTTTTCCACTGATAGTCTGCACCGGTATCGCCTGGGAATCCCATGAGTATGCGAACGAGTCCCTTGTCGTGAACGTGTTGTCCTCGGTTTAACCTACTTGGGCGCATGCCACTTTGGATGGACAACGGTGAGAGGGAGGGGCCAGTGGCATTGTTGGTCTGCCCCTCTCCTCTCCATCTCGCCTTGATTGTCACTGCCCTGCCACCGCATGGCATTATACTAGGTAGAGTTCGTTGGCCTGCTGCACGAAGGATGATGTCCAATGATGGTGTGCCGCGGGGCGGAGCGGGGAAGGACTGCGGCGAACAGGCGACGAAGGAGACTGAAGGTGTGTGACCTGGCAACGCCAGTGTAGCTGCAGACAGCCTGCAGCGTGCAGCCAGACCAAGTGACGCCTGCACGAACCGCACAAGGGGGCGGTGGCCAGATGACGGCATGGCTTCTTGGAAGCAGGCACACGCAGAACGTCCATCTCTCCCCTCTTTCGCCTCCCATTCCCACCCCCCAGCTTCTAGAAACTCCTGCCCTTTGAGGTATTCATCGGGGCGCGGAGACGATCCTCATGGAAGTATTCCAGATCTGGCCTGTCCAGGTCCCGAAACGGTCCCTTTGCCATAGAGGAATGCTCGACATTTGCTGATAAGTGATGCCAAACTGTGCAGGCTCGGTACGAATCGGAAGGGGATCTGGCTGCTTGCCAGGGTCTAAATTGGCGGTCGGTTTCCCTCGAGCTCGTCTCCACCGGTTCAGTGTCAGTATTGCGAGTGCCGACGCACCCAGCACGGTCCGGCGGGCGAGACGAACCAGTACACGTAGTCCGTGTATCACACTGGACAAGGCTAAGAGCACAAGGCGAATGAGAGCCGTTCATCTGAGTCCAGGGACCAGAAGGGAAGTTTGACACTGATTATCAGTTCCGTATCGTCCGTCAGCATGATGCTTCGGGGCAAATATAGCACTCCCTGTGCTTCCGCGAACTTTCACCATGGTGCTGTAGCGAGGCAGGGTACATATTTGGATGTATTGTCCCAAAGCTTGGATTAGTTGTGCATGTAGTGCGCCTCCGCGAGATGAAGATATGCATCGTATGGGGGTTAACGCGTGAGTATTGCCTTGGCGCGTTCTGGCCTCAATATGTGTAGCAGACCTGCCGCCAGCCAGATGTTAAAAGTGTCTCTCTATACGTCCAAAAGACCAATCTGGTAAGCCCGGAGATGGCCCGTTTATCGAGTCCTTTTCCGCTACATCAAAGCGTACTTTGTTCGGGAATTTTGTAGTTGGTATAGCCATATGCACTAAACATAATAACCCAGGCGAAGACGACAACGGACCCTCGGCGTAGTGCGAGGGAGCGACGTAAGGCTTGCCGTTGTGTGGAAACCCCGAGAGACCAACAGCGACTGTGTGGCTAAGCGAACCGGATGCAACTTTCCCATTGTTTCCGAGTCGTCCGGATGAGGCTGACAAAGGGGAATGAGCGGCTGAGCAATCGTCTGTCGTTCAAGGAAGCGCGGAGAGGCGCAATATGAGAAATGCCGTAAGCATCTTGTTCAGCTTCTTGTGTGCAAGCTTGCAAAAGGGGGCTTCTCTCTCAGGCCAACAGGAGACGGGTTTCTGAGATTGCCAGGCCCCGTCCGGCGACCCCATACGAAGTACCTACTGTAGATGGAACTGCGGATACCCCCCATGGAACTCAAGTCACAGTTGACCTCGGCAGAGAGTGCCGCCGGGTGACAAACCCAGTCCAACAGCGAAATTAGGGTGATATCATGACCGCCGAGTCGCCGACGCGTCAAAATAGCGCGAGGGAAGACGGAGAGAAAGGATGAGCGAGCACCAACCATCATGCTTGCGTTCGAGGAGCGATAACACCCAGGGGGCAATTACGTAGCAGAAGGTTAAAGAAGTTTAGGCCAAGTAAAATTGGCCCGGTAGACCATCGAGATTCGGCCGCAGCGGTGATTGGCGCAGGAGAGACAGCATGGCGGGTGCGTGTGTCGCCATCTCTTGTAGGCTAATAATCGGGAGCGTCGCGGTTGGTTGACTTCCTGACGCCAAACCCCCGAGGGTGTGGTGGCATGGAACACAAGGTCGTGCAGAAAATTTCCAGCGTGAAGCTTGACCAACCGGTGGCGAGACGACAGCTGTTGTCAGTCGATTCCTGCCAGATAATTCGTATATCTCCTCGAGCGCCGACGCATGGAGCTTCGGGTTGCATCCGACAATGAAAATGGGTAGATGCTTACAACCGAGCTCGTGATACCTTCACGGGCTTGGCCATGGCATGTTCGGCCTCGCACGGCAAATACGGCGTGATTTGTCCAGAGCAGTTGCTGAATCTATGCCAATAACTGGCGTTTGCTATAATCAACAAGTGGCGCTATACATAGTAATGAATGGAGCAGTAAGACGTTGGGATGGGATGGAACGGATGTTTGGCATCAAAAAGAGCGATTCCGTCCTCCCCCTCCCTTGGCCATGGTACAGGAGGGGAGGGAGAACAGTCGTGGTGGTGGCGGAAGGTGGTGGTGGTGGGGAGAGGACGATGACTCTTCTTTTTCCTCTTTTCCTTTCCTAGGCAGGTAGGTAGGTAGGTGTACCTACCTTACGTGCCTATCTTAGGTACCTACCTCCCTATTGTTCCTCCCACGAGCGATGCAGCATCCTTCCTGCCTTGCCGGCTTGGGGCTGGGCAGTAGCAAACAGCCATCCAGCAGTGCAGGTTGCCTGGAGTCGCTGGTGGGCCTCAGCAAGAAGGTGTGCTGCTGACGCACACGAGTGGTTGAGCAGGCCATTTAGGCTTGTCAACGCTAGCCCCATATGGAATGGCGCATAGTGAAAACAACCAATAAGAAAGGAGGCTTCGATGAGAGCGGCCAAGCGGCCACGGAAGATGCCGTGACCAGAAAAGACAGGAAGTTGGGCAGAAGCGAGCGTGGAAACACGACGCAAAGGGTGGTTGATGCAAGTGGGAAGAGACTCATCAGACTGGGCAGGGAGACAGACAGACAGACAGACCGACAGAACCCCCCCCCGGATCCCAGGTGCATGGAACGGAATGGAAATAGGATTCGGTTCGAGACGACAACGACGACGACAAGTTTGGGCACGATCTCAGGCTCCAAGGCAAAACAGGAATGGACGCAGTGATCGATACCTGACTGAACCCGGAAGGACAGGTACGAATGAGGCATCTGTACGCCGTAGGACACACGTATGATGAATGAGCGAACAATCAGCAGATGATAAGGAAACCCAACACTGGACGGGCACACAAGGTGGGCAGCAGAGGTGGGGTTGAGGCATGTGTATATGCACGGAGTGTCCGTACTTGGTGTACAATATAATCAATATGAATGAGAGAAAGAATAAGAGAAAGAGGGGAATGCTTATATCTGGGTAGGGGCAAGAGGCAAGGAGCAAATTGCGTGTGAGAGGTGTATGAACAGATAGCAGCAGACCCAGGATGGGCATGAGCATGAGCTTGAGCATGATGAGCTTGAGCTCGAGTAATAGCAGCAGCAGCATCCATAATAGGGAGGAGAAGCATGGGAAGGAGCCATTCTGCGCGCGCGCGAGAGAAGGCAGGAGGAGGAGGAGGAGGAGGAGGAGGGCAGACACTGAGAATCTGAATGACAGACAGTGTGTGTGTGAGTCTGAAAGCACAGGTAAGGGAAAAGTGGAGACAGTAGCTATTTTTTGGGTTTCGATGTCGCCTTCACCCGCACCCTGGGAGGAGGTGGACGACGGGGATCCGTAATGCACTAGAGTACAGGCCAATCAAGTTGCAGACGATGAAAAGACAGTGGACGGATGCTGAGACTCGCTGGGTGTCCGGCTGCATCCTCTTTCCACCATCCCTCCCTCACCTCTCTCTCTCCCCATCCCTTTCCATCCCATCCTTTTACTTCCCTTCAGCCAAGCCGAGCAAGGCGGTACCTACCATCGTGTGCAGTACACTGTAGGTAGCAATGCAATGCAAAAGGTGGCCGGTGCAGTCCAGCGGAAGAGAGGTGGACCTACCTGCCTACTACGTACCTACCTACATAGGCAGTAAGTGCTGGTGGCAGGTTCCTTCCCCCCCCCAGCAGTTCCCAAATCGCCAATGCTAGATGTACTTTTCCCCATGTACCTTTTCGCCTGCCGTAGCGTACCTGCCCACTGTACCGTCAAGCTGCTCTGAGTGTTTCCTCCCCAGGCATTCAAAACTATCGCCGCGCCCACATTGATGTGCACTTGTGTCCTCCCCCCTTCCCTTTCCTCTTGCTCTATCGAACTATCGCCGTCGCCATGTTCGATTCCAAGGTCTAAATTTGTACGACAGCGACTCTCCGAAGTCTGCTAGACGTGCCTTATCTCAGGAACACCTGGGACGAGACTCTAGACCAAACTCCTCCGCTTATTCCTTTGTCACCTTGGGATTTTATCGTTCTGTTGCAACACCCTCGCCTCTCTCGCCATCCATCCATCAGTCACTCCCCGTGGCATAATTCCATCACATACATCCCTCTCGCCTACAAGAGTCATCTCGGCCTACCCCCCTCCCCTCCCTCGGGCGGTCGGTCACGTTACTCATCCCGCCAACATCGCAATAAACCATCAACACCAAACACGACAATCACACGTTCAACTCTCACGCCATCCCTAGCCCCCTTGTTTCGTCGCAGCGGCATTCACTTGTACCTTGCGACTAACAAAGACTTGGCCTACGGATACACTCGCATTTTCAAGCTCCACCATCACCAGCAGCCAAGCAAAGCAGGCTTTCGACTTCCTTTTACGCTGGGATATCTGGACATCATCATCCGCCCTTTCTCATCGACACCAGCGTTTCCACGCACCCCTCCCACCTCCCAGAGTTACTCATTTCTTCTTGTCTTGCTAAATCCCGATACCCTGCACCCATATTTCGGCTCTTACCTTATACTCATTCTTTTTTAATCATTTGCCCCGGCAAAGCCACATCAACAACAACTCACACGACGATTACGACTCATCTTCCAGCCTGGCGTCTCTGTCAACTCAGCTGACCTAGCACTCTCTTCGCCACACTCCTCTGTAGCCGTCAAGAGCTTTCTCCATCCGAGGGGGGACTCAGCACTGCCTGCTAGGTAAGTAACAAGACACTCTGCGCAGCACAACATCCACCATACGAGCGAGGCTAGGCAGTCAAACAAGCAAGAAGCGCGCATCAACAGCAATCTTCTTGCTAGTTCTGCCTGGCTTGTCTCTCTCTTCCTTGCCCCTGTGGCCCCCGAGAGCGATCACGCACTCAGCTGGACCACTCTTGCCACCCCTGTCACACCCCCGGGTCCCCTTCTCGGCCTTTCCTAGGCTGCCACCACTCTTGTACACTACCGCACGCACACGCACGCACTTTCCGGCCTCTCTCTCCTCCCCGTATCTGCCTGCCTGCCTGCCTACCTGCCACTTGGAGCCACCTGCCTGGGCGGCAACAAACCAGGCACACCCCCCCTTCGCCACCCCAACCCGAAAGAGTCATCATCCACACCCAACCTGGGCCTTGAGCAAGACTTGAGCCACCCAAAGGAGCCCTCCGACTTCGTCACGCCAGCCCAAGTCGCCCCTCTGAACACGTTCGAGATACCACGGCACAAGGCGAAAAAGAGTCACACACCATCCCCTCCTGCTTGGATATAACCTCTCCTCGCAGCCACACTTGGCTGCACCTCACATACACTCACCTCACTTCACCTTACTTTTCCCACCTTTCCGCCTCCGACCTCGCCCTGCACCTATCACCATCCCCATCCTTCATCATCCCCTATGCAATCCACCTAATCACTACCACACCGTCTCGTCGTCGCATCGGCCTGAACTGCATGGTGGCTTTGCAGTAGCTCACCGTATAACCAGGAACCTCACTCCATTCCGGCTAGATGCATTAAACCAACGATGCATCTTCGAATCACAAACTCTACTCCAGTCTCTCGCCTTGTTTCGTCTTCCGGTTTGATCGTTCGTGTAAAGTCGCTTTTGGACATACTCGTCTAGAAGCTGCTCCCCTATCTACGACTCTCAAGGACTTTACATCAGCCACTACATGCTGCTGTGAGGTTCGCGTTTTCGATACGGTATCACGATCTGCTCATACGAACCGTTTAACGCGGTTTACCCGGTTGACTTAGCTTGACGGCGGCTGGAGGTACACCCTACTTCGAATTTCCAAACGCCAAACACCCCCCCACCCCCACCCACTTTGCATTCAAGATGAAGTTCGGCGTCGATGATTCGTCGGCTTTCATCGGCACCTACCGAAACGATACCTACAGCTCCTCCCTCGAATCCCTGACCTCCACCTTGTCAGGCTCAGTTTGGTCTGCTATTTCCTCCCAATCCTCCAGTTCGACTTCCCCCACCAACGCTTCCGACTCCGACTCGACCGATTCGTACTGCTTGTCGCGACCTTCTGCTTCGTGCCACTCTGCTGTTAGGTTCACAAGCCCTTGGGCCCAACAACCTGCCCAGCAAGTCCCTATTGCAGTCCCCCAGGAGCTACGACAAAACCCGAGACGGACCAGCGCGGGTAACCCTCGCTCCAGAGCACCTCCGACTCTGGTTCGGCAGTCCGAGCGCAAGGTCAACTTCGTCGACAACCTCGTCGGTAAGCCACAATAGGAGATTGCGCGCAACTGAGATGTTTCCTGACCCGGTATCGCTTCTAGATTCGTCGACTCAGATCGTCGAGGCTATTTGGCCCCTGTCCTCTGCCGTCTGCCGTAATGAACTTGGTAGCAAGGCTGTGCTGCCGCTGCGCACCTTCATACAGGAGACCCTGCGCCGCTCTCGCACCAGCTATTCGACCTTGCAAGTTGCCCTGTACTACCTAATCCTGATCAAGCCCCACGTTCCGAAGCATGATTTCACCATGGAACAACCTGACGACAAGCATGAGTGCCGCGCGCTTCAGTGTGGCCGTCGCATGTTCCTTGCTGCGCTCATCTTGGCTTCAAAATATCTTCAAGACCGGAACTATTCGGCGCGAGCTTGGAGTAAGATTTCAGGCCTCAATACTGCAGAAATCAATCAGAACGAGATTGCTTTTCTCTTGGCGGTTGACTGGAAATTGCACATCGTCGACGAAGTTTTCCAGCGATGGACCGAGATTGTCCTGAAATATACGCCCCCGTCTCCTCCGGCACCGGGAACTTCGGCCCAGTGGTACGCGCAGCAGAGCTCGAACTGGAAGACGGTCATTCTCAAGTTGAACCCCGAGCTGGACAACATCGAAGGTCTGATCCCTACGACTCACCTCCACGCCGCCCCTCGCACCTTGCCCCGCCATCGCACCATGCTCTCGGCTACTCAAAATGTGTCGTCGGCGACCAGCGCTTGCGGATTGGGTTATGACTCGGCAGAGCTTACTCCCACCCCGCGACCATTCCAGACCCCGACTATTATGGAGCCTTCCCCGGCCACTGTATATACTCCGGGTCGGCTGGCTCCCGCCCTCGGTCTGCTGCCCACTCCTCGTCTCACGCCCCAGTCAAGCGGATACAGCACTCCTGCAGTGAGTGCTGTGTCTCACCTCGCCAACAAAGGGGGTGCCATGGGCCTCGCCATGGCCCAGGCTTCGTGTGTCAGTGCTACCCAGTGCCTGGATCGCTGGCCCGTTTCGAACACCTCGTCGCCCCAGGGGTATTTCCCCGTTCGCCGATCCTCTCTCGCCGCCTCAATCTCGACTGCGTCTTCTCCCGAATCGATGGTTTCTGATTCGTCACAAGCCTCGCGCTCTTCCTCTATCTCATCAGCATCGTCACTGGCTAGCGCGCCGGCCCCCAGATTGGGGGTTCAGGCGCGATTCCGGTCTGCGAAGCTGTGTAGTGAGAGGGCGAGCCTGAGACCGACGATCACCTCGGTCCCCGAAGACTACGAAGAGACTTGCATGACGTCGTCGCCCGAATCTTACACCGGCCCGGTTGGAAGATTGGGAGATATGTCGTTGGACACTCCGATGGCTCAAAGAGAATGCGAATTGGACGCCATGGTTCATGATCCCGCGAACGATGCCGCACGAGCACTCCAAGAACTTCAGAACTACAGGTCTGACAATGTCACCCCGACTGGCATGTCTTCCCGCAAGCGAGCTCGCGGTGTTTCAATCGTCGACGCTTCCCTTCAAGAGAATGTTCGGGACATGCTGTCTGGTAACTATTCTGGGAAGCAGTGGACTCAGTCTTTGGTTCGTCCCAGGGGCAACCACAAGGCCACGAATGATCGAGGTTCCCCTCGCAAGCGCGTATGCTGCGCCAACGAAGCCACACCGGTCTACGACACGGCCCTTCACACAATTGATGGGTACCGCGGACCGGGCATGTGGGACGGTATCCTAAACTAAGCACGTTTCGTGCAAACTTCTCGAAATACCCAAACGGTCAATCTTCATAGGCAAATTGGCCTTCTTGTGCATTATCCTCATTTTTCTTTGTTAAAACGAAACTCAAATACGGGGTGGCGGGGAACGGAAAGAGCTTTGATACCACCTGGCGGTTCATCGAGTCCTTAAAACAGCTTAGATGGCGTCGAGGAACGGCACGAAAAGCGTGGTAATCTTGCATGCATCATCAAAGGACGGGCCTGGGCATTGGAGAGGTGGAAGGCGAAGAGGATCGATGTTAAGGCGGCTGTTTGCCGCGCCTGTGTTTGTACGATCACCCCCTGAAGAAGAGAGTCGATTTTGCGTTTGAATTTCTCGCGTTTGATAGCCCGACGACATGAGGTTCTCGGCTAATCTGCATTTTGGGACGGAGACGACGGCTCTTTCGAGTCGACCAGCCGCAATCAGAGTTTGGGTATGTGTGACTGAGCGCTCGAAGGGAGATCCGAAAGGGGCGACCAGAACGAGCAAAACGAGGCACATCTCATTCGCTGCACGCAGAAGCATGTCAGTGGCCGCGATTATCGAAAAGTTTCACAAAAGGATCGAAATGACACAGCACGTGTTACTACAACTTCCGAAAAAGCGATGAAGCTATATTCGAGAGATTCATAGCTAGCTTTTTGACCATTAGACGAGTTGTTGCTCTGTCTGGCCTATTAATCAAATTCTACCAGATTTGGGACCGAATTCGCTTCTGTGTATACACACCTCTGCGCTGGAAACGGCTCGTTGAAGTGTGCGTTGTGAGACGTCACGTTGCTGGTACACCAAGAACCCTTCTGTTGCTTATTAACGGAGAACTTCCGATGCGCGTGCTCAATGAGCCTGGCAACACTTTACCAACGGTTCACTGCTAATGTTTGACCAGGGCATTTGCAAACCGCAGCCCAGCAACGCCGATGGTTCGTCGGCGATAATGGCGCACGCATGGTTGAAATGTGAGTCATACCGCCGCCAGCACACACAGGAACCTCGCTTCCGCGCGGTGGATTCGACCCTCTCGGGATCTTTCCAGTAAGGGTAGGTAGGGCTGGAAAAAGCCCTTGTTCACTGTACGACAGCCCAAAGTGTCTGTCATATGACCGTTGCTGGATACGCTAACGGGTCCATTTAGACTGGACTGGCCAACGCACGATGGGGGGGTTGAGTGAGGGGTCTGCAAACGGTCTTCACGGCTGCTTCAAGGAGAGTACCTTGACGATGGTCACTGTTCGCCGTAAGAGAGAAGTACCTCGTGTTCAGACTGCGCGGTTTTGGAGTAGTACGTAGGTGAAACGGTGGCCCGGCGCCGTTGAAGATGGGTACGGAAGATGATTCATTCTGATACCCGAGGGCATCTCGGGCCGCGAGACAGGTAGGGATGGCCCAGTGCCCTTTCAAGGGCCTTCACCGAGTGGTGTTCGAGACGTTTGTCAGTTAGGTGCCAGGGGACCTTACACGAGTGTTCTAAGGCTTACGCTTGGGAACCAGGGAAGACGACCACTGGCCTCAGGAGGATGTGGAAGGGAACAGGAGATTGGTGAAGTCACGATGGGCCCAGAAGCCTGGATTACGAGGTTGGCCGAAGGGGAGAGAGAGCGCGCGCGCGTGTGTGCGCGCACGCGTACGAGGTTCCTTGGCTTCCAGGCAAACACTGCGGCGTAAGAGTCTGACGGTTGCCCCCAAGTTGGTGCGTTCTTCGGGCACAGCTTCCTGCCTGGCTGGCACGCGAAGCTGGTGGGGGGGGTTTCTTATGCCGTGGGCGGGCGCTTTGGAAATCTATCGCGGGTGTCGAGATGCCAGATGCCAGATTTTGGTACCCCGAAGGCAGTGGTGATGGGGCTTCTCGCTCGAGATCTCTACGAACTGGTCCTTCTCCCAGGAACTTCATCTCGGCCAGACCTCGTCCTCCAAGGCCAAGGCCCTGGCCGGATTGCTCACCCGGCAGACGAGGTCTCCGATAGAAGACTGGCCTGCCCGATACGGCTCGCCGCTACCTTGCGGGGGAGAGAATGACGCAGCGTGTCGGCGAGACGAATGGGGAATATTCGAGGAGATGGACGTGTCCGAAGTGCGTAAGTGCGTGCCGCGGGGGCCGCAAAGGCTCTTGGTCGCCGATGTACCAACGCCGGCCAGATGGGTATTTTTGGGGCCGGGACTTCCGGATGTCAGTGGTTTGTAATGTTCCTGGGGTGGCGACTGACTGTCCTTGCCTTTATGACACCTCTTGCTCTTGGGTTCCTGTACGTGGCAAGTGGAACGTAGAGGCCGCGACAACCGTAGGCGAGTGCCCCCAGTTCTTCTTTGTTATTCCGGGTGACGCGGGGGCTATGCGAGGGGATCCGTTTCGAGCATCGCTCTCTCGTAAACGTTCTCTGGTCCGTCAGATCTTTCGAGAAACGCCTGTTTTGGGCGTGGATGAGAATGTCAGGTCATTCCGAGATGCGGCCCGCACTGGGCGTGAGCCTGTTGGTGCTCCAACAGCTAGGACTCAGAGAGGGCCAACTGCTGCTACCCATGGAACTGGTCAAGTGTCACTATGTCTTCTTGGGCACGACATCGCCAAATGCTGTTTCCCGTCATAGAAATTACAGCAAATAATCATACCTACCATTCTCATGGCACTCAATGACACACTATGAGTGCGTTGAATGGAACCAAGTCGGTCTTGGTGCTCACACTCACTCTTTACCTAGGGTTTGATGTCCTTCTCCTACCCAAGCCCCCTTATTGTTGGCACCCCACGATATCGTACTAGGGAGACTGCCTTGCTAAATTAGAGCATGTCGGATTGGAGCCCATGCCCAATGCCTCAACCTGCGATGTGTTTCCACTCTGACTCTCTCTTCCCCTTTACTGTGTGTTCTTTGTACGGTTACTCGCATGATTTTGGGAGACGAGAGCGCCGGCCTTGTGTCGAGTTGCCCATGTCTGCATGGAACCATCTCATCAAAGGTGGCTAGCAAGCCTAGGAGCGTGAAAACGGGATACGCATGGAGGAGGCTGTAGAAGGATGGCAAGAGTTGTCAGGGAATATGCTTCTTGACGTTGGATGAAGGGCGCTGATTTGAACACCGGGTCAGGAAAGAATCAATTGCAGGGGTGTACCGGGCCCGCGAGGACACATCTTCATAGCAGGAAAGAGAAAAGAAAAAGAAAAGAAAAAAAGAACATCTCCGAACTCAGAATCGGACTAGGAACCTTTCGATGATCTCGGAAACCTATCACAGTCCAACGTGATGAATCAACTACACCACTCGGAAGCAACACGACTGGGGCGTGAGAATAATTAGCAGACTGAGGGCCGACGGTGTCATGCTTTGGAATCTATACGCTCAGTAAGGTGGGTGACGCCCCCATGGTCAAGCACCGTCCTGGATATCTTCACTCCCATGTACCGAGACACCTATTGAGGAAACGAAGTGTGCAGGTTATCACTCAAGGCTCTTTACGGTTCGGGTAATAGGGTTATGGTGAGGAAAATGCCAGGGGCTTGAGGAACCTTTCGATCCGAGGCAGTGCCTGCACATCAACAATTCTTGATGAGAAATGTGACTCCCGTACGCTCTGATTAAGTCAGTTCCGTAGAACTGGCTTTGATGCTCATCAAACCTACGTGCATAATATCTCGAAGCAGACGCCCTGGCCCCTATTATACCATCATTACATTCATCTCGGATGACTTCAACCGGATCCTCATCCTCTCGTCTTTCGCCAGTCTGCTCCTTGGCAGACGCATTACACCAGAAGGTATTAGGTGAGGCTCGACGAGATGTCGAGATATTTGCAGAATCAAGCCACACCTGTCGCCTATGTACAGCTCCTCCTTCCCTGGCTCACGGTAACTTCCTGAATAATGCAGAAGACTGACAGTCAGCATCGGGTGTGACATTAGACGTTAGCTCCGACTTTGTCTCGACATGAGGTGATTGACCTCGCGGCGGTGGTAGTCTGCCATGCGCTTCTCGAGTTGTATGAGCTCGGGTAGGGGCCCAGCCTTGCTGCGACCCCTTGCCTCGAGTAGCCTGACCACTTTGGCATGTTCCTCCTCCAAGACATCCAGCGGCCAGAGAGACAGCTCGCCTTCGAGCCCTTGTGAGGGGAAGAAGTCGTCCAGCAGGAAAAGCATGTGCACCAGACGTCCATCCAGGTTTCCTGGGTTCCGATGTGTGACGGCGTTCTGAAGGCCAACCCGCAACGTCTGCCCATGTGTTAGCTGCTGAACCACCCCCAAAGGTCGTTTCGACGCATCCAATCACTTGCCTCCCAGGTCTGATATTCGGCCTGAATCTTTGCTCCGCCTCTCCGAAGCCAAAAAAGAAGCCTCTGCTGCTCCGGTGTCCATGGTCCCGTAATGAGACCGTCTGGGATAGTTGTCTTGGGGTGTACATCAACATAAAAGTCGAGCGCCGGTTTTGAGCTGTCAAGCCCGTAGGCGAGCCAGTCATATTCGAAGCAGCCCCTCGACTCAAAGTGACCAAAACCGCCAAACCGATCGTGAGGGGAGTCTAAAGAGCCAATCAAGTCCGCATCTTCTTGTTTTGGACCAACGTGGGAATGCGAGTACCACCTGTCGCGAGCGAAGCGCCAGGCCCAAACCTGCCGGGCGTCGAACATGATGTCCACGTTAAGCCAGGGGGATGCTAGCAAGGAGGACTACAAGCGTTTTAGTGATCTGGGACCACCCGGAGTAATCTTATCATACCTGAAACTCTGGATTTCCCGGGAAGAACTCGGGGAAGTTCTCATGTCGCCAAACTCTCCGTGAATCTTCTGTGGCATCGCGCTTCAAGACCGTCTTAAGCGCGCGTCTGTTGACACCAAACCAACAATTCCACGTAGGGTGGAACGCAGCTATGAGGATGTTGACAAGCGTGGATCTACCGGAGAGAAGACGGCCGACGAGAGGGCTGCAACGTGGGAAGTTGAGATTCTCGCTGAGGATGAAGATACGCTCGATGATTTCGAGAGGCAGTTGCCGCTCCAGAAGCGACTTGCGTTTGACTGACAAGCGACTCGAAAGTCGTGATGTACGTTTCTTCACCGGTTGCTTGGTCGGTGCCTTGGACGAAGGGGGTTTGCCACGCTTGCCTCTGACTTTGATAGGGGTCAACTGCATGATCCGTTGGGGAAGGAAACACCTTCCAGTTCGCTCCCGTATCCCCAGGTGAGATTATATGGGCATTTTCATCTCAGAAATTTATCTGGTAATACTGTCGAGGGAGCCCAGCCGACTAGAGGGCAAGGTCTAAGTATGGTTCGTTCCAGAGAAAACCAGAGCTGAGGTACTAATGGTGTAAGTGAAAAACCTTAGTTCTCCACAGCCTTGACCTCGAATGGATGGAGGGGATCGGGTTAAACAACCGGAAATTTGAGAGAAAGAAGCGAGAATGGAAGTTGTGAGGGAATAATGAAGACCCGAACGATGTTGCCTACGAAGACATTTCATCGTCATCCAAACCATGAGAGGGTCTCGAGATTTCAGTCAGTGGGTTCCGCCGTACCGTTGGGGAACAGTGCGAAATGATGTAAAAAAAAAAAGGAATAGTCACCTGGACCGTGCACATGGAACCCAACTTTCAACTAGCTGCATACCTGTAAAATATCGAGAAAAAAAAGTGGCCATCGCGCAGATACGGATACAGAGGTTACAAGATCCAAATCAAACCCCCGGACGACCTCCCCAGCTTCACACATCTCCGGGAGAGGGGATTGTGTGGTATTGGACCGCCACAATGCCTCCAGCGATCCGAACCCCGGTTCCATCGACGAGCCTGCTACGATTTCTGCGATCGCAAACGGAGGCCTCTTCGATTTTCAGTCGAAACCAATGTGCCGAATCCGCGACGACTGCTGCCATCCGAGCCAGCTCAGCCCGGCCGGCTCAGAATCCCCAATGCCTTGCAAGAAGGCTTTCTAGGACAGGGGCGGCGACGACGACGAGGCCGGTTTCGACCCATTGCAGTAGTTCGGGGCTCCTTCAAGCTTCGCCTCTTAGCTCTAGCTCCAGCTCCGACTCCGTCATCACCCGGGCGAGCCGCAAACGCAAGCTCACTCATCTACCCTCCTCGCCCGTCTCATTCTTCAGCACCACCTGTGCGAGACGAGACGCCTGCGACGAGGACTCCTCGGCGCCGCGCCGGACGTGGAAGGAGAGGCTATGGGGCATACGAGGCCGAGGAGGATCCAAGGCGCTGAAGCCCAACGACCTACCCTTCCACGACGACGGCGAGGCCGGCTCCATGTTCAACAGCCGCCGCATACTGACAGCGAAGGCCGCGCTGGAGCCCAGGCTACGATGCACCGAGGTGGACGAGAACGGTGAGGTGATTTTGGTAGATGGCGAGTTCAAGAAGACGGAGCTCATCGCAAAGGTTTGACTTCACCAACCCAAACGGGGGCTTCCTAGCAGATGTTGACTACGGGGTGATTCTAGTACGGCCTGCTGCCCCGCGACCTGCGAAAGATTGATTCCTCCAACCTGCCTCACATCTTCGTCCGCCAGAGCGCGATCCTTCTCAACCTGCTCCACTTAAAAGTCCTGATCAAGAAGGACCGCGTGCTGCTCTTCGACGTGTACGGCTCCAAGACGTCGTACCCGCAGTCGGCCTTCATGTACGACCTGCAGGGCAAGCTCAAACAGAAGCATGTCCAGGGTGGCGTCAACGGCCTGCCGTACGAGTTCCGCGCTCTCGAGGCGGTGCTGACCTCCGTCACCTCGGAGCTTGAGGCCGACTTCGAGTCCGTGCGGGACCCCGTCATCCGCGTTCTCAGCGAGCTCGAACACGACATCGACCGGCACAAGCTGCGCGTGCTGCTCATCCTGTCCAAGCGGGTGAGCACCTTCGAGCAGAAGGCCAAGCTCGTGCGCGATGCCATCGAGGAGCTGCTCGAGGCCGACGACGACCTCGCCGCCATGTACCTGACCGAGAAAGCACATGACCTTTACCGCGGCGTCGACGACCACACCGAGGTGGAGCTGCTGCTCGAGTCTTACAACAAGCTGTGCGACGAAATCGTTCAGGAGGCGCAGAACCTGGTGTCTGGTATTCGCAACACCGAGGAGATGTAAGCCCATTGCCCCTCTCTTGCTTGTTTGCTACTTGGAAAAAGACTGTTCTTGCTAACAGAAGCCACAGCATCCGTGCCATCCTCGACGCCAACCGCAACGCCCTTATGCTTCTCGATCTCAAATTCAGCGTCGGCACTCTCGGCCTGGCCATGGGCACCTTCCTCGCAGGTCTCTACGGAATGAACCTCGAGAACTTCATTGAAGAAACTAACTGGGGCTTCGCGGGCGTCACCATCACCTCGACCATCTGCTCCCTCTTGGTCTGCTGGTACGGCCTTGTCAAGCTGCGCAAGGTTCAGCGCGTCAAGATGATGTTTGACGAGCGCGGGCCCCTGACCCGACCCAGCCGACAACTGACTTCGCCGTCGGCGGCGGCGCAGCCGAGCGTTGGGGCGGGCCAGCACTGGTTCCAGGACGACGGCCCCGCATCTCTGCTCGACGCTCGGAACCGGGAGAAGTTCCGCCGCGTGACAAATCAGAAGGCCGCCGCGGCCGCCAACGCCAAGATGACCACCAAGAAGTGGTTCCAGTAAGGCGGGAGAAGAAAACGGATGGAGCTATAGAGAGAAGCAAAAGGGGATCGACAGCAAGCTCGGTTCCTTTCTTGCTTGCGCGCATGCCGTTAGCGTGGTCGTGGTGGCGGTGCCCCTTTTTTTCGCACGAGGTGTTGGCCATCCCCGAATGATAAGGAATCCGCAGAGCCAGAAACCTTAATCCTTTGAATGAATATCAAGGCGTTCCGGATGGAGGCGGACCGGTACGAGATGTGCAAGAAATTAGCGACCACAAAGCAACAAGCCCTCATCTCAAGACCTCGTCGCTATATTTACTGTAATTCTGCTCCAGCGCACACACACACACACACACACACACCTACACACTGTATATTGTATATTGTATATTGCACCGAATCGCGTGTGGGAAGGGCGAGTTCTAACCCCATCTTCTCAGCTCACTGTACGAACAGGACGGTCTCTTTTTATAATGATTGCTTGCTTGCTTGCCTGCCTACGGCAAAAGGAGCACTGTACGCCAAAATAGTATTTATACCTCCCACCGAATAGATCAATCAATACACGAGGCACAGCTTCCATTGGAAAGAGTAAAGAAATGAAGAACGGGTTGTGTACCTTCTTTCGGGGACCGGCTCCCTCCAAGACACGCTGCTGTCTGTGACGAATGTAAACAAAAGAGGGAAAGTAAAACAGCATTGCGAATCCATTACGTCGGGGGCATTTGTCGTCCCCCGACTCCCAGAGTCTGGAATGTTTCCCAGATCTAGGCCAGTCATGGTTGCCGGCTCACCGGTCGGGAGAGAATGACGGCCGCAGCCTCCGCCGTCAGTCACGCCAAATCCGGCTCCCGGTGGCGGGAGCCCCCTCCCCCATTCCCTCGCCTTTCCCGATCCATCAAGACGGGCCAAGGAGCCGAAGCCCAGAATGGTGGGTGCCCGGGAAATGGGGGCGACGAAGCGGCTAGAATATAAATAAACAAACAATGGTTTTTTTCTACTCTTGGACGGATAGGAATGAGACTAGGTCAGAAGCGGCAGAGGTCGAGCACATCACAGCTAGCTGTGGGGATTGTTGTTATGATCTAAAGTACGCGGATGTGATTGCAAGACACAAGAGAAGAACAAACAAAGCCGTCTCTGATTGTTGGGATTGACGCGTCCCAGTTTCGCTCATGATTGATGACAGGGTTGGACAATCGCCTTGACCATGCGTCGCCGGAGGCGGAATGCGTCTCTTTGCGAGCCGAGCGTATTAGAAAGTCTTGACAGCCAGGAGGAGGTTAGCTTGCCGCTGATGGGTCAACAGATCAACAAGCGCAAGCCACTAAGCAATATGGTGGGACAGGACGTGCAAATGAAGAAAGAGACGACATTGGGAGGGCCAGAGCTTTGGCCGAGGGTTCGCAAGTCGACAACTTGTCCTTCAGGGAAGGTCATGCGAGAGGACTAGCTGGCCAGGCCTAACCGCCCGTGCCTCGGGGTCGCGGATGGCACGCACGACTGACTCGGGCTCACCGTCCGCTCATCGACTTGGCTTTGCTGACTGGTTTCGACCTGCGGGATGCTTGTCGGAAGCCACAAAGCAACAGTAGGCCGCTGTAAACTGCTGAATAGTTGGGGGATCGCCATCCGTAGACTCGCTCCAGTGGCAGGGCCAGATAGACTTGCGATGGTCGAGCACAAGTCGGTGGCAACGGAGGACTTTTAAGATGCACAAAACGTTGAATGTTGGCTTGATGGAAAAATCTGGGCGCTTGCCGTATGGGCGATCAGAGGGCGAAACAATGCCAGCCAGGCTTGGTTTCGTGATATCGGCATCGGGGGTGGTGGCGATGCGGGCCTCTTGCCCACGTTTCTGCCGCCGCCTTTTCGCGCCGTGCTTAGGTCCGGCTCAAGCCCCGAAGCGAAGGCAAAGACGAGCAGACTGGGTTGAGACTAGCATTGTCAGAAATGCCCACATGACAAATTTGTGTTTCTGCAAGATGCTCTCTTTCAACGGCTCTAGGTATGAGTGGGGGGGGCATTGCCGTGCTCGATACGCTGCTCGGAAAATCGTGACCGAGCTACCTCCTAGCAGCAACCTCCGGGAATGAGAGACACAGACGATCATTTCCCGCAGTCGACACCAGCCGATATGGAGGCGGGCACCCGGTCAACACAAGTGCTGGTCAGGGTGGTTGGGGTGGAGATATATGATGCCCAACGAGGACAAAGCCGCCAACACGTAGCAAGACTGCAAGGTGATATTGATGAGGAAATGTATGACTATCATTCAGATTATCTTGAGCTCGGCATCCAAAAGCGCAGGCTTGCCGAGTCCATATCAAAGTGTGCGGTACTCTCGAGGAGCGGGCACGCCGGAGGCAGGTCCGGAGGCCAGCCGGCCAGTGTGGGCCCGGACAGGGAGTGGGCGCGCTCCACTAGTGACGTTCTGTCCGGACGTGGAATCTAGAGTGGCAGATATGCGGAGACGAGCGAGGACTGCGGCTAAATGTTGCTGTGGTAGCGCAACTGAGGATTCGGAATCCGCATAACCTGTACAAGTTCAAGGAGTTGGTGCTCCGGGGCGAAATGGGCCAATTTCAGAGTGACTAATCCCTGGCCAGAGGAAGAAGTCGAGGACGCTTGAGCCGTCGGTCTCACTTTAACGGACGTGCCAAAAGTTAAAGTGGCGAGTTGCTGACGTTCAAGGTTTTCTAGGCACCTTTTGGGGTTTAGATGCTGGACGTCGTTGCCCGGACCCAGTACCGGATAATGGTGAAAGCGATGCCGCGAGACGACCGGCGGTTGGTGGAATAGTTAAAGGGGGGGGCAATCAGAGGAATCCGACCTTGTTTGCCGGCATCGTGTCTGTTTATATTACAAACATGAATCGACATACAGGCCACACTAGAACAGGCGACTATTGGTACTAGTTGCGGGTGTGGACATCCGTCGGTGCAATCTGAGGATCTAGGCAAGAGGACGCGTTAGTTTGAGCAGTGGCGGACCGTTTTAGAGTTGCATATGCCGGGCATTGGAGCTGCATTCAGGTCGCCTAAAGCTGCTGGCGATGGCAGTTAGGCTGATGTTAATGTATCCGTCCCTTTGCAGATAGAGTCGACGATGCGAATGTCTGTCTGCACGCTGCATAAGAGCTGACGCAGCATTGACCTTGGGGTCCGGGCAAAACTGCAAGGGCATCCTAGAAGCAACAGCTCGTCGCGGATCGACCCCGTTCGTACTGATTGATTCAGTTCAGACTATTCCGTACCTTAGGTAGGGTAGTAGGTATACGGTACAGTACCGTACACAGGTAGGTAGCGTTTGTCTACAGACAGCTGGTCAACGGCGGGCCGACGCCGAGGAAGGCAACGGAGGGGGAATCGCTGGCACCCATCATCAGCGAGCAGTCTCCCGTCCGGATTTGTCTACCGGTACACTACGCTGCCTGCCTACCCACCTACCCACCTACCTACCTAACTACCTAGGTAGTTCAAGTCGGAGGGAATTCAAGTGGTTGTTGGTGAAGACTCTCAAAGCCCAACCCAGCCCCCGGGGTAGAAGGGGGGTTACTGTGTAGTCGGTAAACATGGACGGATAATGATGATCAAACAAAATGCGGCATGAAATGCTGTGCGACAGGTGCAGGTGCAGCAGGTACATTCCACTTTGACAGTGGTGGTGGGGAGGAGTTGACGATCCAGACTGGGATTAGGCGGGCACAGACACACACAATCCGCGGACGCCAAAAAGAGAGGGACGAATAAGGCACGCAGCATCCTACAGTAGGTACCTACCTAGGTGTGGTGCGGTGCAGTGCGGGACCGGTACGTACCGTATCCATCTGTGGTTCTCCGCGAGATGCGGTTCTCTGTCTCCCCAGTTACCTAGGTAGGTGGCAGGCAGTCTAGACACCTTTACTATCTATGTATACGAGGTAGGTGGGTGTGAGATCTCTATGTTACCAAGGCAGGTACGTACGCATAGTTCACCACCTAGGTGACCTACTAGTTTAAGATAGTAGGTAGTACATACGTAAATGCCTAATACCATCCGCAGTAAGGTACGGATAGGTAGTTCAGGTTAGAAATCAGGTCATGCTTCTGATGGATGTGACGCCGCCCAATACAACAGGCGGCGGAACCCCCAATCCCACCCCACTTGGCCCTTGCCGCCGGATGTCACTGACTTCCCCAATTTTTCCCAAATCAGTGGCTCTCATTCATTGCAAGGTCATGCTCGGCCTCAGATGTCTTTGTCATTTCCTGCTGGCGGCGGCGGCTCGGATGGGATCATACAACACATCCATCGTAATGAAGTATTCATTCGTCCGCTTACGCTTATCGCCCGTCACCCTTCCTCGGCTCCCCTCCTTTCCTCTTTGCTGCACCAGGGGGGCACAGTACTGCACGCGCCTTGCCGCTTCTCCCTCGATATCAGATGGTGAGATATACGAGTATAGATAGAGAGAGAGAGAGAGAGAGAGAGAGAGAGAGAGAGAGAGAGAGAGAGAGAGAGACATTGAGCATGAATCCCACAATCTCGGTCCCGGCCCCCTCGTTCGACGAGACCAGGTACCTTGTAGGCGCTTTGTTCTCGGCTGCTGCCCGTCATCCGCTGTCTGGACTCTACACGGGCCACGCTCCATCTTTCCACACGGTCCAACACATCCATTTGCACCTTGGTCCTTGGGCTCTCCCAGTCGTCCCCCCTCCCTCGTTTCTCCCCATCGCGCATCAGCCGACAAACGGGCTCCGAATCACCTCCACATCCCGCTCTCACCCGACTCTTCCTTGGGTTTGCAGAATTAAGAGACCGACAAGGAGAAGAAAAGGAAAGGGGGGAAAAGGGCAAACGGACCAAAATATTGACAACATCCCGCCCGTTCCGTTCATCTCTCTCTCTCTCTCTCCCTTGTTTCACTTCCCCGCCGCTACCCTCCTACTCTCCCCGGCCGGCGTCTTGACGTTATTCTTCGCCATTGTCCCTTGTTGTCTTCCACATTCCGATTGCTCACCAGGAAACCAACTTCGACCGAAAAAGAAAAGAAAAAAATAGAGAGAAAGAAAAGTGTTCGGACCGGGGCGTCGTCAATCCATCGACAGACAACAAATCTGACAAGTCCTCGTCTGAGGCGGCGGCCTTCCCACTAATTACACACTACACACGCCCGCGCATTGCTCCCCTCATTCTCCTCGTCTCCACAGCTCCGTTCTGAGCCGTTCGCCCCCTCGTCATTCTCAAGGGTCTCCAGGAATCACTAAAGAACGGCGCTTTCGCCTTACCGTCAATCACGCTTTGACTCGATCGTTCTTTTGGCTATCTACGTACTCGAAGTCCAACACCCACGCCCCCCTCCCTTCTCTCTCTCTCTCTCTCTCTCTCTCTCTCTCTCTCTCTCTCTCTCTCTCTCTCTCACAAAACCCGGTACTGTTTTCCCATCCCGTGAGACACATCCAATTCGCGGCCGAGGCCCATTCCTGGTTTGCTTCTCGCCTCGCTTCCACGCCCAAAACAACAAGAAGCAAGCTGCTCTACGCACGTTACAGAATACTACGACATACCGACTATTCTTCTTTCCGCTTATTGTCCTTGGGCCCTCCTTGCCGTTGGCCACCTCCCAGGCCAAGGAACCTTCGCTCTTCTCTCGTCCTATCATTGCCGCTGCTTGCAACTGCTCGCGAAACCTTGTGGTTATCCTACCTTGTGGGTTCATCCTTTCTCCGGCTTCGCTCTATCCGTTCGATGTCAACCCAATACTCGTAACTGTCGTTTCAACCCCTCTGCGTATCAGTCGACAACCAACCTTACCACCTTTACCTGCCCGATCGGTTGGCCGACGAGGTTGGGAGAGCTATCCGACACACCGAGCTGAACCACGATGCCTCTGCTCACGCTGCGTGCGCTGACTTGATCATTATCACCTTCTTCCCCGCCCACTTTGTCCGCCATGGCTTCGCCTGCCGGCCAAATGTGCTCGGCGCCCGACATGTCCCCTTGGGCGGCAGTTCTGCCATCTACCGAGGATGACGAGGCGGAATATCTCGCCCAGGTCCTTCATCTTGCGCCAGAAGGTTCGGAAGCAGCTATCGAGGAGGAGTTGATCGCAAAGGCGAATGCCATGGGTATTTCCGTCTCGAGACTATCACACGAGAAGCGTAATACTTCGAGCGCCGAATCGCAGACCTCTACAGTTGCAACACAGCACGTCCGGACCTTCTCCACCACCTCGCGCAATTCCGCCAGTACAACCCTTACCTCCCACCCTTCTCTGCACGCAGTCCCCGTCACCACCGATACCACTCCGCATACCCTCGCCAGGAAACGATCCAAGAGCCTCGGCTTTTCCCAATACGACAAGTATCTGTCTCAGATAGACCCCAACATCGACCAACCCAAGATCCAAAAAATATCTCCATCCATTACCCACGGCGCCTCAACGCACAGCATATTCAGTGTCTCTTCACGGAGGAGTTACTTCAGTATCAGGGAGGGCATCAGGAAGATGCGACGCAAGAGGACATCTGGTAGGGTGCATTCTACAATGTGAGCACAGCACTTCGTCTATGCCTATCCTTGGTTACTAACAGAAGAGATTGCAGTTATTGCATATGCTGTCGTAATGAGTTCAACAAGTCCAATGCTCTGCACGGCTTGCCTTGTGGCCATACATACTGTGCCGAGTGTCTCAGCATTATGATTCAGCAGTCAACGACGGACGAATCCAAGATGCCGCCTCGGTGCTGCACGCAGCCGATTCCAGGGTCCATCGTTCAGAAGATCCTCGGTCGAGAGGAGCAGCATGCCTTTCTAAAGTCAGTTTTGCAATTCAGCACCCCATGGGAAGCGAGGATATTCTGTCCGAACACAGCGTGTGGCGAATTCGTTCCCCCCCGCAACAGGATCGATCCGAAACACCCTTTCGATGTTGTGTGTCGGAAGTGCCGGGCACGAGTCTGCGTAATGTGCAAACGCAATGCTCATCCCGTTGGCAAGGATTGCCCGTCTGATTGGGAGTTGGAAGCGGTCCTGAAGATGGGCGAGAAGTCGGGCTGGCGAAGGTGCTACAAGTGCCGGACTTTGGTTGAATTAAGTCAAGGCTGCACTCACATGACCTGTAGATGCAAGGCCCAGTTTTGCTACATCTGCGGTGCCATATGGGACCCGTCCGTGGGCTGCCCCAACTTTTGCAACGGCGACGAAGAACTGGAGCGAAGGAGGATGGAAGAGGAAGCCAGAAATGCTGAGCTTGAGGCCGAAAAGGCTGCTCAAGAAGCCGCCGCCGCTGCCGAAGCCGCTCAAAGGATCGAAGCTGAAAAGCGTACCCAAGCCGATGCGCAGTTCACCAAGCTGCAGGGCGAGATGCGTGAAGAGTTGGACCGATTTCGGGCGTACACGAGGAAGATGAAATGGGACATGTGGACGAGGCAAGCCGCGAAAAAACAGGCATTGGCCGACAAGTATTCGGACCAAATCGACAAGATGAAAGAGCGTCATGCGAAGACTGCCACTCATCTGGAGGAACGCCAGATCGAAGCCGAGATGGATCTGAGGTCAACTCTTGACCAAAGCGAGAAGAGCGTCAAGATTCGCCTGAAGCACATGGAGGCATACTGTGATGGGCTTGGCCGCTCTACAAACGCCAACCTGCCGCCTAGAACCGTTACGGAGAGAGACCTTCGCCTACTGGGGCAACAGTACAATGTACGAGATGACATGGAACGCCTGCACCAGGCCAAAATCAACGTTTTGCGAGACCGTCAGGCCAAGCGCATGGAAGAACTTTTGGACCGACAGGAGCAAGAGCTCGAGAAACTGTTCGTCAAGAAAGAACAGGATATAGAGAATCTGGCAACGGATTTCGCACAAGAAGAAGATACCCTGGTCAAGACCATTAATGACCGCAAGCAGAGGCTGCAACGACGCTGGCTGATAACGATCGAGATTTTACGTAAAGAACTGGAGGAGCAAACCGGGGACCAGTATGCGTCACTATCCCTGCCAGTATGGCCCGAGGATCATGAAACGCAGGGCGAGTTTCTGGCGTTATCCCCCAGCTCTCCCGCAATCGAGGGCTAGTCTTGTTACCACCGGCTCGATTCGGCTGTGTTTGCTTTCGATCATCGCGGCATCACTTGCAACCACCTTTTCTTTGGTTTTACACGTTTTGAGCACAGATACCTATGGCGATGGTGTTTATAAGGAGTTTGCAAGGGCTGGCTGGCTGGCATATATACCAGGCATGGATACCGCTCATTGGGGGCTTATAACTGGACAAGCAGTATTTCGGTACAGAGGTTTCCTTGAGTCTACTACAAGTCAAAGAGCAATTAAATCTCTGCGGCATGTATTTGCAATTAAGCATGGAGAGACAGACGGATGGCAGTATTTTCCTGATACAGACGAGCAGATAACATAGCGTCGGCTAGCGAACGCGACGGGACGAGACCAAGGAAGAATGGACGATTTATTTGATAATACCCTGTCACCGAAAGAGCGATTGGCTTAACAAAAAAGGAAGAAGAAGAACAGTATGAGGACTCCGGGTGCAGTCCAAAACCTAGAGTCATAGGGCTTTTCAGCTGGAAGACTGGCCCGAGGCCCATCCCATGAACGGCAGCTTGTGAAAGCGGGCCGAGAATAGCGGCGGAACACGGCGACCTCCCTCTCCGAGTAACCATTCATCAGTGCCGAAGCACAATTGGAGAACTGATGGATATGAAGGGGGCTTGGCGTCGCATGAGGCTTGATTCTCAACTGGATCCAATGTTTACATCATGAGACTGCTATATGATCTTCATACTTGCCGCGGAGTACCGTTACCGGGGTTGTTTAAACCATCATCCATATGCGCTCTCTGGGGAAGTAGCCGAGGGCTGTTCTGCCGTTGGCTGGTTTACAGTAAGTTGCCGGTTCTACCGAAGTGAATTGGTTGAGGCTCAGGGCGGGGAGGTAAGGGTTGACCTTGCATAGAACATGTCTATGGTGTTTCAGCTCCAGCCGACTCCGAGGCCAACACGCCCATTCATCGCAACAACTCAAACCCCTATGCCGTATCTGAGAGTTTTCAAAGTTGGGATTATGGCGGTACTGGACTGACCAAGTGCCCAACGGTGCCTTCACCCGGCGACAATCCCATCCCGGCTCTTGCAAGGCCCGACCTTATCCAGTGACGCCTCGATGAGGGCGTTCCTGAAGTATGACAGCCTGTCTTTTTTTCTTCTGGGTGTCATAATCCCCAGAACTTGTGTCAAGTGGCGATTCGCTGCTCCCTTTCTGGCCGAGCCGCCTGGAAAAGCAGCACCCTCATCAGGATTTTTAAGTTAAACCAGATCTTCCCATATCCTGATCCCAAGGGCCAGACATCACAGCCTCGTCGGAAGGTTGTTTGTTCAGTTCAGTGCCGATCTGATCAACTCTAAATCCATCATATTGTTTATTGTTTGTATGAGTCCTTCATGACGATAGACCTGTTCGAATCGGGTCAACTGGAAACAATGCATGTAGCCTGATGTATATCCCGAATCGGCAGGCTCTTCAACAGAGATGCGAAGCCAGGATCTCAAGTTGATCCCAAACCGCGGATCCTGCCTATATGATTCGACTTCCACACATCCGCATGAGTTAACCAATTTGGTAATGTTATCGCTACAGTCCCTCTTTGCCTCCCATACAGCGCTCCGTGCGCTCAAACAGTTGCGCGGTTGCACACATCGGCCTTCGTCTCAGATTAGACTACTTGTCTGATCGCGGCCGGCCTATGACAGAGCGCTCGCCCCTCGTGCCAACCTGTCACGCACGGCAACATGCAGCGCTATAACATTAAACAACCCACCGCGAACATTTACGTTGAGTACCTGCTTCTCTTACTTGGATACAAGACTGTATTCTGCCGGAAGGAATACAAAAACGACTCCGTTATACGAGGATTTTCAACCACCGGAATCCGCCGGTATATGTCACGATACATCATCACCCATATTTGAGAACGACCCGACGAAACGCAGGGTAACGACGAGAACTCTTGAAGTCTTAGACAAATTGCTCCAACAGGGCTTCAAGATGGCGTCAAAAAGCGGCTGGACCGAGTCTACGGACAACCTCGCCAACATGCCGAGGGTCGAATCCCCAGAAGAACTGGTGGTGGGGTCGTCCAAGTTGTTCGATGGCGACAACATTCGATTTGTGCCGATGCCAACACCAGATCCGAAAGGTCAGTCTTTAATCACGCGAAAGATCAACGAGAAATCGACGAGACGATGGTGCTAACTTGCGTCGGGATGTAGATCCATTGAATTTGCCAACCTGGAGGAAATGGTCTGCCATTGGAGCACTTTGCTTTTGTAAGTCACGCTCATATTGTGTAACCGGATCATTGATATATGCTGACCAACGTCCAAAGTTGGTTCACTGGCTCTCGCCGCCGAGTTCATTGTGGGCGCCTTGGTGCCCGTCTTTGTGCTGGAGTACTCCGGTATCAACCCTCATATCCTGAGCCAAATCGATATAGGGGCATTGAACAAGCCCGGTGAAGTCAACTTGGACCCCATCAAGATCCTTGCCGGTCTCGGCGGTCCGCCACTGTATCAGGTAGCACTGCTGGCTTCTGTTCCGCTACTAGTCAACGGCCTGAGTTCTTACCTGCTGGTGCCGCTTTCGATCGCCATCGGCCGCCGCCCCGTGCTTCTGCTCTCCGGATTCCTTGCATGGACTGGGGGACTCTGGGCTGGTTTCTCTCAGAGCTTGGGCAGCCATCTGGCTGCTCGATGCTTCCAGGGTTTTGGCGCAGGTGCTGTCGAGGCTTTGATTCCTTTGATTATTCAGGACATGATGTTCATTCATCAGCGCAACCAGGCCATTTCATCTGTTGGTGCCTCCCAGGGTCTCCTTGTTGTGAGCCTGGGTATCGCGAGGTGAGTTCTATGGAGCTCTGTCTCCCTGGGCCATAAACCCCTTCAAAAGATCGAACTAACTCGTTGGAATAGCCCAATCATTGTTTCCCGTCTTACTTGGCGCTTCATCTACTGGATCACCTCCGGTGTTGGTGTGCTCGCCTGGATCGGCCTCATTCTCCTCGTTCCTGAGACTCGCTGGATACGAAGCGACGATGAGCTTGGTATGTTTAGCAGACATCTGATGATAAAAAACGGCGCGGTTCATGCTAATGATGCAAATAGCCGGCAAGGAGGTTTACCCTCTCCGTCCTGGCGAAACTCGCCCCCGTATTGACGAAGTGACCTACCGCCCTCGCTCCAACTGGGACGAGTTCGGCATCATGAACTACGGCTACGAGTGGAAGGAGGCGAGACAATCCACTATCGACATGTTCAAGACGACGATATTCCCCAACATCATCTGGGTCATCATTATCAATTCCATCCTTGTATCCCTGCAGGGTGCTCTTAGCCAAGTCGCCTCCTCGCTTCTCATTGCGGCCGGCTGGAAGTTTGAAACCCTCGGTTTTATCGTCATCCCTATCGTCATCGCTAGCCCTTTCATCTGGTTCTTTGGCGGTTATGTTGCGGACTGGATCTCCAACTTTATCGCCAAGCGCAATGGTGGCCAACGCGAGCCCGAGGCCCATCTCGTCAGTCTCATATTTCCACTCCTGGCTTCCATCGTCGGCCCAATCTTGTTCGGGTACGCTGGAGAGCATATTCGCGAACTCCCATCGATTGTTGTGCTGGTGTCCATCTTCCTTGTCGGCTTCGGCCTGTTAACGGCCAACACTATCTTCGCCGTCTACTTGGTTGAGAGTTACCCCAGATATGCCGGGTACGTATTCTTCAACCCAAGTGACGAAACACTGTCATGCTTCTAGGTCCCCATTTGCTAACATCATCTTCAGCCCTGTGCTTGTCAACGTCTCCTCAGCCCGCCTCATCGTCGGTTTCATCATGTCCTTCAACGTCACCACCTGGATCGAGCAACTCGGCTTCTTTAAGAACTTTGGTATCTACAGCGCCGCCCTGGCAGGAGTATCCATGCTCTTGCCGGTCATGTACAAGTACGGCAAGCCGATGCGCGCCTGGACCGCCGGCCGCCTCGAGCCGAGCATCAAGCCGGCCAAGGCTCTCGAGGACGACGAACAGTACTGGAACAATAACGAGCGCCCGGGCCAGTGGCAGGACGAGAAGATGGGTAATCCCGTCATCGGTATGGGCCGGCCAATCTAAGGGCTTTGGTCGTCATTCTCGGAGAGGGATCGATGACAGGGCGATGAACTGGAAACAGCAGTTCACACACTGCACGCAGACGTACAACAGAAACGACAGAGTGTTCAACACGGAAAAGAACCGAAGGAACACGCCACAGTGAGCACTTCAGCGTCAAGTATAGAGATGGAGTCAAATTTCGGGACTGGCTGTAGCAGCGTTTGCGTCGTTGTCTGGACGGCGTGCGGGGCATGATCTTGTGTGTACAACTTCACCAGAGACACCCGTCCGGGATCCGTTTTTGGTGCGGCTCCTGTACATGACAACTTGGAAGGGTATCAGAATCACCGAGGGGTGAGGTGTTGGAAGATTTGCAACTCGGCTTGGTTTTTCCTTTAGTGTGTTCTGTTCTCCTTTTTTTTCTTCGTCTTTTCTCACTTGGCGTCCCCTCGTCAGGGAGATCGTTGTCACACACGCCTCTTTGCCCGAGCGCGTCCGTGACGGCTGTCTCTCCCTCTGAACGGAGACTTTTTGAAACCCTTTTTCATCCGTTGCGGAGGACGGGGAGGACGGGAGACGTGTTCTCTAAGCTACTGTAGGCATGTTTCTCGCCTTCGCGTGAGGGGGTGGTGGGGGACAGATACAGGAAGTCAGAAACGAATGTCAACCCTCTTTTGGTCTTCTAGAATCCTGGATCCCCCCAGCGTGGGTGGCGCTTGTGCAATATCGTGAGACGGCGGTTGTGACATGTCGTCTTCCTCCTGCTATCTCCGCGGTTTGTCCTAGCCAACCGACAGCACCAACCGAACTTTGGGGCTCGGCGACGATGAGGCGGTTTTCGACCCACGGGTTCCCCCATCGGTCACCTTCCCCGTCTATGAGGAGAACATCCCACGAGCTGGTCGTGGGGGTACAGGGGGGAGAGGGTGGGAGATAGGGCCAAGGTAAGATCGAAATCAGGAAAAAGAAGGGGTAGGGGCGATCGAAGATGGGGTAAGCCGCAAAAGTCGGGCATATCCGAATCGGTTGGTTCCGTGGACTCGGTAGCGAATACGTGAAAACTGCTGTGTGCGAAACGAAGACGTGCTCTTCTAACAATCCTTTCCACGGAAACACCCCCCCCCCCCTCTGGCGCGCGACAGGTTTTAAGAAACTCGTTGTGAGTGCGGGTTGATCCCGGTAGCACGATCAACGAAAGAATGGTGCCGAGTGCCTGGGACTGAGTAAACCGAAAGTTTCCGGCATGGATGGAGACTGCTGACGATTCCCCGGACTTCCCCATACACTGCCTCGGTGTAGCATCCTACATGTGTGCCATTTGACTTCAGTGACTCGAGTCAGGTCGAGGTGTGAGGCTTAGCGTGGCTCGTTTACTCCCCGTGCCAAGCCATGACATCCCGAAATATTGAATGCATGAACTCTCCCTTCCCGGATATGTAGGTTGAAAAAAGGAGAGACCGCTCTGTAAACCAGAAAAGGATGGGCGGGACCAGGGCCTCATAGAACCCCCTTCGATACACTTTCGTTCCAGATTCAGTTGTTGACGCGGCGTCTGGGCATCGCATACACACACACACACACACACACAAACATAGACATGATTACGCATTAATCCGGACACCAGTAGCATGGCACACCCGGCTCCCTCCCGCCTGCTTTCGGAAACCGCTTCGGGCAGACGGGGGCCCGACGAGGTCTAACACGCACCGTCGCCGATGGGCCAGTCCGTGGGGTTGGAGACGTATAAAGGAGGGTCCGAGGGGACCGCGATTTGGGAGGACGAGGGGTTGATATGTCTGCAAAGGTCATGTAGGGTGGGTAGACTGATAGGCAAGGCGCCGTTCCCTCGTCCGCAGGCCTTCCCGCGTCCCACCTGCTAGAACTGCAACCCTGGGTAATACGAGACTTCGAGGCTGGCCCGAAACCGTCTGACGTCGACTGGCCTTTTATTGGGTGCTTCGCGAACCTTCAGACTTTCCCTGTCCCGTCTGCTCGCAACTCTAGTCCCGCCCTCTGCGAGTAGCCAACCATATCTGAACGATCGGCTGCGCTTCGGGATGCCTCGAGTGGTCGACCCTCGACAGTCCAGTTAGCCTGAAGCCACGATATGAGTCAGTTCAATGGATGGGGGGCCCGATGACGTTGGGCTAGACCCCGGTCACCCCCTGAAAGGCTTTTTGTGGTATGAAATATCAAATGTTCATTAAACGCCTTGTCAGTGACCATTAAGTGAAAACACTTCCAACGCAAGAAACGGAATGAGCGTGCCATGTGTGCAACATTCCCGTGCAAGTGACCACTGATCGGCGCAGTTGTCCATCTAGCAAGGGGTGGCCGAGCCGGTCGTGGCTCGGCTGATACTTTGCCCAGAAAATAGGCATCTTAGGGAAGGTTTCCCCCAAACAAGCAAAAAGCAGTCTACGTTCTCCAAGTCTCCCGACCAACATTTCTCCGTTAACGAATCAAACCAAGAGCAGCCATACGCAACCCGAAGCAACGTCCGATTTTCAACTGCACCTCGCTCGCCATCGCCATCACGCGACATCTAAAAGATGCTGTTGACAATGTTGGAACCGATAGTGGCACCGGCACCGAAGATGGCGGCGTTTCCGAGCTTCTTGCCGAACTTCTTTCCCATCTCGGCGCCCTTGCTGTCCTTGCCGCCGGCGGTGCTCTGGTCAGCGACGGCCTGGGGCGGCACGTCGGCGTTGTACGGGTTCTGCTGAGGCGGCGGGCCCTGCGGCTGTGCGTACTGGGGCTGGGGCGTGCCGTACTGGGGCTGGGGAGCCCACTGGTTCTGCTGAGGCGCATACTGAGGCTGGGCGGGCGGCGGTGCGAAGGCGCCCTTGGCCGAGTCCTGCTCGACCATGACGTACGTCTTAGGGAAGATGCCCTCCTGACCGGTGCGGAGGTTGCGGCCCATCCACCAGTCGGCGTTCATGTACTCGTGGATGGCGATGCGGTCGTCGCGCTCGAAAGCCACGTCGCGGGCGTCGGCGCCGGCGTAGCGGTACAGGGCGCGGGCGTGGGCAAGAACAGGCTTCTCGTTGGTACGCGCCGGCAGAGACGGGGGCCCCGTCTGGGCGTAGGACGGTGGCGCCGGGGCCGGGTTGACGTTCAGAGCCGCCATGGCCTCGGTCGGGGGAGGCGCCGTTGGGTTGCTATTCTGGACGGGAGTTGCGGCGTTGTTCGCGGCGCGGGATGCGGCGCCGTGAAGGGGGGTCTCGGCGGGGAGAGTGGCGTGAATGTTGTCGTAGGCAGCTTCCGAGATGACGCCCTTCTCGAGGAGGTTCTCGAGTTCCTGGTTTTGATGTTAGACATGTGGCTCGATCCGTCGGGCAGGTATCGAGAGGAGTTGGTCCGGGCTTGATCCAAGTCGATCTGTCCGCCCGCCTCGTTCTCGGAACCCTTGACGAACTGGCGAGAAGAAACTCACATTCTTGATGGTGCGCAGCGACCGGTTGGTCTCGATGATGGTTTGTCTGTCCATTTTGTGTGCTGAAAGATTTACCCCACTACTAAGGTTTGGGCTGGGTATCGAAAGTCACTTGTACGGCTCGGGAATGGCGGCTATCGTCGAAACTAAGTAGAGAAAATTCAAGGGGTCTCTCTGTTGTCGAGCAAAAGAGGGAATCAGGCGTTGAAATTCAAGGAGGCGACGTTGTTTCCAGAACAAACAAAGACGAGGGACGGAGTGTAGTCAATGCCCGAACAGGAGACCGATACGGAGTAGAGTGGCGCCTCGGTGGAGGGCCAAGAGCACCAAGATGACTGGGCAGTGCGGCTTAGGTAACCCACTCTCGTGCTGTGTGGTCCCTGAAGAGTGTATGGCCTAGGAAACCCAAAACAGTCAGCGAACCGAACTAACTAACCGTCCCACCCGTTACAGGAGAAGACACCCACCAAAAGCTCCACTGAACGAACCCGCCCAGACTCCAGCTCAGATAATGGGGCTTGGCGATCACCAGGCTTACATACGAAAGAGCGAACCATTCCCCAATTAAACCCCGGGAGACGCGGTCCCGCGGGCCCCTCCAGCTGCACTTGTCCGAGTTGGGACCGGCGGGGGCCGCACTATCTACAAGGACTCGTCAGCAACAAGCCGTTGGCGTGCCGCTGTGACCGGACAATACTCGTAGGGAGCCTAGAGGGGATACCTGCCCCCAACTGCTGCTGCTATCCTGCCCCCATCTCTCAGAGGTATAATCGTAAGTCTTATCCCACTTCTCCCTAACTAATATCTCGATTCCCTTTATCCCTACGGAGACAGGATTAGGGTCAGCAATGTTGATTAGTTAGGGTTGATGTGTTTGTGGCTGGGGGGAGGATAGCAGGAGCTGGGAGCTCGCCAACCTCATACCTGTCTTTCAGAGGCAATTGTTCTCGGGTGCACTGACCGGCCATGTCGCACACCACCCGGATCACAGAGAATCGTCACACCAAGATGATGGGGGTTGGAGGAGCGTCGATACACCATTCTGTCGGATTTCCATTTCTAAATTCGGTAGAGACACAGCATCTATAGAATCCAATCTTTTCTTTATTTCATTCTTCAAGTGCCTAGACAAACTTGCTATCCTTGACGACGTAAAGATCAACATACTCGTCAACGGGAGTGGCCTCCAGCTCCTTGGGGTTCAGGCCAAGGTCGACGAGCTGCTTGACCCTGGCAGCATCGAAGTGGGGCTCCAAGTGCCTCTTGTACTTCTTCAGGATCTCGGGCTTGGCCTCCTCTCTTCTGAGGCGGTGACCAAGAGGTGCCTCGACGACGACTTCCTCCAGCACGGTACCATCGTTCAGCTCGACTGTCAGGGCGTTGGAGATGGTACGCAGAGCGGGGTCGTGGTAGTCCTTGGTGAACTGCGGGTCCTCGACGCACTTGATCTTCTGGCGCAGGGACTCAACGAGGGGCGAGGTCGCGGCTTCGCTGCCGTCGACGTAGTCGGTGGCTTCAAGGCGACCGAAGACAAGCATGACCGCGGCCATGTACTGAATGCAGTGGTCACGGTCGGCGAAGTTGTCCATGGGCTTGAACTGCTTGTCGATGATGCGGATGCAGGCCTCGTGCGTGCGGCAGGTGACACCCTTGATGTCAGCCGCCGACTTGCCCATCTCCTTGAGCTTCTGATGGATCTTGGACGATGCCTCGACGGCGGTCTGGGAGTGAAACTCGGCTACTTTTTGTCAGTCAGGTGACCTCCAAGCATTGATAATTGACCTTACCGGGGTAGGAGACCTTGAAGAGGACATTCTCCATGACATAGCTGCCGTAGGGACGCTGGAACTCGAACTTGTTTCCCTTGAACAGGACATCGTAGAAGCCCCAGACGGGGGCAGAGAGGACGGTGGGGATGCCCTGCTCCCCCTTCATGACCTTCAGAGCCAAGTTGACAGCGCGCTGGCAGGCATCGCCGGCAGCCCACGACTTGCGGGACATGGTGTTGGGGGAGTGGCGGTAGGTTCTCAAGCTCTGGCCGTCAACCCAGGCCTGGGTGACGGCGTCGGCAATCTGCTTCTCGCTGAGGCCGAGCATCTTGGAGATCACAGCAGTGCTAGCAACCTTGACCAAGACAACGTGGTCCAGGCCGACCTTGTTGTACGAGTTCAGGAGAGCCAAGCAGCCCTGGATCTCGTGGGCCTTGATCATGCCCTCAAGGACATCACGGACGGTGAACTGCTTGCCGCCGGCAATGTTACCGCCGGCCTTGTTGGTACGAGTGATCCAGTCAGCCACAGCGAGGATGGCACCCAGGTTGTCGGAAGGGTGACCCCATTCGGCAGCGAGCCAGCAGTCATTGTAGTCGAGCCAGCGAATCATAGCACCAATATTGAAGGCGGCGTTGACGGGGTCTAGCTGGAAGTCGGTACCCGGGACCTTGGGACCATTGGGAACAATGGTACCAGGGACAATGGGGCCCAGTAGCTTGCTGCACTCCTTGAAGCGGAGGCCCTCAAGACCGCAGCCCAGAGTGTCGAGGAAAACCCATCGTGCCGTGTCGAACTGTTCTCATGGAAATAGCGGTTAGCGGCGGCGATCCGGCCGTGACGCGGGGTAAACGAGTGGCGGGTCAGGTTGCCAGCCAAAAGAGCTCGAAAACCAAGGAAGAAGAGGAAGGGAAAAGCCGATGGAAAAGCAAAAAAAGTTAAACCTACAGCAAGGTCGGAATTGACTTTGTAGTTCTGGACGTAGTTTGCGATATCTCTGATCTCGGGATCGTACTCTCTCGCCTCGGACGCCATGGCTGGTGCTGCACTCTGTCTGGCAGATGCGGTTGAAAAGGTGTGGGATTGTTGAGGTGCGGAGCGAGTCGTAGAAGAGGCGGCAAAGTTAGTGGAGGCGACTCCGGCGCGGAGAGGAGTAGCCAAGCGGACACTTCGCGATTGGAGACGCAACGAACGGGAAGCTGTCCTAAGACCTCGGTTGATGGCCGCAGACATGACCGCGACGACTATGCAGGCCGATTGATTGGGAGGAGATATGTGAAGGAGTAGGTCGAGAGTAGACAGCAGCAAAGAGGAAGGGGGAGATGGCCCTAGGTTCTCTCTCTCTCTCTCTCTCTCTCTCTCTCTCTCTCTCAATCGTCGTTCAATTACAATATCGGTTTCCCGCACACTCCAATCGAGAGGAGGAGGAGGAAGGTAGGAAGGAGTGAAGAAACTACACAAAGGCTTGTCGAATTTTTAACCCGTAGCGAAGCTGGAGCTTGTCTCGCTCAGGCGGAACTGGGAAGACTGGGAATGCCGCGGGCTGCCGAAGTTTGTGTGGCTGTTTGATCCGAGGTTGTCTGCGCTTACCCCTGGCGGGCCATGATGGCACTGAGGGGGCGGCCCGTAGAGGGGACGAGGGAGGAGGAGAAGTTGGCCTGGGGCAGACGGCGGGGGAGCTTTGACATCAGCATGGGCGATTTGAGGTTGGGGGAAGGAATGCGGAGAGCCATGGTTCTGTTCTGCTGCAACCCCGGTCCCGCGCATTTCCCCTCCTGATGTTGAGCCTGCCTACGTTGATACCTGGGGAAAAGTCCTTGAGTTGGGGAACGGGTAGATGGTGCATCAAAGCTTTATGTTCAATTGAGGACCCAATTGACAGAGATATATGACTTGAGAGAGTGAGAAACTTAATCTGGCGAGGAAACCTGTCAAGGTCAAGCGGGCATGCAAAGGTCATGCTGAGAATCATCAACGTCGCAGACATGCCCACCCAGCCCTTTCCGTACCGCCGAGCCAAACCCGGCCGCAGGGCGCCTCGGCTAGCGGCGGCCATTGGATAAGTAATATACTCGATCCTTATCGCGGAGTCTGGGGCCACGGCGATAGGACACAATACTTAATGGTAGGTGCCTGTTATCCTTCTCCATTCTAAGTATCCTCCGTTTTTAGTGGTCCCGTGAATGACTCGGACATTTGAAACTAGGTAGTGTCCTGTAGTGCATGGCAATTGAATTTGGCCCGATTCAAAGGAAACAGACAAATCAAAAGACAAGAAGGAAAGAATATCTAGATCCAAACAGAAGCAACATGTGAGCGAGACGCTCGTCGACATGCTTGTTTGTACTACATACAGTTCGTTCGGGCTCACTCACATTGGACGCAGTTTTATGCCGAGTTCGTCTTTTCTGGGTCGCGAGACACACGTGGGTGAATAATTACATCAGCGCAGTCGCGCTCATCCACAGGGTCTAGGCATTGTTCTACGAGATATTGGTCATGAGTACGATTCGATACACTACTTCCTCGGGGTAAGAAAGCGGGCGCGAGTTGCATCTAGAGGCCAAGTTTAAGTGAACTTATGATGGCCGAAACTCTTACCCAAGAACGCTGGTTATTGATCGGTCGCATCCGACCATACAACGGGTACACAAGATGTTCTTGGTGGCAGGAGGCATATCTATTTCCGTCTTCTCTCGTTGCCGCTGAATAAGGTGCCCAAGCGTCTGTCTGGTTCTCAGTCACTGGATGGATGTGGCTGCGGATCGAACTTTACAGGAACATGCAGTGAATGGAAACAAATAGACTAATTAAGCGACGGCTTCCTTCCCGGCACGGCAAGCAAGGCCCAATTATCTACAAAGTAACCTTCTCAACATCGGAACCTGCGCTGACTACAACTTCGACGCTCGACACCAACGCCAGTCACGGTTCTCTTGAAGAAAGGGGGGAAAGAAGAAGAAGAAGAAGAAGAAACTCAAGCCCACATCTCGAATTGCATCCCCCATTTCCATCAACCGACCGTCCGCCACTGTTTTCCCTCCCTACCCCTGGTCAGCCAACGTTCATCGAAAGCAGTGTAACCCACCTGCGGTCTCGCCCTTCCCGCCCGACGCAGCGCAGCGCAGCGCAGCACAGCACAGCACAGCACGCGCAGCCGCCTGTGCGGAATAATTTCAAAGTTGCAGGCGACTTTAGCGGGACTACAACGGCAGCGTCTCAAAGGGGACCAATCCCCAGCCTACCTAATCCGCCTGCATCCAACGCTGGACCTTACCACCCTACAAGGTCATCTCTCTCCACTTCCCATCAACGATCATCGCTCTGTCGGCTCCCTTCCTCCACTCTCTGTGCCTCACGTCGTTCTCGGCCTCTACTCGTGTCGCGACGGCCGCCACCATGTCGGCTCTTCGCCCAAATCACAGGGAAAAGGCGGCTCCCAAATCAGGGGCCGTCAACGGCCTCATCGACCCGACCAAGACGGGTAAATATCCCGTTATCCTGAGCGACACTCTCCTTGGCCGTACCCAGAAAGAGGTCTTTACCGCCGTACGATGTATGTAGGCATCTATCTACCTCCCTACGCCACTTTGGTTATGACCAGCTACGACACAGTAGACTGACCTTTTGCGCAAATCTCACAGACAACCACAAGCCAGAACTCGCCTCCGAACCCGGCACAGCCAGGTTAAAGCCAGAGACCCCCGGCAGCAAATCCGACTTCGAACTTTCCTTCCCTGACGGCAACAATGGCATGTACGGCTACGCAGGCACCCGGACCATGGACGACAACCAGTACGTCCTCTACTTCGACCCCGCCCGCAAGGCCTTCATCCTGGACAAGGTCGACTCGACTTTCCACATGAACGTCACTCGTACCCCGTCCAATGACAACCCCGAGTCCCTGCGCCAGCAGTTCGAGCAGCTCGATACCTCCATAACCGCCACACCCGAGGTCCGCAAACCTGCCGCCGCCGACGACGACCGCAGAGACCAACCCTCCGCGAAACCCGCCGCTAAGGCTTCGTCGGGACCCAAGAGGCCCTCGGCCAGCAGCAACAAGGCCGCCGCCAAACCGCGCAAGCCCGCAGCAGCCAAGAAGAGCGAGCCCATCCACCTCGCCCTCCCAACCAACGACGCACCGCCTGCGCCCGCAAAACCCGCCGCGCCGGCCAAGAAGAAGGAGACGACACGCAAGGCAGCCGGCTCCGACGACGAGGAAGACGACGACGACGACGATTTCGGACTGACGATAGAGTACCCTGACGAGCACAAGAACAAAAGGGCCGACTTCTCGCCCGCGTTCGCGCCTAACATCCAGGTCCGCAGCTTCTCCGACTTCCTGCGCGATTCTGAGGCCGACGACGCAGATGGCGAGTCAGACTTGGAGGAGCGTGATTTTGCAAACTTTAACTTGCCGAGCCCGATGAACGGCCAGGCGCAGCAGCAGGAGCACCATCACCAGCAACATTTCCATAACGATCAATATCATGATCAGGATGACGATGCCGATCAGATGGAGGTCGATTCCGAGCCCGATTTCGAGGATGCCTTAGAAGATGACCTGGAGGCGGAGCTCGAGAAAGAGTTGGAGGCTGCAAATAGCGGCGACGCCGAGGAGAGTGAGGTGAGCGAGGAAGACTAAGTAAGGGCCTGCGGCTTTCGTGTTGGATATTGTGCGATTCGAAAGCGAGACAGATCATCGTGACTATGGAACAGAAGACTCGGCAACCGTTAAAGTGGGATGCTGTCTGACGGAGACATCATGACGGCGTTATTACCAGGATCAAAAGGAGTTTGGATGTACATTTTGGAGATTTTCACATGCGCTCGGGGTGGCTACCCTCCATGGGCCCAGCCGAGTAGGCACAGCGGTATACCAGGCTGGATATCTTGTAGTTCAGACGTGACTTTTTGCTATATACACAAGTCCAACAGTTGTACACTGTGACGACTTTTCCCATCATGTTCCCCTCAGTCCTCGTACAAAAAGACGCCGTCCCGCGTGCCCCTCGCTAGTCTCTCCCCGCGCAGCTTTCCGTGTCGTGGCCGGGAAGGGCTTCGCTCGTCATGATATAAGCGTGAAGGTCTAAGTATCAATGGAAGAATGGGAAACAGCCGTGTGATGATCCAACGCGTATAGACGGTATCTCAATGATTGACAAGTGGTAATCAAGCGGGTAAGAGTACGAGTTTCTTTTGGTAGTCTAATCGGGTATCTTGGTCCATCCACCCTTCCTTTTTGATTCCCCTCCCGTTCGCCCGCACCGCCCCTGGTGCTTGCGGCCCTCGTCAATCTGCAGCACCATTGCGAAGGCATCTCGCGTCCAGCCCGCGCGAGTGGCGTTGACGCCAAGCGCTCAGGAGCCAGCAAGCAAATGCGAGAGCCCTGCCTGCATCGCGCAACTAGTTGAACGTCTGGTAACGTCACACGGCCCCGCGGACTGCATAAGACGCTGATCGCGCTGCAGCTGGGCGAGCAAATCATGCCTCTGGTCATGCGAGTCGCGGGTATCGCCGGCATGGCAGCGGCCAAAGAGCTTCAAACAGCCTCCCAACGCGCAATCCACCCGACGCTCTCCCCGGCGTTGCGCACAATACACAGCGTGCCCTCTCTCCCCCGCCCGCCGTCCTTCGTCGCCTGCGCAGCCCTTTCGGCGGAAAGACACCCCATGGCAGTCGCCCGTCCCTCGCTCAGGGAATACGCCCCCGTCGTGACGAAGCCGATCAGGTCTGCCTCGTCCGGCACGAGCGGGTGGCCGTTCATGTCCGTCTGGTTCGGTTTCGGGGGCGGATATGCCTCAGCGGGCGCCGTGGTGAGCGTCTTGGCCAGCATCTGCTTGCGAGCCTGCATGTCCGCGTTCGCAGGCAGACGCATCTGCTTTTTCGACCTGCCGCTGTTCCCGCACGGCTGCAGGCCAGGCAAGGTCGCAAGCCACTGCTCACGAAGGTTGGCGGGTAACCCGTCGACGGTCTTGGGAGCCGGCGGGGCCGTTGCGGGGACTTCGACCGAGGAGGCAGGGTGGGCGGGAGAGGAACGCGACGGGAGGCGGTAGATCCTCGCGCAGGCTGTCGCAACGCCACGGTTGAGGAGGGCGATTTTGACGTTGATCACGGAGCGGGGCGGTAAAGGCGTAGATGCTGGCGCGGAGGTGTGCGCGTAAAATACGCCCTTTCGGACTTGTTGGAGCGTCTTGAGGAAATTTTCTGGTGTCGACGTGGGATCTGGAGCATTTTCCTTTTCCGGCGAGGGTTTATCCACGTCCATGCCATCTGGGGACGGCGAAGCCCGATCCTCGTCCGGCTTGTTCTGGAATAAGACCTCCATATCGCACGCCCATCCGCTACCGACCTCTCCCTTGCGACCGGCGCCCAAGTCCAAAGACTCCCATGCCACCCGCTTGCTCTTCGGCCGGCGTTCCCACTCTTGCTTCTGCTTGACCCGCTGCTCCAGCTCCCATTCGGCGCCGGCGTCTGTGCCGAGGAAGTCGAAGGGGAAGCACGGCAGGTTGCGCTCGAACGCAACCTGCCTCATCTCGTGGAGACCTGAGAAGCGTGGGTTGCCACCCGAGCTCAGGGGGAAATGAACAAGGCTATGCCACAGCGGCTGGATGCATCGCCACGGGGCGAGGACCGTCCAGTTGCCCTGGGCTTGCGTGGCTTTCGAGCGTGATGCGAGCAGGAGGACGGGGATCGGCGGGTCCGCGTCGGAGACGTCGAGGACCGTTCCCGGGCGCCTCGCTCCCTTCCGTTTGTCAATCGACCTTTGCGACGGTAGGCGGGTCGCTGAAGCACGGGCGTCCCTTTGGAAGAGGTCATATGGCTTCAGGCCTACGCCCACTGGCCAGCTCGCCAGCAGCTCCATCGACCTGCTTTGCTCTGCTTCGTCATCCGGATTGGGTTGGCTGACTTTTCTTGGAGGATATCGAAGGCGCGGGTCCATAATGGAGAATCCTAGGGCGGCGTTCATGGGAAGCGTTGCGGGGCTCGTAACACTGGTCAGAGCCCGGAAGATCTCCGCATGCTGTTCCCTGGATCCTTCTTTGACGTGGTAGGGGTGAAGGATTCCCAGGAGAGCCTCTGTTGATGCAGGTCCGGTAAGCTCAATACTGCCAACCTCAAACCGCAGATCCTCGATATATAGTCTGGGGTTCTGCATTTTCACCAGCCGGAGGAGCTCGTTGAAGATTTCGAGAAATGCAGAAGGGTGCACCCTGATATAGACCTGTCTTTGGCTCTTGCCTGTCTGTGTTCCCTCTTCATCCCCCGCTTGCTCCGCGACTGTCTCCGGATTCCAGATAATCGTCGCTGGGCAGACGTCCCGTTTCGCACCCTTGACCTCTCTGCTCAGGAACCCAGTCCAGTGTCGCGTGCCTGCTCTCCAGTTGGCTCCCCTGTCGTTCCAGCAGCCTTCCTGTGTGACACCAAGCCTGCGCAGAGTTTGCTCCACGCCCTTGGCCCCGCCGTAGAGCCCGATCGTGCTCATGTAGCTCGTATCCCAAACAACGGCACCCTTCTCGCCCTGGGATCGATGCGTCGCTCGGTACGTCTTCTCGTTGGGTGTCAAGGGTATCGCGAACCGCCACAGAGGGTTCTTCGGTTCGGTCATTCGGGCTCTCTTTGCGTGCCATAGGTGTGTCGGCAGCCACGTTTTGTTGATCTGGCGCTTCCTGAACTTGGACTTGCGCTGTGGAGGGTCGTTCAGCTGGTTTCGCCGGATTTTGGGTCTCGGCGGCCGGGTCGAGACCGTTATTTTGCTCTTCTCCGGGACCTCCTCATGCGGCTCGCCATCCTTGGCCTTGGACTTGGCAGCCTTCATCTGCCTCCTCCGCTTTTTCTCCGCGAGAATGCCCAACCTCTTGGCCGTCTCGGCGCGGATCCGCGCCCTCGTAGTCTTGGGCTTCCGCCTCTTCGACACCACCACTGGCGTGTTATCCTCGGCCATCTCCTTGAGCGCGCGTCTGCGCAGCCGCTTGGGCACCCTCTTCGCATTGTGGCTCGCCGTGCGCCGGCGCATGCCGCGGGGTACTTGCTGGAAGGCGCGGCTCGTGGCCTCGGCCTTGGTGTGCCGCATGCTCTCCTCGAGGGCCCTGATCTCGAATTCGCGCGCGTTAAGGAATGCCTGGAGGTCGAGTTCGCCGTCCTTAAGGGCCGCGTCGGAGGGCTGTGCCGCTATCTCCCTATCGTTGCGGATCTTGACTCGCTTCTGCGCCCAGCCGCCACCGCCGCCGCCGCCGTTTCCTCCATCGCGGCCGTTGCTCGGCCGTGAGCCATTGTCGCCGGAGGGGCCCTGTTTCCGTTTACTCGCAAAGGCAGACTTCAACGGTTTTGAATCAGGACCTGCCGCCGACATCGCTGGTCATGGTGCGTATGCAAGGGTGTGGAATAATTGTCTTCAGTTGGCGTCGTCGCGTGGTGACTCTCCAACTTTTCGTGCATCGGAACTGGGGTCTCATGGTCCCTGGTAGCTTAGTCATCGTTCCTTCGCTCTTGTTCAGGCCCTACGTCTCGTGGTCGCTAGGTGCCTGTGCGACCACCCTGGTCTCTATTATAGGGAGGGGATACCTTACCTTACCCCCAACTGCTGCTATCCTGCCCCCATCTCCCATACAATCGCAAGTTATATCTCACTTTTCCCTCACTAACATCCCGATTCCCTTCAATTTGTACAGAGATAGGATCAGGTGAATATTAGGATCAGTAATGCGAATTGATTAATGTGTTTTTGGCAGTGTGTAAGACAGTAGGGGCTGGGAGTGTGTTATCCTTGCCCCTGTTATACGGCTGAGCTCATTGAGAACTACCTCTGAGCGCGCTGATAAGACAGACTTGCAAGGCGTGCAACAAGAAGTGGCGATGTGACAAACAGCTTCCCCACCCTAGCAGTTGAGGTTCGAGCTGAATCCAGTCTGGACGATACGGATTTGCGGATCATTGGCCTGTTACATGGCTCCAAAATAGACACAAGGCTTGTGATTATCAAAGCAAACATATCTACCAAGGTTCACTCCTCGCGCGTCGCCGTCCGCTGTCTTGAGCAACATCAGCTACCCCATGTACGGTCTGAATCCTTCGGCGGAACTTCGTACGTCCATGGCCGGTCCTTTAAAGTGACTCACCGGATCGACGAGTCATTTATGGACGGTCGAGGCCCCTTATAATTGTCGTTCGGTCAGCGGAATGGTTTAATATCGAGTTCTCTCACGCCGCTTACAAGGCTTTCCCCCATGTTTGCTTATCAGGGTCTTGCTCCAAATTCACCATGCAATCGCAATCCCCAAAGCCAGACTTCTGGCTAGAGCCCCTCGACGAGAAACATCTCCAAGGCTTCCACGAACTTAGTTCCGACGAGCAAGCTACTCTTTGGAGGTAAGAGCTCCTACTGACCACTCACTATCCACCACCCATGACTCACATCCCGTCTTAGCTCCCTACGTTCCACGGCCACCCTCGAAGCATCAGCGGTTGTGCTAACTCACGCATTGGCGAAGGATTCAGGGAGACCGTGGCTCGTCAGCTGCGCCGTCATGTCGTCAAACGACCCTCCCCCGGGCGCCCACGACGTCACGCCGGCGAATGCAACGACGAAAATGATCGGCGTGGTCAGGACGACTCGGGCGTCGCCGTGGGGCTTGATGATTGGCTACAAGCTGAGGTCGGACTGCTGGGGCAGGGGATACGCCACGCGTGCTGTGTGTGCGTTTCTGGACGTCTACTGGAGTCAGCCGCGCCGGGCACCAAGGGGAGAGATGTTCGTTGAAGAGACCTCGAATACCCATGAAGCCGGCTCTGGCGTGTCGATGGACAGGATGTCGACGCGAAACGGGAACGCGATAACGAGGGCTGCGAGGTTGGGCGGGGACGCTAACGAGGTTGAGATCACGCATCTCGTTGCCCAGGTGGACCTGGACAACCTGGGCAGCATGCGAGTGGCGGAGAAGTGCGGTGGACAGCTTGTTACCGTCGCCAAGGAGAGTGTCAAAGTGTGGCGGTTTCCCGAGAGGAGAGATATGGCTGTGTGGAGGTTGAATAAGCCTTCCGCCAGCGCTGAATCAGGTTGAGCGGACGGTAGGCTCCTATGTAATACAGAGCTTGTTAAGGCAAACCACTAGGAGTTTAAGGTATTGTTCAAACTATTAGGGTTATGAATATAAATGTCAGGATGAATGTTTTTGCAGCTAGGTGTAGGATAGCAGGAGCTGAGAGCAGGTTATCCTTGCTTATGATTAATTACAGAATATGTGTACAGCGTTTCTTTGCTTTTTTCAAGAGACCACTGGCTAGGGAATGGGACTGGATAATGAGTCCAACGTCCAAAACATGATTATCAATACAAAGAATGAATATGAAGTTTACATCCCGATCGACCTTTTGGCCACCTTAGCCACGCAGTTGATGTCGAGAAGACCGGTGTCCAGGTTGACGCATAACCACTGAGGGTTCGCGCCACTCGGGGTCTTGACGTTGATGTTTGATGCGTTGATGTTAAGACATTTCTGCTACACTGTCAGTAACTTGTTCATTTCGCGGATCCGAGGGATAAGGGGGTCTTACCGCTGGGCTGCTGCAGACGAGGGTGCCCACGCGGGGGCTGTACTTGGAGGAGGTCGTGCCGTCAAAGTTCTTGAAGTAGATGTCACTGATGGTCATGTTGGACTGAAGAGTGTCAGCAAACTTGTACGTTGACGTTTTTTTCCACGGTCGGGCAAGGGTTCCTACAGGATACTGGTTGCAGATAGTCTGGTTCTTCTGGCCGTAGCACTGGTCGATGGTGATGGCGTTGTCGTTGTTGGAGTGGTGGAATCCATCGTACGTCACATTCCTGACGTATCCGGAGCCGCCGCCACCGGAAAGCGAGGGCTGGAAGGGCGTGTCGATACCGGGCCAGACCTTGATGCGGGCGGCGTCAGAGGCGTTGGACATTGTGGTGTTGTAGACGTAGAGGTTCTCGACGATGTCGAACGTGCCGACATACTGGCCGAGGGAGCCGACCGAGATGCCGTGGGAGCCGTTGCAGACGAGGTTCTGGACCACAATGTTTGTCGAGTTGGGCTTGAAGGAGACGCAGTCATCGCCGTTGTCAACGTGCGAGTTCTGGATGACGACCGAGTCGGAGCGGTAGGTGTCCCAGCCGTCCGTGTTCTTGGCCGGGTTCTTGGAAGTCGAGCCGACCTTGATGGTGATGTCGGAGATGAGCACATTGGTGCTGTTGGCGATGAGGTTAAACCACTGGGCGGAGGTTAGTGAAAGTTATGTTTTGGAGGGAGGGCTCGGAGTCTGGGTATTGCAGGGGCCATACCTGAGGTGAGTTGACCATAGTCAGGCCGGTAATGGAGCCGCCGTGAAGGCCATCGGTGACGAGCAAGACGGGCCTCTGGAGGGTGGCGTTGGAGGCGAATCGGTCGTACCACTTCTGGCCGTTTCCGTTGAGCGTACCAGCACCGTTACCATAGATGTTCACATCCGTGCCACCAATCTTCCACATGGATGAGGACAGTTGGAAGGTATACTTGAAGGTGCGTGGCAGCCAATAGTCAATGTCATCGCAGAAGTTGACAGTGCCAGTGATGGCAGCGTCGACAGATTGCAAGAAAGTCAGGTCGAGAGGCGAGCAGATGTTGTAGGTCGAGTCGAGGACCACGGTGCCGCCGTGGTTGCAGTCCGTGAAGGCCTTGAGGATGGCGGGGGCGTCATCGGTGCCGGCGACGCCTGCCTCCACTACGCATGTCTTGGTCCTCGGGGCCGAGGCGGGGAATGCGGAACCCGGATGGAAGGGTGCGGGCTTGATGTCTGGGCGCACGGGGGCGGTGGATGAGGACCCGGCGGCGTGGGTAAGGGGAACCAGGGCGGCGGCCAGGAGGCTACCGAAGAGGGCTGTGGCGAGCATGACGAGGGTACCTAAGTAGCAGACTGGACCGGGTGTAAACGAATGTGGTGGTGGCTGGCTACGGTAAGGATTTCTGCGCCAAATGTCTGCCGAGCGATGCCGTACTGCAATACTATTCCTCGGGGGCCGGCAGTGATTGCTACTCTACGAGGGGGAGGACTTATATCATGAGGTAGTTATGCTATGGTTTGTCTAGAGAAAGCTTAAGCCGCGTCCTTCTGATAGGTATCCACCACCAATGCCACCGAATTAGGGGATCCAGGCTCTTGTAGGTGAGGTATGACACTAGGATGGGAGTCTAGCGAGATAAGCTTATGACATGGGGTGGGGGTTTTCCCGTCCATATGATGGGTCAGTGGGCGGACAAAAAGTAAAGGCTTCATTTAATGGCGAAGGGAGGGAAGCAGAATGAGTCGCGACTTATTTGCACCGCTGCGCTGAGGAAATGGTACGAGTCAAGCTTTGGGCGGGTAGACGGTTCGAGCGCGATCATTTCACCGTTTTCGAAAGAAACCCAGCAGGTAATTAAAGAGAGGACTGAGATACGAATACAAGGCGGTCGCTCGGCGGGCGGTCGATCCAATCAGTAAGGATTTGGGGGATTGTCGCCTGTTCTCCTTGACCAAAGAGAGGACGTTTGTGACGAGTTCAACATAGAGTCCTGGACGGGTTTTTGGTATGTGAACGAACGCATCTGGTGACTGACGTAGGTAACGTACTAGAAAGGCAGGTAGTACTACCTACTAACTTTGTATGTATGTGATTAATACAACAAGGTGGCAGTAATTGAACTGAATGATCACAGGTCATAGATGAATTGTGGAGCTGGAGGGACGACGCAACGCAAAGTGAGGGCAATAACATGGTATATTGCACCGATACGAAGGTGACGAAGGAAGGAACCCAGCTAGCAACAGTGGGCTGGTGAAGAAGGTGAAGGGCTACGAGGTTGGCCAATCAGAGAGTGCAGGTGGAGCCACCCGGACCTCAACATGAATCGTGGTTTCGGCTGGCGTTAATTACCTACCTACCTACCTACGTTACACACAGAGGGCCGATCCCTCCATCGCCAAGCCCCAGGATGATCCATAGGCCTGCTCCAGGGACCGCCCTCGGCTCGCGCGGTGGTTCGTGGAAACTTTCGTCTCGAGTTCTTCCATCCGCAGAGCCCCAAAGTTCGGGTCAACCTCCTCATCTCCCGCTCTACCCCTGTTTTCTCCATGCTGCCATATGCTTCTAGATACGCATGTTCTGCGTCTGGACTCACGGCACAACACGGCATGTCCACACGTTTTCCCGGGGCCGACACGATCCTGTGCCGAGCATGAAGGGCTTCTGGGGTAATATCTCCGTTCCCTTACCCCGCGTTGACAGGCCCTGAGCGGCGAGTCTTCCATTCTGGCATCAATGCCACTCGCGCCGGCGCTTCTACTGCAACTTTTCGCCGCCACTCTCATCCACTGCTCGTACTGCTGCCCGCGTCGGTCCTCTCTTCTGGGGCAGGGGGGTGCCGGAAAAGATATCCCTGGAAGCTGGGGATGAGGCCTTGCCCGGGTAATCAGCTAGGGAAATTCAGGTGCACTGGGTAGCAATGGACAACGGGACGCAACATGGTATATATCAACAACCAGTTCTCCGGGTCCAGAGTTGGATCTGGGTACTCCTCAATCCCCCTCCAGTCCGGTCGAGCAGCACTCGTCCTTCCGTCTCTGGTCCGCGCGAAGCTGTGTCACAATGAAGACTTCGGTTTCCGTCAGCCTGTTTTCGGGGGCCCTCTTCTCCTGGGCCTCCCTCGTCGCCGCCTTGGACCCGGCAAAGACATACGCAGCATGCCAGAAGAAGACGCCTAACCCTCTGGAGGGCTGCCCTCCAAACACCCTGTTTGTCAGCAAGAACTCGACCCGCGCAGACTTCACCTCCATCCAGGCCGCCATCGCCTCTCTCCCCAACAACACAACCCCCTACACCATCCTCATTGCCCCCGGAAGCTACACGGAGCAGCTCAATGTCACCCGCTCGGGGCCCCTGACCCTACTGGGCATGTCGGACCGCCCCGCCTCGGGCGACCTATACGCAGACGTGACGCTCAACACCACCGACTCCAACGCCAACGACGTCCAGGTGTGGTGGAACGCTGCGAACCACAATGTAGCGTTCCCGGACAACGTCTATACGAGCGTACTGACCGTCGGCCCCAACCTCAACGCCACCCTGACAGGCACCGGGCCCACCGGCTTCCCCGTCCCTGAGGATACGCCCTTCGGCTGCGTCGACTTCCGGGCCTACAACATCGACTTCCGCAACGACGAGTACCCCTTTGCCAACGGGCCCGCGCATGCCGTCGGCGTCAGCAGGGCCAATGCCGGCTTCTACTCTTGCGGTTTGTACAGCTACCAGGACACCCTGTACGTCGGCAAGCTGGGCAACGCCTACTTCTTCGACAACGTGATTGCGGGGCAGGTGGACTTCCTGTACGGTTTTGGCACTGCGTACATTGAGAAGTCAACGCTCTCGCTGCGCAACTGCGGAGGCGGCATCACTGCCTGGAAGGGTAAGCTTCTTTCGCCCTCCCATCCCCGTTTCCTTGCGCTTGGAGGACTGACACCTTCCCCCAGGAACAAACACAACATTTGAGAACAAGTACGGCGTCTACATCTCCGACTCGCAGGCCATAGCTGCAAACGCCTCTATTGCTGAGACCATCCGCGGTGACTGCCCCCTCGGCCGGCCCTGGAACGCCCAGCACCGCTCCATCTTCATGGATACCTACTTTGACGCGAGTATCAAGCCGCAGGGCTATATCCCCTGGCTCACGACGGAACCACGCGTCAACAACTACACCTTCATGGCCGTCTTCAACGACCGCGGCCCGGGTTGGACGCCTGACCAGATGGCGGCAAGCAACGTCACCAAGGTGCTCGACGATGCGGCTGTAAAGCCCTATAGAAACCCCGCCGACGTGTTCCAGACAGCTGAAGGCGAGTTTGGTTTCATCTCGTGGATCGACCAGAGTGTACTGAGAAGGGCATGATGCTGATTTGAAGGACGATGCATTGTAACGGGCCAAGAGCAGGTACAGATGAGATGAATCTAGACATTAGAAAACCAATGGTGGTTTTTTCTTGGTACAGGAACATGTCCTCTTGCATGTGCTGCGTGAGAGAACCTAATGAACCCTTATATCCACCTCCCAGGCCGTTGTCTTTCATACTGTCTCTATGAGCCATCATCCAGTCGTACTAACAAAGCCAAGCAAGCAAATCTTGTTTCGTAGCCCACGGTACCGTCAACATCCATCTCAAGAAGCACATGTACAAATGCCTCTTTAGTCAAACACAATCGGCGAGTCTTTGCTGCCAACCTCTGGTATAGGCGTACGGATGTTTCCGAACGACAGGGTTCTCGAGCGTGACCGCGAGCGAGGCGTGTACAGCGTGTCGGGGGTGTTCGGTGTGTTCGGCGCATCGAAAGTACTTGGGGTGCTAGGGGCGTCGGGCACGTCGGTCATGTCGACATCAAAAACTTCGTCATACTTGATGTCGACTTGTATTCCATCATCATCATCCAGCATGATAGCGTCGTCATGAGAACCTCCTTGGTCCCGAAGAACTGGCATCAACGCAGGCGGAGGGGTATCACGGCATAGACCTTCCGATACGAAGACCAACTCTCTGCCACCAACGCTGCCTCGCATTTCTCGCGCCGGGGCAAGACCGTCCTCCACAAGCAGCCAGTTCTTCAGGTGCTCGCAAAGGAGTCTCACAACACAAGCTGGGAAAGCGTTGCCGATCTGCTTCTTCAGGGCCGACTTGGGTGCATCGGCAAACTGGTGCCACACCGGGAATCCCTGGAGACTAGCAAATTCGCGGACCGTGTATGATCTGGTGTTAGACCAGTGCATATTTTGCCCTCCTGAACAGGTCACACATCTGCGTAGAATCTGGTCGGGGTCGCTGACGACGGACCCGAGTGGGATTGTGTCCTTTATTTCCTCTTCCGGGTTGTGAAAGGTGGACGTGACCTTGATCTTGGCCAGTGCCTGACGGATCGTAACATATCTAGACAAGCCCCTTGCGCCAGTCTCTGAATGAGTAGCCGAAGGGAAAGGAGGTAATTTCTCGCCAGGGCATGCACCGATCATGATTAGTCTCTTCCGGGTTTGAGGCAGGCCCCAGCTTTGAAGATGAACAATCTTCCAGGTAACTGAGTACCCAAACTCAGTGAATCCTCCGACAAGAGAGCAGAAGAAGGGATCATGACAGGGCTGCATGATACCAAAGGTCTGTTCCAGGGTGAATATGCGAGGGCGTACTTTCTCAACAAGACTTCGGCAGGCGAATAAAGCAGCAATGTTTGCCTCATCGTTGGCACCTGCGACGGTGTGCGCTGGAGACCATGTCTGACAGGGAGGGGACAGATGCAGGATGTCGGCTCGTAACTGAGTGTCCTTTGAAGCTAGCATAAGCTCATCAACAGACATTTCGAAAAGATTGGTGTTCGGAAAGTTGAGACGATAGGTTGCGCAAGCTTTGTCCCAGTGGTCGACGGCATATTCAACATGCAGCCCAGCGCGCTCTGCTCCGCGAGAGAATCCACCGGCACCGCAGAACGAGTCGAAGACAATGTATTGCTGCTTGGTCTTGGTGGCAGTGAGGCCGGTAACTGATGCCTCGGGCGTTTTGGAGCCACCCAGAGCCGTCTGGCCTCTCCAGTCCTCTCTGAGAACCTCCTCGGGAACTCTAAACTCATTCCGTGTGACCTCATGAGCTCTGATACGCTCGAGAGACCAATGGTTCGGCTTGCGGTCCTTCTTCTTGCCGGAGTCGCGATAATGTACGTAAAACTTCCAGCGGCAGACCAGGGGGCCCTCTTGCTCGACTGCTACGCGATGCCCAAAAATCTTTGGATCATAACGATGTTGAGGGAAAGGCGCGTTGGTCAGGTGTAGGGAACGGGGTCTGAGAAGCGCAGAGACTGTCACTTCGATGCATGCTTGATCCTCTGGTGCGCGGTCATCTCCCTCTTCTAATTCATAGATGGAAAAGATTTCGTTGAGTTTTCGGGGAAGTTTGGCCATCAGTGTCCGAGATCTGGTAAATGGCAAACCCTGAACGGTGTATTCGTGTGTCCAAAGATTCTCGGAAATTCCGGTAACCAGGATGAGGTGGTACTCAATGGCTGATTTGGGCGTATGGTCGGGATTGAGCTCGTAGAGTGTATTAAGCTTAATTGAGAGGCCTCCGGCAATCTTGATCTTCTCATGCTTTCGTTCAGGAGCTCGCGGCGCAGGATCACGGGGGCGCTTTTGGGATCGAGTAACGACTGGATCTTCCTCCACAGTAAGGTCGATGAAGTTGGCAAGCTCCTCGCTGGCGATTGCCTCTTCCGTCTGCTCATCGAAGCCGCTGAAGTCAGTGCGGAGCGAGTTGCTTCTGTGCTGAGGTCGGTATGAATGGATCTGACGCTCGATGTCAACAACGCGCTGTTCTATTATCGAGTAGGGCGGTTCGTCGAAATCAAGGTCAATGGCGTCTCGAGGACTCTCCCCCGAAAATTTGAAGGCTGCCATCTCTGGAGAATCGACCCGGCTTGTAGAGTTAGAGGAGAAAATGATCATGGCAGTTGATGGGTTACTCACTCCGTTGCCTAGCGAGTACCGATGGTCGATTCCGGCAAGCCCACCTCTTCACAAAACGTGTTTGCTGAGCACTCTGAAAACTCAAGTTGACGAGGGGGTGAGTGGGAGAATCTTGTCTGAAGAGGTAGGAAAGGGTAATGAAGTTGGCAACCCACCGCCTATTCAGAAATAGTTGTGGATGAAGTGAAGTAAATGATACCAGCCACAGAAGTTGAATTTCAACTCTAGCAGTGCGAGTTGATAGAAAAAGGAATGAATGACCCCTATTCCTTCCAGATTGTGTATCCAGGCTTCAACCCATTATTGGAAGGAGCACAGTACGCTGGACAACTTCTCTCGCTTTCAAGATTGCGTGATTCATCATCCGATTTTCCAAATGTTAACAAAAATGCGTAGAAATTGTGACACTGTATAAAGTTTATCATGTTGACAATGAGCTGGGTGCAAAGCAAACTGGCTGGGACAAACAGCAACACCTTGACAGCAACTCTGACAACGCAAAAGACAACAGTTGCCTCGTTACTTTTACTATCCCATAAGCTCAAGCTTTGGAAACAAAGCTTGCGTGTGATTATGGAAAGCCCGTCAGGCAAACATGCAGCGAAATGCAGTAAAGGTGCTACCTCGGGTGAAAGCACCTTGCATCCAGGACAACATTCCCCGATAGATCACGCAATTTGGCCTTAGACTGCTAACTAATGCAGGGAATTAGTGAAAACTCCTCAAATACAGTACCCCTGAGACTTGATAGGTTGCTTCTAGAGTTACACTTAGTTGCGTGCTATTCTAAGTTATACTGATAGGGATTTAATGCATGGAGGTTGGTGACAAATAGGAGCAGCATGTGTGACCACAAAACACTCCTTCCCAGCTGATCTCCTCGTCCCCTAGGTGCCTTCCATGCATTCACATCTCAGACAGATAAGTACTAGCTAGCTGCCTACTTGACTACTTAGGTATCAAGACTCACCAATTGTCGTTCTTTCATTCATTACTTTCCATTTACTTTTCCCATGGCCTGTGATTAACGCCCCCATACCTGTGTCCAAGCGGTTGCAGCCCAGACCAACGGAGATGAACAGCTGAGTTCTTCTTTTCTTATGAGGGTCTAACAATCATTCTTTCGCCGTTGAAAATTACTTGTCGGCGATTGCGATACACACAAGACCAGGAATCAGGCACCAGACGTTCAAAACAAGTCAAACAATCAGGCCAGCCACTGCCCCTTACTGGTTTCTAGAAGGAACCATATTGAGAAGAACACAGGGGGCAGCAAAGACATAACTCTGATAACAGACAAATGGTTACCTACCTTGACAGCATTTTCTTCTAGAACGGGAACAGTGTCGCGGAGCACTCGCAAGGATACTAGTAACACTTACGATGATATTCAACCTGAGACAGAGCACCCAAAAAGATCCTCTTTCCCCCACTACTTGAGAGACTGAATTCGAAGCATTCAGCTGTAAGCCGAACCGTAACATTATGCAGAGAAGACTAGCTAAGTACTCACTAGCAGCTTTTAATACTCCGCAGATCCTACCAAACGATGCCTCAAACTCGTAGCGCCGCAAAGCGGGCTGCAGGACTCCTATCCGAGGACTCAGTCAGCCCAGGGAATAAGAGACCTTCCAACATCAACCAAGCTCAAGACAAGATGCATCAAACAAAGCGCGTAAAGAAGCAGAAAAGTTACTCCGTTTCGCCAGCACAGCCGAATGTGGCAGTCCTCCCTCACGGTCTGGGAGCCATCCAACAGCCAGCAACCCTCAATGATGACGACCGTAAGCCTTCTTTCAGCTTCAACATCACCACCACGAGCATAAAGAAGATGGAACTAGGGGATCTAAAGAATTCAGCAAGGCCTCGAGGCTTGCCTAAGGAAACGCCCGACAACAAGTACCGCTTGATGCCCGGAGCAACTCCATTCCCCGACTGGTCCAGGCCCACTCCAGAGGAATGTCAAACCGTCTATGACATTTTGGTAGAAGAATACGAAGAAAAGCAGAAAACCAGAGAAGAAGCAAACAAGCTGCCCAAGAAATATGCACCACTCAGCTTCACCCCTCCAGCAAAGATCCAGCCACCTTCTACCACCGTTGCTGGATGTGGAGAGGTACCTGATTTGGTGGACGCCATGATGAGAACCCTTATAAGCCAATCGGTGACGCGGGACAGTGCCAACATGGTCGTGGAAAGAATAATCGCAAAATTCGGCCAACTTGACTCCCAAGGAATCGGCGCCGCCAGTATCGACTGGAACGCAGTGCGTCTGGCAACCCCCGAAGATGTCATACAGGCCCTCCACAAGGGCGGGCTACAAAACAGGAAATATGAAGGCATAAAAGGATGCCTCGACATGATTTACATGGAGAATCAGGTCAGAAGATCTGCATACATGAATGAAAAGGAGACAGGGAAGGTTGCCAATGTGCCAGGCGCAGCTGAAATGACTGCAGGCCAAAAAGAGCACCAACTAAGAAAGATTGAAGCTGGAATTCTCACGCTAGATCATATTCGCGCCATGTCAGCAGAAGACGCCATGATGGCACTCATCAAGCATCCCCATATTGGAGTCAAGACAGCGGCCTGTCTTCTTCTCTTCTGCCTGCAGATACCCAGTTTTGCTGTGGACACCCACGTTTACCGCATGTGCAAATGGCTGTACTGGGTCCCCGGCACAGAAAATGAGAATTACGTCTACATGCATTGCAACCTACGAGTTCCGGACCATCTCAAGTACGGCCTTCATCAGCTGTTCATTGAGCACGGGAGTGGCTGCCATCGCTGCAAAGGCAACACCTCAAAGGGAACTGCAGAGTGGGATAAGGCAGTTTGTCCGCTTGAGCATCTGCTGGATCGCTACACCAAGCAGGAGAGTAAATCAAAGGCAGAAAATGCTGTCAACACTAAGGATGATAGTGCTGAAGCGCATGAGGCTCATGCAAGCCCTGTCCAGGCTGATGTTCTGGTCAACTAATAATGAAGAGGAGAATGTCATTACAGTTTTGAGGAGCCCCTCTCGACAACTCTACACAAAATCAGGCGGGTGGAAAAACTTCTCTTAGCAACATAAGTCAAGACCCAAAGGTTGTGGGCAGATAGATATGAGGTGCAGGACTTCAGAAAGACATCAGAGTGAGCATGCAACAGCAATCACCCCACCATCACCTGGCATTGTGGACACTATTTAGGGCATCTTTGCAGCAAGTTCAGCCAGCATATGTCTAGACAGGACAAATGACCTACAACATTGTGCCATGACATATTTTGAACTTGTGTAGACGACATTTGGGAAACAAGTTGCCCTCTTTGTCTCTTATAATACTTGACTGAACAGCTGAGAGTGTTGTTCTGGGCCTTTTCTGTTGTGGGTGTGGGTATTCTTAGCGTTCATGGTTGCGATGGCGTAGATCTCTAGAAGGTTTGGTTGACTTCCGCTATACTAAACTGTTTTAAACCTTAGCAGTCTGTGGCCTGACTGTTTGTGGCAGCCATAAAGTGATGTGTTATATTTGCCTGTTTTTGACTTGATCAATCTCTTGACATCGTGGACTGGCTTTTATTCATGTTGCCATTGTCCTGCTACCAAAGCGTCTAGAGCCGTTTTCAATGTCTTTTGTGTGAAAATGGTGCCATGTGGGAAAATACAACCGAACTTATGGAACCTAGTGTCATGTCACAGAAAAAGACGTCAAGTCAAAAGACTAGAATGGTTGAAGACAGGAAATGGATGATAGATGGTCTGAAGCTGCAGATGGGATTTAAGGTATGGTCCGTGCATCGGCAGCCCAAAGCCCTTGCGATACCTGTGCTAGATTGCCCGACGCAGCACAAACAGAAGTACTCCTCTAGCCTGCAAGACGCGAGATGAGTAATGAGTGACTCGATTCACACACACATATACATACCTTACGATGTACACAACCCCCTGTCGACACGGGTTTGGTGCTTTAATGGATTTTTGGAAGCCTGACCGCGTCGTCCTAGCCGGGCCAGAGCGTGTCACTGCACTTTTTGCAGCCCACTCTTGCCTCTGCTTTCGAATTGGCGTTTCCTTCTTTTCTGCCGCCATCCAAACACCCAAACATCGTGGGTCTTTTTTCCCTCTTCCCACACCCTTTCCACCTCAACCTAGTATCCTTCTCGACCGAGGGCTTTCGATTTCCTCATTTTTTCCTTGGTTGGCGAGCCCAGTTTGTCTTCCATTACCTTCACCACCTTCGCCTTACCGCAGCGATTGACAGAGACCAGACTCCACGAGAAGCGGCACTCGTTCGACTCGACTCGATTCCACGAGACTTCTCCCCGCTCTTTCCACGCTACCGTGTGTCTTCTCAACGCAGATACATTTGACCGCACTCCTTCTTTCATTGTTCTGGCTGCACTCAGCTTGCAGCTAGCGATTTCCATCTTTCGTGTTCGTCTTCATCTTGCTCGGCGAATCTTTTCTAGCAGCTCCACCCTGCCGAGGCTCCTTATCTCACCTCGCGTTTCGACCTCCGCTTCGCAGCCTCGTCGTCGACCCGACTCTTCGTCTTTGCGGCTTCCAAATCTCTCACGACATGCCTTGACGGGTTCGTTTACTGCAGTAAAATGTCGTCGCAACCAGTCGAGGATATCCTCGAGGAAAGCTACCGCAAGTTCACTCACATTCCGCCGGACCTTCACCTTCTTTGCCCCAAAGTAGACGAGGATGACTTTGAAGATTACGATGACTTGGACACTGCCGGCGAAAGCATCTCGGCCCTTGAGAAGAAGGAGAGGGTGGACAAATGGAAGGAACGGCTCGACATTGCCTACTGGACCAGTCTTCTGCTCGCGTATGGCAAGGACAAGGCCGGTGTTTGGCTTGAGCAATGGGGCGCGCGGATGGCCATCAACCTCCATAACTGCGACAAATGCGTTCTGAACTGGCACATGCACCGGAAGAAGTACATCCAGGTGTTTTCCGAGTAAGCCCTCATTCTACTCCAAACGATACAGTCAGCAATGACCATCGGTGCTAACTGGAACGCAGGAAATGGCCAGAAGAGGCTGTTGCCGGAATCGAAAACTGTCTCCACCGGTTCGACTTCGACCGAATTGATAAGGGTCTCCAATGGGCCAAGGACATCATCGAGAAGGTCGAAGGCCAGGGTCGCATCTTTCAAAGGGCCGATCTTGGCGAGGACCAGGGCGCAGTGCTCCTCACCGTCTACGAGGCCCTCTGCTGTATGGCTTACCTCAGTCTGCCGGAGAAACGAAACCTCTTTCAGTTTGTTTTCGTCCGTCTTTCGGGCAAGAAGCCCTTGAAGCTCGGCGAAAACATTCTACTCCCCGCCATGACCCAGTTCCTCTTCGGAGAGGATAAGACACGGCTGCAATTTGCCGAAAAGTCCTGGGAACGCCTACGACAGAGGTCGCTAACCGAGGCGCAATTCAGCTGGGCTGTTCATGATAATCTGGTGGAGGCGATTCAGTCAGTTGCTCAACGTAACCCCAGGAACCCCGCAGACATTCCAGAAATCGAGCGGTTTTGGAAAGCAGTCAACTGGATCATCAAGACCATGGATGACAAGCTCTTGTTGCATGGCCTTCGAAGCATGGAAGTCAAGCCAAGCCTCTACGACCTGCTTTTCCTTCACATGCAATGCGAGTCCGAAGCAATCCTTTTGCTCATCATTCAAGCTTTGACTGTTCTCCTGGAGACGTCTCCTCAGGCTTTCTGGGACACGATAGGTGACGCGCGACCATTCGTCGTTGTCGAGCAACTCCTTTCTCAGCGGCTCTTCAAACAACTGCTCGCCCAGTCATTGACATTCGCCATACCCTACGACGACGGCAGTGGCAGCAACGACTCGGTTGAGTCAATCACGACTTCGTGGATCAACACGTGGATCCAGTCTCTCAAGCGCCAGCAAAAGAGCGACGCCTGCGAGCAGTTGCTCCATCTGCTTTTCGAGCAGATCGTTCATGATGCTAGCATCGGGGAGCAGGGCAGAGCTGCATGCATTCGCGCTGGTCTGGATGCCTTAGACCATGTGTTGAGGTCGTTCCTGGATCCGTCTGTCAATGCCGTTTCGAGCACCACATCTGTTTACATCAACTCGATTCTCAACGTTACCTTGAAGCACAAAGATATCATCAATGATGCTGCGGATACCAAGAGCAAAGAGCAGCACACCCTGGGCGTGCCCAAAGCAGCCATGAGGGTCATCAGTGCTGCCATGAGTCTGGATTCTAGGGCGACTTCCGAAGAGCATCTCGAACTCCGTAAGAACGAAAACGCGGCTATCCAGACGGCGGTCACCCGTAAATCAGCAGACTTGTGGGACGGATTTCTGGAAAACCTCTTCGCCGGGAAGCTCCTGCTAGCTAAGACAATGCTCATGGCTATGACCCCCTTAATCAACGTCGAGAGATTTCGCAGTCCACGTAAGGAACCGGACAAACTCACTCCGGCGAAGAAGAGCTTCAACAACCACTTCATCAAGGTTGCAGAGGCACTTGGGCGAGTATTGCAGCGCATGTGTGAGTTCACGTCGCCGCAACTCAACGAGCTGTGTCTCATGGGCCAGAGCATTCGTCCCATAATTGCATTCACTGTACACGGTGAGGACGAAATTAGTAGCGCAAGTGCTGAACTGATCAAGTCGATCACCGAACAACCTGTCAAGTCGGAAGCCATCACAGCGTTGCTTGAACGGAACCTCAGCATCACACTGTCTTCCATGATTTTCGCAACACGGAGGATCATGGAACCATCCAGCGTGGCATGGGGTCCAGCGCGTCACATCATCAACACCGCCAAAGACGTACTCAAGAGCCTCAGCGACTTATCGTCGGGAATTCTCAGATCCAAGACGCTGGAAAACAGCGAGCAGATTGCCGTCACCGGCTGGTGGGTCGCTCACTGGAAATACATTGAGGTTGCTTTTCAATGCACGGCCACTTGGTCTCACCAGGCAGAAATCAATGTAATGCAAGACTTCTGCCGAGATGTCATTGAGCTGGCCGACGGCATGCTGGCTCAGGATGGCCTTTTTGCTGCGGCACTGCAGGTTACTAATGTGCAGGCACAGCCGCAAGATCTGTCTAAGATGCAGCAGCTGCTGAAAGACCCCCAGCGCCATCTTACTGGCATCGTGAGGATGCTTCGGCTGAGGGACCTTTACCTCGTGGAAGTCACTGTCAAGGTCGTCGCCAAACTACTCTTGAGACTTCGCGAGAACCAACTCGATATACCTGATGAACCGAAGGCCTTCGTACAAGACTCTTGCATCAAGTCGCCAGCCACCGGCAAATATCCCATCAGCACCAATTTGAGCGACCAGCAGCGAGCGGAACTTCTCAAGGCCCTTGGCGAAGACGACGATGTGGAAATCATCCAGATTCAGCCAGTTCCGAAACCCGAGAAGCAAAAGAAGCAAAGCCTCATCGATGCTTGGTCCAAATCCGGCTCCTCGACTTCCACTTCCCAAACCGGTCGAACGAACAAGGACGATGTTCTTGAGCTCAGTAGCTCTGTCGACAAGAAACGCTCGATTCTAGAGCAGATGGCTTCTCGGCAGAAGGCGTCTCCCCTCCCAAGCGTGTCCAAACTTCCGCCACCGAAGCCTAGGCTTGAGCCTGTAGTTTCGCAAGCCTCGAAAAACGCACTCATCGAGTCGCGAAAGAAGGCAAAGTTGGAACGTGCCAAGAGAGATGCCGATATGGTCAGGAAAGCACAGGCTCTCCGAGATGCTGCCAACGTCGGCGAGGGTTCTGGGCTGAAGGGCCTCAGTGGTGTCATCGGAAAAGATCTTGCACCGCAGAAGAGTCAGATTTTGGTCGACAGTGATGAGGAAGAAGAGGATGACTCTGAGGATGAGGATCTCGACAACCTTATCAGCAAGGGCCAGCAGGGCCAGAAGGCCGTTGATGAAGCCAGGAGGCGTCGCGAAAGAGCGCTGCTCGAGAAGACCCGTGGCCCAGTCAAGAAGGTAAAGGTACAACGATCAGCCAAAGACATGCGTGCTCGCTTGATTCCGCCGATGGACCAGCTCCACCAGGCCATCTTGGAATGGGACATCTTCCATGAAGGAAATGACCCACCATCGACCTCGACCTCTCTGGCCATTACACGGGTTGCAAGCACGTACGCCCACCCCCAGGAGTACAAGCAGACCTTCCTGGGCCTCTTGATATCCGAAGCATGGAGATCCTTCGTAACTGCCAAGGATGAGACAACATCCAAACCCTATGGCCTCAAGATTGCCTCTCGTATGAACGTTGATAAGTTCCTTGAAGTGACTGCCAGCATTCCCAGCGCTGAAAATAAAGAGAGAATGCTGTCAGAGGGTGACATCGTTCTTGTGTCCAAAGGAAATAGCCCGCTGACGGACAGCTCTGATGCCCACGCTTTGGCGCGAATCTGGAAAACCACCTACAAGAAAGACAGGCTGGAAGTGACATACCGCCTAAACAGCAAGAATAATCCCCTGCTTGCTAACAATGCTCTCGGTGTTGGCTCTGAGCTTCAAGCCGTCAAGATCACCAACATGACAACCATCGAACGAGAGTACGCGGCTCTAGAGAGTTTGCAATACTACGACCTCATGCTTGAAGTTCTCAAAGCCGAGCCGTCACCCATCTTGAAATATGGCGAAGAGGCTGTCAATGGCGTCATGCAGAATTACCAGTTGAATCCCGGTCAAGCCAAGGCGATTCTAGGTGCCAAAGACAATGATGGCTTCACTTTGATTCAAGGGTAAGAACTAGACACCCCTTTCCTATTTTCAGTGCTGACACATCGCAGGCCTCCTGGTACGGGCAAAACGAAGACCATTATAGCCATGGTAGGCTCGCTGCTCACGGGTAACATTCAACCTCCGGGAACAGCCATCAAGCCGAAACTTGTGGGCCAGGCGGGCCAGAACGCCATGCCGAAGAAGCTTCTGGTCTGCGCTCCCAGTAACGCCGCTGTGGACGAGCTCGTCTTGCGCCTGAAACAGGGTGTAAAGACGATGACTGGGTCTTTCCACAAGATCAACGTTCTTCGTTTGGGTAGAAGCGATGCTATCAATGCCGCCGTCCGAGATGTCACCCTCGACGAACTCGTCAAGCAGAAGCTCCAAGGCGACACCACGCAGAACAAGGCAAAGGAGGAACGGGACAAGATGCACAACGATGCGGCCAAGATCCGAGACGAATTGGCAGAGATTCGACCCAAGCTGGACGAAGCCCGCGCGGCCGGCGACCGAAATCTATCGCAGGCTTTGCAGCGGTCCTTCGATCAGCTGAAGCGTGCCCAGATCAACATTGGTGCCAAGATTGATGAGGATAAGGCAAGCGGCAACACTGCCACCCGTGAGGCCGAGATTCGTCGACGACAGATCCAGCAGGAGATCCTTGACGGAGCGCAAGTCCTATGCGCCACACTCAGTGGTAGTGGCCACGAGATGTTCAAGAACCTCAATGTTGAGTTCGAGACTGTCATCATCGACGAGGCTGCGCAGTGTGTGGAGCTCAGTGCCTTGATCCCTCTGAAATACGGCTGCACCAAGTGCATCCTCGTCGGAGACCCGAAGCAGTTGCCCCCGACGGTGCTTTCTCAGTCGGCAGCCAGATTTGGTTACGATCAGAGTTTGTTCGTCCGCATGCAGCAGAACCATCCCGACTACGTCCACCTTCTCGATCGTCAATACCGCATGCACCCCGAGATCAGTCTGTTCCCCAGCATGGAATTCTACGAGGGCAAGCTTGTCGACGGCGAGGACATGAGCGCACTGCGCCGCCAGCCCTGGCACGCAAGTGCCCTCCTCGGCCCGTACCGATTCTTCGATGTCGAGGGTACCCAATCGAAGGGCAGCAAGGGCCGTTCGCTGGTGAACCACGCAGAGTTGAAGGTTGCTATGCAGCTCTATGAACGATTCAAGGCAGACTTTGGACGCAACTATGACATTCGGGGCAAGATCGGCATCATCACCCCATACAAGGCTCAACTGCAAGAGCTCAAGTGGCAGTTTTCGCGTCAGTTTGGAGAGACCATTACTGATGACATTGAGTTCAACACAACGGACGCTTTTCAGGGCCGTGAGTGTGAGATCATCATCTTTTCTTGCGTTCGAGCTGATCCCACCGGCGGTATTGGTTTCGTCAAGGACATCAGACGTATGAACGTTGGTCTGACCCGTGCCAAGTCATCTCTGTGGATTCTGGGAGATTCAAGAGCATTGGTACAGGGTGAGTTTTGGAACAAGCTCATCGATAACGCAAAGCAGAGGTCTCTTTACACCAAGGGGGACATCATGTCGATGCTGCGGAAGCCCAGTGCTATGAAGCCATTGCCACCGCCACCTACGCCGCAGGACAACTCTGGTATTGAGAGGGCGGAGCAACCACAGGCCCAAGAAATTAACATGACAGATGCGCCGACGGCGCCGCCACGAAAAGCAACCCAGCTTCCTCCGCAGCTACCGATGAACTACACAATCGCAGAGCGCCGCCCGGGTTGGGAGGACAACAATCGCATCGAGCGACTCGATGAGAGAGGCGAAGTGCAGCCCGCCGTCGCCCGTAGCTCTGATAGACCCCCCGTCATCCAGTCATCGACACCAAAGCAGGAATCCAAGAAGAGAGCGTCCGATGCCAACGATGGGCAACACGGCTCGAAGCGGGTATGTAAAGACGAATCAAGCAAAGATGGAAACAAAATGGTTCACCTACATGTGCCTAACACGACAACTACAGATGGCGACCGAGCAGAACCGACCTTCCAGCAGACCGCCACCAACGGGGCCCCGGTCAATGGGCAACGCGTCGAAGGAGCCGAAGAAGGCGAAGGACCCGTCTGCCATGGTAGCCCTCGGTCTGACACCAGCTGCACGACCGCCGGCGATGGAGACAACTTCGACTTCGAGGACGTTGCCATCCGCCTCTACTCTGTCGCAAAACCGCAACTTACCCTCTAGAGTGAGTGGGCAAGATTGCCAATTTTTGGCGCGTGTTGGACACTGCTAACGTATTTGCTAGCCTCCGGGGCAAAATGGGCAGAATGGACCCGTCATCCATAGGAAGAAGCCTAAGGCGGACCCCTTCATTCAGAGAAAGCCTCCCAGACGCTAAGGGAGCCAGCCAACTCGAACACGCGACGGTTGATTGATTTTGTAGATTAGACTCGATAAAGGACCGGGCTCGAGGAAAGTCTTTTGCGTCACTGAGGAGGGGACATTCGAGCCCCTGGCGTTACAGGTCTAGTTAGGCAAAGGGGGTAGCACCCAGCATCTCTTGTTTTTTGGCAAAAAGGGGCGGGAATATGTTGTCATCCAAAGTTTGGTCTAGCCGTGGATGGCATGGGCGCAGGCGATAGGCACGACGCATCTGGGAAAGGGAAGCTTTGGTTTCCTCCAGGGGCCTAGTATGGAGATGCAGCAGACATAGATCGCCGCAGTATGGCATGAATATGGGATTCTCTGCGCGGGTGTTTGAACACTAGGACGGGGTGATTGGGGCAGCGGCGGCATGGCACTGCATGGTGGTGAAAGGGTGAAAGTGAACAACGTAGACGATGAGAGGCGCAAGTCGCGGTATGCAGGGGCTGGGGACAATACCGGGCCCGCCCTTTCTAGGTAGTACGAGAGTGGCCTTGGGTCGCCTGGTGAGATGAGGATTGATGCTGGGCTGCTTGAGGCGCAAAGCTTAGAACTCTGGTGAGCATGTGCATCAATGTTTCCGGACACGGAGACGACGAAGATGGATTGTGCGATACCCCGACGACGTGCAGAGAGACGCAGAGGAAAAGCGGAAAGTCACCACCGATCATGACTAGTCTGGCCAGCCCAGACACACACATAAACACACCCTCTCTCTCCTCTCCTCTTTTTCTTGCATACTATGAGCTTCTAGGAAGGGTCCGGGCGCGCGGGGAGAACTCCTCGCCAACTATCGTTCGACTTTTCTGTTCAATCTCTTGGTCTCAATCACGGCCAAGGAGATGGCGGCACAGGTTCCAATCGGGAATCCGAGACATGCAGAGAGCGCGACGCGCATTGGGGCTCGTGTTGCATCACGAATCGCGTCGCGTGGCTTGTCGTTAACCGCTTGAAAAGGCAGTGCGTACCATTTGATGAGTAGAATGGGCGGGATATCTAGGAAACAAGGGGTCCAGGAGGGGAAAAGGCTAATGCTCGTGTTGAAGCCTCGCCGTTTGGAAGTTTGCATCCTCGAGTAAGGTGGGAGAGGGGGGGTGGCGGAATGAGGGAAGGGAGCAGCGGGGTGAGTGGCAGGAAAAGGTGCGCCAGTTTGTTCGACAACTAGCTGCTGTACGCTTACACTTAGGCTTGGTGCACCGAAGCCAGAGACGGCTGAAGAGCTGCTTAGCCGTCCTCCCCGTATGAACGGGATGGCTGGTGAGACGGGGGGAGGGGCTAATGGGGAGCGTCGTTTCGCAAGTCTCGGGCTATGGCGGCGGTGGTTTCGCTACCTGGGCGGGAAGGCTTTCCAGGACCGCACCACGCAGGTCGGTCGTGCGCCGTGCGCGGGCGCCGGCGGTAGAGGAACAGGCTACAGGCGCCTGGCACTTTTCGTGCGCCAGTCAGGTCTGGGCTATGCGGATGGGATGGCTAGATATATGGTTAGCAGAGGAGCTCTTGGCGGCGCCGAGCGCTTAATGGCTATGGCGCAAGTCGTCAGTCGTATGTGTAGGTGTCCGAGTATCGTATTGTCCGATGTTTACGCACGGAGACCGGAGTGGCTTCCCTTGCCTGTGTTCATCAGGTCGGTCGTGCTGGGATGATGAAAAGAAAACCTTTTGTGACGTCTGGGAAGAAGGAAGCAAACGGTCCGACCGGACGAAACAAAGAAAGGAGGGGAAACGTGGTCGGCAGCGGGGAACCACATGGCGAGCTCGACGGCATGTCTTTGGTGACGGCGAAGACGAGGTTTCGAGGCTTGAGGACAAGACAAGACGTCAGGGTCTCGCCGTTTGGGCAAAGCCCTGGTAAGGGGGATGCAAATGGAAGCGGGATGAACTGGCGCCCGCAGCAAAGACAAAAGACAGGCGAACCAAGCCCCGGGCCCGAGTCTGACCTTTTCTTCTTCTTCCCCCCTCTTCTTTCGCCTCCTGTTTTCTTATTGTTGAAGAGGGCTTCTAGACCTCCGGTTGGACCTACATAGCTGTAACTCTGAGTGACTCGAGAATCATTGAATCACAGGCTCAGGCTAGAGAGAAACAAGTATTATGTGGAACGCCGGCGAGGTGCCAAGGACAAGAAGGGTGTGCGACAGGCATGACACGGGTAGAAACCTGCCATTCGATTACCTGCAGGTTTGGACGAAAGTTGCACCATGGATCGATGGGACGGATGACGGGGGAGAGAGGAGGGGCCAAGAGCTCGTTGCCGGGGATGGGAAGGGAGGAAGGGTGTGGTTCCCTATCCAGCTTGCGCACCATGGCCTCTATCAAAGGTTGCCCGCCCGGCTGGGCTTCCTGGGTGTTTGGGTCTCGCTCGTATCGGACGGCATTCGGTACAGTGCGCGGGTGGTTCTTGAATGCGTTTTCTTGCTTCTGGAGGCGTATGTTTCAGCTCTCACGGTGACCATCAACCAGGAGCGATGAAAGCAGTCGGAGGGACGGAGGGGCCAAGCGGGAGTGTTGAGCAGACCAGGATCTGACGAAAGGGATGCGGATGCCATGAGGCGACTAGGTTAGCTCACGATGTTGATATGCGAGGGTATATGTGATGAATTGTTGGTGGGCGGAGGTCTGGGAGCAGCGCAAGGGTAGCCTACCTTACCTTACCTTGGAGCACCTGGCGTGACGACCGAGTGCTGATGGGGGTGTCGTTGAGTTGAGGGTTGGCAAGCTTGTCAGGGATGTATACGATGCAGACAATGTAAACTACGGACTCGATTAGGGGCGATATGATTGGAAGCAATGTTGGGGGACGCGCAGCCGGGAGAGCAGGGCAGGGGACGGAAAAGGCCAGGGGGATCGCCGGGAGGAAGAAAGAAGGTTGCTTACTAGGTAGGTAGGTAGATAGGTAGTTCATACGCGTCCGGAGTACGGAGACAAGAAGATGGGCTTACCGGTAGGGTAGGTACTAGGTATGTATGTAGCTTTAGCGAGCGGGATGTGCACCCACTACGTGTGCATGGATCGCCCGAGATGCAGAGCCGAGCTGCCGCAGTGGGCAGCGTGACATCGGGGGGGATATGAACTCTGGTAGCGATAAACAACCTCAGATAGTACATACCATTTGCCCACGACATTGTATTGCATTGCAGTGCTTCGTGCGTGCGTGCAGCATACATAGGCCATACTGGGCCATTGACGGGTAGAGGGCTCGTCCGTTGAGCTTAGTTATACTCGCTATGGGAATCAGCTGAATGAAATGTGAGCCCGCTGCCGGCCGGGGTTGGCAAAGCACCGTAGCTGTTGTATTCTTTTGGCATGCGTTTCAGCATGTCCTCGCAACGGTTGGAGTCCGATGTGCTGGAAAGAGCAACAACTTGTTTCCTGGGCGGAGATTATTTCTAGTGCTCGATATTGGCTGTGCTGGCAAATGAAGAATCGAGTGACACTCACTCTGTTGTATGCAGAATGCCGCACGGCACGGCGGCGGGCCTTTCCTGTGCTCGTCTCGTCTCGTCTCGTCTCGTGAGGGCATCTCTAACCGACATCGGGCTGTACCAGTTGCGATTGATTGATTTATTGCAGGTACCCGACGTTGGTTGTTTCCTCAGATAATTACAAGCAAACAGATACCTCGCGGGCTTACCTACCTAAGGTAGGGTAGGTATGTACGATAGGTACCTTACCTGCCCAAGTAGGTACAACACACGGTCCCAACAAGCAAGCCACAAAATACGCAATGGAGTTAGGTAGCGAAGCAACTGTCGCTAGTACCGGGAGTATGTAGACCGACCGTTTCCCACGTTCTGCCTTGTGATTGCATCGCTGCCCCCCCTTTTTTTTCTCCCCTTCCTTCTTCGTCTTCTTCGTCTTCTTCGTCGTCGTCTTCTTGGGTTGCTCAGGACAAAGAATCCAGTTCCGCTGGTCGATCAATGTGGGACGGGGACCTCGTACGATGACAGACGATGGCAACAAGTACAAACCGTACTGACCAAGGAAAGAAAAGGGGGAACACAGAGCTGGGAGCGTCGTCAAACACTTTGTGGCCCCCCCTGATAAAACATTGGGACACGGACGCCGCTTCCCATGGTGTGATGCAGGTAGAGAACAAGAGACACACGAGAAACGCAATTAGCCCGAGGAATCCTCCCCCTCCCCCTCCCCCTCCCCCTCCCTCTGTCTTTTCATTCGACAGCCAGCGACTCGGTCGTAGTGTACACTATACTCTTTTGTGCTGAGTATTGGGCATGATGCTTATACTGTGCTTTTCCAACTATATCACTATTGTTGTGTACCTGGCGACCCTACGAGAAACCAATTGCCTTGATAACCTCTACCTCAGTACAATATACTCTTTGAGAGAGAGAGAGAGAGAGAGAGAGAGAGAGAGAGAGAGAGAGAGAGAGACCCGCCTCCTGCGAATTGCTATGCAGGTCTACCCAAGGTACTTTCCTGGGGTACACGGACACTGGCAGGGGGTGCCGGCCTACCGTACCTACTTCTAGGTACCTAGGTAGGTACGTACACACATACACTTGCATACCAACCATCGTATCCCTACCGTGCATCTACCTTACTCAGTACATCTGCATCTACCTACATACTTGCTGTACAGGATGTCCCTTGCTGGGCATACCATACCCAGCGTCCGGGGGACCGTCCGGCCCTACCTTAGCGGCCTCCCGTTACTCTCGGCCGTCCTTTCCGGACCCCATTCCTCATTGTCACCCCTGTTGTGTTACTCCGCTCATCCTTGAGCACTGAGCATTGGGCCTTGGGAGATCGGCCTCCCCTCAACCGAGAGAATGGGTGATGGATCAGATCCCTGTCCCAGGCATGCACGCCGAAGGCCTTGACCGTCGTTTCTTCTCTCCTCCCGGTCCGCCTGCCATTTCTGTAAGCCCTCTTTCATTTAGGTACCTTCCTCCCTTCCTAGGTAGCTGTTGACTGCTCATTACTTGCTGTAAACCACTTTGAACCGGATCAGCATGGCAGACTCGCAATGGGAAGTAGCCGAAGAAGAAGGAAAAGGACAAAGAGAGGAAAAAGAAGAAGGAGGAGGAGAAGAAGAAGCCTTCCCCTCTCTTCGCTCGAGCGTCTTCTTCATTGAGCCAATGGACAAACATTGGGTGCACCAGGCGTCTCTGGCTGATGGACCCTCCGCTCGCAAGGCGCCGGTAGAAGAAATATCGTGTCTGGCCTTATTGTGGCGCTGTCAACTGGTCCTTCTTCCTCTGGCCTCCTCTTTTTGCCTTCGTCACGCCTCGTTCATGCTTCCGGCTGTCAGATTTCTGTCTGTCTCTAGGCACCCCGAGATGGGCAGCACCCAGCCCAGTCCAGAGGAAAGGAAAAGAAAAGCCAGCCCATCCTGACTGAGCTCGAGTCTCAGCGCCACGAACCCACCAAGCTGCCCCTAGACAACAATCTAAAGCTCTGGCAACGACGCCTTCTCCCTCCCTTGTTCTGTTCTGAGGCTTCCTACACCCCTCCCCCCCTCAACCGTTGCGCGCCGCCCCCGTCTGTCGCTTCTTCTTCCCTTGGTCACCACTTGCTTGGTCTTACAGATAGGAGAGGCCACCCAAAAGTCTGGCCAAAGCGTTGGTATCGAAGCCGCTAGCACTCGTTCTTCTCTGACGCCGTCTACCTCCTCTCCCGTCTGCTCGTTCCAACGGTCGCCCAGAGGGATAAGAACATATATCGGTCCCTCCCGTCCACGGTCTGACGCTCACAGAAGAGCGACGAATGGTCCAAATGCTGTTGCACGGCCTCTGATACCTATCGTGGTCTCCTCTCCTTCCTTTCGTCTTCTGAAGCCCTCCCCTCCCTCCATTCCTCTCCCCTTCCCATTGCCTTTTGGGAGTTGACGAATAGGACTTTGTTGCTTCTCCCAAAGCCCCCCTTGGAACACTCCCATCTCTGATCTACCTTATCCTTTCGATTACGTGACCGTCATTCCACTTCTTCCACGCGGGTGCTGCCCAGCGACCCTGTGTTGCTCAGACTTGCTTGCTGCGCCGCAGGCAACTTATCTGCCCACCGTCATCCCATCCCGCAACCTATTCAGAGCATCTGGCACAATACGAAACTTCGCCCGGTCTTCGCTCTTTCCCATGGGCACGCCCCCCTGCACCAGCTCCATTTACACCACTCAGGCCTCTTGACCACCTGACGAAATGATCTTTTCCGAACACGTCACTGGACGCAGCGAGGTCATGGTAGTCTCATCAGATTCGGGTCCGCCACGGCTCGATCTAAACCTCAACACGGGTCGCCGAGGCACCTTCGATAGTCTCGACAGCGACATTGACCGGCGTTTCTACCCTCGTGCGGCACGCTCGTCCAACGACCTCTTCACTCAGGCTCTCGAAGGGATGGACATGACGGACTGTGACTCGGAATGGGGTGCTGTTCGTGCAAGAGCCCGAGAGAACAACGACAGACAAGGCCTGGCGGACCTCATCGACTTCCTTAGAACCACTTCTCCGCCGTCAGGCTTCCCTTCGCAGTCCGTATTCGATGAGGACACCAACGAATCACAGGAATCGCCAGAGAAGTGGGGGCTTCTCAAGAAGCTGCGTCGCCCGCGCACGAGGGCCAGGTCTTTGTCGCCTGCCCGTCGACCTCTGAACGCAGGCCTTCCAAACTCTGCCGTTGTGTCCAAGACAAGCAGCGGCAAGTCGCATATCGCAATTTCCATTCCGCTCGAGTATTGCCACGTAGGTCCGGATTCCGATTGGGCTCTTGCTGTCTTCAATGCCACGCCGCCGCTTCCACCGACCCCCCCGGTGCGAGGGAGCCATGATGAAACCGACAACGCCGCCGCCAGCAGGCCTTATGCCAGTGAGCGTAAAGTTACTGTTCTCAAGACTGTCAGCGAAAGGGGGTCTATCTCAACCCTCAACACTGTCAACACGATGAGCACCAGAAGGGGAACCAAGGGTGTCGTGTCTATCTGGCCCAAGATCACCCCAAGTCCAATGAGCCCGCCCATGACACCTTACACAACGCCGCCCGGAAGTTTACGTGAGCCTTCTTCGACTAAGGAGAGACGCAACCGGATGCCTCCAACCGCGCCACAGTATGCCGAGGTTTCGGCGGGCCCTGCTTCAAGAGGCAGAAGACCTAGCGGTAGTCTCGACAAGGGCTATCACTTCGGCAGAGACGAGTCTAACCTCGCCCAGGCGGCAGTCCCGAATGCGCGAAAAGCCAAAGCCAAGTCGTCTTCTAAACGTCCCGAAAACATCATTCTGCCTCCGCACAGGTCGAGCATGAAGATATCTGGGCTTCCAGCAGATCAAATCCCAAACAGCCAACACTTGATTGACGGTAATAAAGATGACAGCGCTCAGCACCAGGGCGTAGCATCTGATGTATCTCAGTTGAGTCCGACTATCTACTCAGAGTCGAACTCCATTAGTCCGAGTGTTACCACAGAGCTATCGGAGCCGGTGGTTTCAAGCGCGCGATCCGCAAAGGCTTACTCGATGGTGTCAATAGTGCGCTCAGAGATGCCGTCCACTACATCTAGGCAGTCTTACCTTGCCCGGCCAAGAAGCAGTGATACAACGCAGACAACCCTGGTCGGCGAGTCCGTGGCGTCTCGAAACGCTTCGACAAGAACCGCTCCCTCAAGACAGAGTCGCAAAGAGCGCGTCAGGTCCCTCAAGCAGCGAGACATGGAGGCTATCAAGGCTATCACGAAGAAGGTGCCGCAGGAGGAGAATGGAGAGGTAACCCCGAGGCCGAGGACCTGCGATACGGCTATTAGCTCTCTGCGTTTGCCTTCTCGTGACGGAACCTTTGGCTCCATCGATCACTTCCCGCTTCATGGCATCACGACGAAACTTTCCGCTTCGAACCTGGCCAATATGGCAAAGTCCCATGACGGGTCATCGAATCGCGTTTCCCATGGCACTGCAACCAAGATATCGGACTGGCAGGCTACACAAGAGACTGAGACACTAGGATGCGAGACGGCGCGAGAGGAGCCAACACCTAGCTGGGAAACTGCCCAAGAAACGCCGGCGGTAGACTGGGAAAAGACGCCACTCCTAGTCGAGATGACGGAGGACCAGGTTATCTCGGCCGCCGCCAGCACTAGAACCTTTGGCAATGGCGACGCCAGGGACAGTACCCTGAGCTCCGAACCTCCCCGTCGGTGGGGGAGTCTCAACCGCGCCAGTTGGGCGAGCTCAGTACCGCTCTTGGATCGGATAGGCAGCTTTGCACCGCCCGATGAGAGCACGACACTGGTCGTGGAAGAGGACAGCAGCCACTTGCCCCCGCGTCGAGCTCCGAAGTCGCGTGCCGACTCTGCCACACTATCGCAGGCGGATGCGGAACGGCTCCACTCGGACAGCTTCAGCTCCTGTGACCCCGACAATCAGGCGCGTATAGACCCTGCCGATGACGACCAGTCCATCGCGGGCAGCATAGCGGCATTCCCCAAACCTGGCTCCGGCGCTGGCCCTCGCTTGAGCGCCATCATGCCCGTGGCTGAGGTTGTACCTTCATCCCCTCTCGAGGAGAGATGGTCGGCTTCAACTCTCAACTCGCCCATGACCGTGGTTGAGCTTTCCCATCCGCCCTCCGCCGATGACCTGACACCACGACAGAGTTCGATGCCGGTAGCTCGCCTGCCCACCGTTGGCAACACTAACATGGCTCAGCCTGATGCCTCTAGAGGCCAGAGGCAACCCAACGATAACAATAAACGGGATTCCGTCCCCGTCGACGGCAACACAGAAGAGGCAGCGGCCTTGCGTCCCCTGAACCGTTCGAATGAGCAAAACTCTCTCAGTCTCCTAAACATGTCGTCTCGCGAGCTCCGCAACCACTACGCCAGCCTCCGCACCACACGTGTCAACGATCTCGCGCACGAGATGCTTTTGAACCAGGAGCGTCTCGAAATGCGCATGCACCGGCAGGAACGCAACCAGATCCTCTTCATCGAACGCCTCCAAAAGTGCATGAGCGAGCTCCGAAGCCTACCCGAGGACCCTTACCCGGAGCCGCAAGACTGGTCCTTCAACGACGACGAGGACAACATCTACGAGGGGCTTCGTATCAACCGGGACGCGAGGCACGAGGCGCGCGCGCACAAAACTATTCGGCTCAACAACCCTAACCGTCCGCTGCAGCAACCACAGCCTGGCCCGCGCCACTCTTCCTGCCAGCTTCTGGACGTTGCGGGTGCATTTGATGATTTTGCGGGTGACTTTGTCGAGCTGCGGCAGCAGCAGCAACAGGTGCCGAGTCAGCCGTCGACGTCGCATGACACGCCACGCGCGGTCCGGGGCAGCAGGTTCCAGGCCGTGATGACGACACCAATGACCACGCGCGGCGGGCTGGACGCCATGGACCCTCTTATCCGGGAGCTGCAGCTGGCTGCGAGGGTGAGCCTGGAGACGACGCGGACGGAGAGGACGGAGACATCGCAGGTCGGCGACTATAGCTACGGCGTCGTTTAGCGTGAGACGGGGTTACTTTTCATTCTCCCGTTCCTGTTTGGTCATTTTTTCTTTCTATTTTTTGCTTCTTGTGTTCATTGTTTTCTATTTGATGCTCAGAGGTGCGAGCCGTCGACCGCAGAACAGAGTTGCGGTCTCTATGGACGGGCATGGCGTTTTCTGAATGTCTGGTACGACGATGGGTTTCTTTTGTCGGGGCAGGAACTCAAGGCCTGTACAGTCGGTCTCGGTGTGTGTATACCCGGTCTCAAAACGAATATTATTCCGTTTCCATGTAGGTAGGAAGGTTTATGAGCATTCTGCGCTACTCAGCGTCAGCAATGAATAGAACAAACATTGTCTCCAACACAGAACGTGCTTGCCGTGAGTACTTGACATGCAGAAATCACACACATTTGTGTGAGTCAAAGCAAGGCGGGAAGATAAATGCGCTCGATCTAGAAACACGGTGGCATTGACAACCCCAAACCGGCCCCCGTCGCCGGGCGAAGCTTCAGCCAATGACGTCGTCGAACCACCCCTCCCCCCTGCTTTCCCTTCAAAGACTTTGTTAGGGGGGGTGCGTCAGGCTCTTCTCCATCATTTCAAAGTCATGATGTATTTGACTGAGGGCTGTGGAGAAAGCCCAGCTCGACAGCCGGCTGTTTTGGTAGGCAATTCACTTAGCACTGATCTGAACATTATGAGCATATGTTTCGTATGATGTGATTGGGTCCTTCATCCAGCTTCGTTTCGTTACATGTCCAAATAGTCGTCTGCATGCCACCCTCAAGTGAACCGCCAGCGACGACAACAGTAGCTGCCCATGAGCCAAGCAGCACAATCCCCGTTCTGAACCTTCAGTCCCCGGAATCGCGTACAGGGGAATCGGGCAGGACCAGATAAGAAGAGGAAGAAGAAGAGAAAAGAGTAAAGAAGAAGAGAAGTGGGGGCCATGTCCAGCCCCTGGATCCTCGTCTCTCCCGCCTCTCGCGGCATCGGCGCCCACCTGGTCGGGCACCTCCTCCGGACGACTGCCGCGCCGGTCCTCGCGACCTGCCGCTCGCCGGACACCACGGCGGTGAAGCACCGCCTCCTCGAGTCCCTCGCCCTGCCCGCCGTCGAGACGGAGGACCTCGCCTCCCGCCTCAAGGTCGTGCGGCTCGACGTCACGGACGAGGCCACCGTCGCCGACGCCGCCGACGAGGCGCGCGCCCTGTTCCCCGACGCCACGCACCACCTCCGGCTGGCCCTCGCGACCCCGGGGATCCTGCACCCGGAGAAGAGCCCGGCGCAGGTCGACTACGACAGGGCGCTGGAGACCTTCCGGGTGAACACGCTGGGCCAGATGATGCTGATGAAGCACTTCTCCCCCTTCCTTCCCCGCCGGACCGCCCACCTTCTTGGACCCTCCTCCTCCTCCTCCTCCTCCTCGTCACCTGAGGACGCCAGGGGCCTGCCGCCAGGCCACGCCGTCTGGGCCGCCATGTCGGCGCGCGTGGGGTCGACCTCGGACAATCTCAAGGGCGGGTGGTACTCTTACCGCGCCTCCAAGGCCGGCGTCACGTCCCTAGCCAAGTCGCTGGACCTGTGGCTCCGCGCCCGCAGCGGCGACAAGGCCATCTCCGTCGCATACCACCCGGGGACCGTTAAGACAGGGCTCTCGGAGGCCTTTTGGGACACGGTGCCCAAGGAGAAGCTGTTCGAGCCCGAGTTTGCGGTGGAGAGGATGTGCAAGGTTTTGACGGAGGAGATTGGGGTCGAGGGTCGAGGCCGGTTTTGGGACTGGCAGGGCAAGGAGATCTTGCCTTGAGCACCCCCACCCCTCCGTGTTCGGTACGACGGAGAGGGACTTGTACAGATGGGAGGCTTCAAAAAGCTGCTCTCAAGAAGATGGCCATGCCGTCACGAACGCTGGCAGTGCGGGCTTATCAGAGGCAGGCGTCATGAAAGTAATGGACTTCAGCATCATATCCCATGATAACTGTCTACAAGTGCCGTGAAGAAAATGGGTAGTCGTACACTAGACACGAAACATCCATGTAACTCCATGCTGTGAAAGGAACCGCAAACACCTTTATTCTCACAACACCCGGCTTACAAGGCTACATCCTGGAAGGATGCTCCGTCAGGGGAAGTGCCAGTCTTCTGGTCCTTGCTTGGGTTGTCTTCTTCTCCTTTGCCATCCTCGCTGCCCGAATCCGACTCCACCTTTGCCCGATAGGCGAGGTGCTGCTCGTCCTTGTCCTCCAACCGCACCTTCTGCTCCTCTTGGTCTGCGATCCTCTTCTGCTCTGCCTCCTTCTCCTCGTCGCCAGAAGATTCGTCATCCTCCGCCTTGGATGTAGGCTTCTCGCTTCCGCCTTCATGTGACTTGGCAGACGCGGCGGCCGCCTCGTAGTTGTTCTCTGACGCGTTGATAGCCGGAGGCGTCGGCAGATCTTTTTGAATCTGAGGGGTCTGCTGCGGTTGGGGCGGAGTCGGCGCTTGCTGCAGCTCGTCGGTCGAGGGGCCGGGCCTGAGGGCGTCAAGGTAGAACTTAGTCACACCGAGGATGCGGCCGTTCTTCTCGCACGCCTCAACCCATTCGGGTCGGACGACGGGGATGTTTGTCTCGACGGCCTTCTCCCATGCCAGACCGCGGCCTTCGGTGGTGACGAAGTGCGTCGTATCGATGCGGACACTGTCGACAATCTTGGCGCCGATGCGGTCGACGGCGGAGGCCAGCGCCTCTTTCGTGGCGGCGGGCATAATACCCGTGGTGATGGTGATACCACTAAGGTCCGTCATCTTGTGGGTACGCACGACGACCTTGTCGGAACTGAAGGTACCGGCCGTGGTGCGCAGAATAAGATGGAAGGTGTACTCCGTGTCGACAGCGAGACCACTAATTTTCGTGCTGTGCATCTGAAGCGGGCGGGGGATGCTACCGGCCTTTTGGCCATTGCGGTATAGAGATAGGGAGATGAGATCGGCAGTCGCGAGCTCGATTGGGTCCCACTCAAGGACGACGGAAGTCTGCGTCGCATTGCGGCAGCGAAGAACGGGAATAGCGGGCGCGCTGGCACCGAAGGCGGAATAGATGCGGTCCTGGAGCTCGCGGAAGGCGTGTTCGGTCTTTGCCTCTGAACCCAGGTTGCGAGCGACAGTAATGTCGACGATGCTACCGGAGGAGATGTTGGGAGGGAGGAGGATAGAAGGGAACTCGATCTGGAGGGCATCGTCAGTATGGCCTCAGGGGGAAGTGAAGATGAGCTTGATGGATGGACATCGGGGCCGAGGAGGTGTCTCCTAGGGAGAGGTCCCCTTATCCATCGCCAGCATCGGATGCGCATCGTGGGCAACGTACTAGGCGCTTGTCCGGCGTCAGAAGCACCGTGACGCCGGCGTCGACCTTGCCGACGGTCAGGGAGACGAGCATGGCGGGCTGCGATTGCCGGTGCTGAGTGCTTGGTAGCGTGGTCCGTAAGTAGGTGGTGTTTCTGTACCGAGCCAAGTGGTCAATTGCCTAATTCGCCCAACCGTCGATATCCAGCTCGTCCTTCACTGGTCGTGAGTCCGGCTCGCAATCGCTTCAGTTGGCTGACGGGTGGCAGTCAGGTTCGTGGTGATGTGTGTGGGTAGACGAGACACATAACTTGTTTAGTTAGAGGTGCAACGGGCAGTTACAGTTGATTGCTAGGTTGGCAGCTCCTTCCGTCTCAGCTGGCAGCTCTGCGCTAGCGATGTGATTCGTCGCCAGCAACTCCAAGGGTAGGTAAGTACTGTCCTGCCCCCAGCTAGGTAATCCGCCGCCACCGGGAAACACATCAAACATGTTCATTTTCTGACCCTGTTCTAAAATAACCCCTGAAAATTCACCCTATTTAACATATTATTTCTGATACATTTAGCTGAGTTCCTATATAGAATGAAATAAATTGGGATGTTAGTGAGGAGGGAAACTGGGCTTTGGCGGATCAGCTAGCGGGTATCACCGCCAACTCCAAACAGTGGTTCAGGAACAGAGGCGGCACATAAAGAGACCCTACCCTGTGCGTCGCCACTTATTACTCCTGCTTGGAGTATTATCGCTCGCCGAATCTGATGGCAAGTTCTTTAGTAGCCGTTAAAAGGACTCAAAAGTGTTTGTACCTGTCGGATTTCCGAAGCCGCTCTGGTAAGCCCTCAACCCTCTGGCAATGCGCGCTGAGGTGGGCTGCTACATCGAACGCTGCTGCTCCCGACTTTGTCATCATCTGAGAAGTCCTCAAGTGGTAAGGTTGATTCTTTTATACATGGGGGGTATCATTTATGTCTTGTTACAGTGGCTCGAAGCCTTCGATGATCGTCGGAGAGCCTTGCACGCGTCCGTAAGCATGCCCAGCGTCTCCTTATAGTAATACAGGGTCGTTCCCTTTGGTAAATACTCATTTCAGGAGGAGTTCCAAAGCCGACGAATTTCGCCTCCAAGTTTGCGCCCTGGGTTTCCTCTCCCGAGCATTCTTGACGGAATTCCCTGTGCTCTGTTCTTCTGGTCTGTCTCTTTGACGCGAATGAGGGCGTCTACAACGGCATCCATCGCAAGGCGAAGTTCCTTCTTCGGCAGCTTCTTGACGACATCCCTCGGGCTTTTGGCGACGCAAGCGATCGTCCCTTTCAGGTCGCCACGAAGAGCGGTGTCTATCCCCGTATCGCTTTCAGGGTCAATTATTCGACCTTGCGCGTCATAACCACGGTCCTTGAGGGCAGCGTGGAGTGCCAGCTTCATTCGATACTTGGCCACGCTTACGACAGCCGGCGAGGCCGAACCGGCGCCGTAAAACCACATCCATAGAGGTTTGTTCTTCTTGTCTTCTTCGTAATAGTGCCTCATCAGGACTGCCTTCGGGTGCTCGTACTTTTCTTCCGTAAAGTATTTCGTGTCGAAGGCTCTCATCACGTGTCGCTTCGACATTCTGAACCGAATCAGAGGCATTGCTTTTAGATTGTCGTGAATGCGTACCGTCCGGTAGTCGTTGACGGGTGTCCCGATATCGAGCTCGTGAAAGATCTTCATCCACCGCTGCGACAGTTGCACCCTCTCGAGGTCGTCCAGGCTTTGGGGGTTGTTGAATTCGAGTGCTTGGGGTAGTTCGGTGCTAGGAACGGCCGTCTGCCCTGAAGCTTTGCGCCGTGAGCCGGAGTACTGGGCGGGTGGCGGTAGAAAAGGGCTGCACAGTGGCAGCTGCCAAAGGATGCGAGTCACATGTTGGAGTCGCGCCGGGTTCATGACGACGTTTCTGCTGGCGGCGAGCAAAACTTCATAGGTAGCGTTTGTTCAAGAAAGACGCGATGCATACAAATACCCAGGAAAGCTATCCCGAAGTGGCTTAGGTAATTATCTAGATACCCTCGAGACCCCGGACCACACCATTGCGGGTCCCTCGTCACGAATCGCAGGTACACGGATGTGCTCTTGTCACTTGTGGCTTTTGTGTGTTTATGCTCCACATTTCACCGGGTCAGCCACACGTGTGAGTACATCATTCTCCGTTAGGACCTAAGCAGTGACGACGGTACCTATCTAGGTAGTATCCCCCACTTGACTCATACCGGCACCACTTTCTGGCGCACAAAAGGCCAGCTTCATTCGCCCCTCCTACCCAGCACAGCCCACAGAAGAGCCCAGCAAAACAGTGCCCCTGTTCCATCCATTAGATCACCGAGCAGCAGCAAAGCACCCAGCAGAGCCCGCATAAGCCCAAAGCCATTTTGCGCTCGCGCACAATAAAGCCCCGTCAACATCACCGCCCACTCTCGCCCTCTTCTCCCCTTCCCACTCTGACAACTTCGTCTCCCGCCACCCCTCCTCCTCCATCCCATACCGCTGAGAACCGGAATTCTCACGAGTAGCCAAGATGCCCAAGAACAAGGGAAAGGTCAGTCTATAAATCTTTTCACATGATGTTTCTCAAAAGATTTTCTCATCCAAGCGGGTGCTGCGAAAACCACCCCTCCCCCTGCCGAATTGGCGGACCCGCAAAGAACCCCGCCCCCTCCTTGCTGCTGTTTGGAAACACGACACACTTTTGATGATGAAGTTGTCGATGATGACGGAGCTTTTTGAATTTGATCAAGAGGTCTAACAACCACATAGGGAGGAAAGAACCGCAGACGTGGCAAGAACGAGTCCGACCACGAGAAGCGTGAGCTCACGTTCAAGGAAGATGGCCAAGGTTAGTCCCACCAGTTCCTGCGTCCGTCGAACCACCATTACCCAAAGGAGTGGAAAATTCACGCGACATTCCCCCGCCGCTTGATTCCCCTTCTTTGCATACCAGACTAACCCACCTTCAAATAGAATACGCCCAGGTCGTAAAGATGCTCGGCAACGGCCGCCTCGAGGCTCAGTGCTTTGACGGCGTCAAGCGCCTCGCCAACATCCGCGGCAAGCTCCGCAAGAAGGTCTGGATCAACCAGGGAGACATCATCCTGCTCTCTCTGCGTGAGTATCAGGACGATAAGGGCGACGTCATCCTCAAGTACACCGCCGACGAGGCCCGCTCCCTCAAGGCCTACGGCGAGCTGCCCGAGTCCGCAAAGATCAACGAGACGGACACGTACGGCGCCGACGGCGACGGCGACTGCAACTTCGAGTTCGACGACGACCGCGATTCCGAGGAGTCCGAGGACGAGGCTGCTGGTGGAGCTGGCGGCAAGAAAGACGTTGACATCGATGACATTTAAAATGTGTCGCCTCCGTGTCCGTTACCTTTTCCCTACTTCGCTCGCGCGTGTATCAGGAAACCCCCGAACCCTTCCCATCTCTCAATAGACCGTCTTCTGCTGCAAGACTGAGATTGGGAACGCTGTCTTCTCTCTCAAATCCGGCGGCCGTCGTCACCGTCGACAGCCGGATTCCGCGACAGTCAAGGTGTTCGGGGTGGTGTGTTGGACCGCCATGGTGGGAGAGACGTCATGGCTTGTCGGATCATCTGGACGATAGACTTACTTTTGATTGCGCCTGATTAATTGAATACGCTCGGCACGGGGTCTTTGAACCACGTTCCTCAGTTACCAAATGCCCATTGAATACTGTATGGCTTGTGATGTGATATATCAAAGTAACACTGTGATTTATATGAACAGTTGCGAACATTGTTTGATTCCAGACTTTTAACAACCACCCGGCCGACGAGCTAGCTTCAAAACCCACCCGGCCATATCTACCGAATCGCCAGTCAATGAATGCTGCCATCCAGCCGGCACCTCCGTCGTCATTAGACGATGAAAGCGGAGAACACATCAGCCAGCGAGTAAAACAGCCCACCTGGTGGCCTCCGTGTATGCAGCTGTCGCTTGGAAAGCTAATAGAAGGTATAATAATTTGGGTTGTGGTTTGGACAAGTTGTAGCAATGATACTGAGCCATGCCTGGTGATTCTTTTTGCCATTTCCACTACCCATGGATTCTCGAATGTTTTACCAGTCGTCGTTGTCACTCCGTTCGTCATCTGTCCGCGCATTAGTTTCAGACACAACAATACGGGGTTGACCTTGACTTACCGCTTCTGCTGACCTTCTCCTTTCTCTTTTGCAATGCAGCGGCCAGCGCGTTGGCCATGTCACCACCACCACCCGGCGCGACTCCAGTCGGAGGCAAGCCACTACCATGCGGCCCCGTGTCGCTGCTGCCACCAACGGTCGCGGCGCTTCTATCACGAATCTGGCTTCTATCGACCTTCTTCAAAGCTTTGATACCGCCAGCTTTCTGGATATCGCCTAGCACGGCCGAGCGGGAAGAATCCGGTACAGGCACCGGGACGCTTGATGAGTAGCCAGAATCTCTGTTGGGCATGGGAGGAGGGGGAGGAGGGCCGCCCAAGGCACCTGGGGGTGGAGGAGGTGGCGGGGGAGGAGCGCCCATCCCGGGAGGCGGTGGAGGCGGGGCAGGGGGTGCGTTGGACGATGGCGGTAAAGGGGGTGCTGGAGGGGGTGCTGGAGGAGCATTCGATGACGGCAACGGCGGCGGAGGAGGCGCGTTTGATGTTGGCAAAGGCGGCGGAGAGCTGAGCAGAGGAGGTGGCGGAGGAGCGTTCGATGACGGTAACGGGGGCGGAGGCGGAGGATTGCCAGTTGCGGGAGGCGGAGGCACAGGTCGTGAGGATGGTGGCGGCAACGGAGGCGCCTCGGATGCTGGGGCTTTCGGGGGGAGTGGGGGGCCAACATCCGCACGGGGAGGAGGCGGCGGCGGAACAGAACCTCGGCTCGGGGTGGGTGGGGGCTGACGAGACCCGGAGAAGGCCGGCGGTACTCCAAAGCGGTGACCGGCAGGTCTCTCATCTTCTTGCATAGGCGTTTTCGGCGGTCGGGGTGGGGGAGGCGGTCCGGAATTTACGGGGCCGCGAATAGAGTTGACCGACCCTCCCAGAGCATGGGCTAGTTTGCCAGCATCAGGTAACGGCGGCGGCACAGCGAATCGGTTCTTTGGGGCCTCCGGTGCAGCAGGCTCGCTCGGGGGAGTCGGTTCTCTGTTGACAGCGGGCGGCTCTGTTTTGCCGGATCTCCTAGCTGGTGGAGGGGCAGGCGCAGCGCCACGTCTAGGTGCAGGCGGAGGTGGTGGTACCCGTGGACTGTCCGAATGTCCTCCACCTGAAGGCGGCGGCGGCGGCGGAGGGGCGCGCGAGTTCCTAGGTTCAATGCCGTTCGAATGGGATGCTGGTGGGGGAGGAGGAGGGGGAGGGGCATGGCTTCGGGCACCAGCCATCAGCTTCTCTTGCTCTTCTTTCAAGAATTCAACGATGAATTCCTGGTTCTCCTTGATGAAGTCGTCCGTCAAACCCTTGTCTCGTAGGTCTTCTCCAAAGTTCTCCCGCCACTGAGGATCGAAAGCATCAAGAACAGAGAATTCCGAGGGGCTGTGGCCGTTGGCACCCCCCAGAGATGGCATTCGACCGTGAGGCAAGTTTGATCGCGGAGAGTCTGGAGGGGTAGGAGCTGAGGCGTGTCGACTGCCGAAAAGACCCCCAAGCAAGCCGTGTTTGTGTCCTGAAGATTGGGCAGCCCCTCCAAACGGAGTTGATCTCGTGGCTCTGCTTGCATTTTTTTCTCTGTCGTCCATCTTCTTCTTGAACTGTTTCGCTTCCTTCTCGTCGACAAAGGACAGACCGGCGAGGCACTCTTCGATTTCGAAACTGTGGAAGAAGGTACGGTCCTGGTTGTAGCTCCAGTTGTCGAATATCTCCTGATCCCAAATGACACCGCGGTTTCCGGACTGCATCGATGTCAGGCCGGAATGCATTAATTCAGGAAGCGCAACTTACTGAGATATCCACCATCTTCAGCCAGTACGTGTTGCCCACGAGATCATTCGATAGGACAATAGCACCCTGGACACCCGTGTTGGTCCATTTTCCAGGATTCGGGTAGGCAACGTATAGCCTGGCGACAGCTACCGCCTGGATCTTATTTGTCTGCTTGGGGACGAAGCGCTTGACAGTCTCCTTATCGTCGTCGCTTAATACCGACGGCATGATGGCGGATGTGAGGTGTCAGGGGAGGGGAGGAGAGTCGGAGTGGTTGAGAGGGCGAGGTGCCGGGGCTTGTATGTAGTTGGATCTGGGTGGAATCGGTAATTGGGACGAGGTGCAGTTGATGGATAGGCTTGTATGCTTGCAGGAGCCGCGGCAGCGAAGGCAACAGCCACCTTGGTCGAAGCGATTTGTGTTGTACGCGCGTGTGTGTAGGCAATGTCAAGTGGCGCTTAGTCGGTAGGTGGTGGCTAGTCTGAACAGGCAAGACACCTCCTCTTTCGGGACGGCAGTTCGAAGGTCGGTCGCTTTCGGTAGCGAAGTGGACAAGGCCCTGGGGGCAAGTAGACAGAGGCAGTCTAGTCTGTTGGATGGTTGGATGTTGGGGGACGGGAAGCAAGGCACAGTACAACGAGTGTCGGTACTATGCAATGAGTAACAAACAGTACGTGAGGCAGCCACTCTGCGGCGTCCAAAAAAAGCAAAGGTGCGCAGGAGACAATAAGCTTGTGGTCAAAGATGCCAGAGCTTCCGGGTCCGGGGGCGTTTCAAGAAATGTGGACTCGCATCACTCAATGGGGGAACCTAGGGAATTCGTAGGAAGGCTCCCGGGAAGGCTGAGTGAGGAGAAGGTTAAGCCGTGGTGGTGGTGGTGGTGGTGGTGGTTGCGGTGTGTTTGTGCGTATGTATGCGAATGGGACAATGTTACTCGCAGGAGAAGGAATGACGAACGATTGATGGACGGACTCACTCAGGTGTCAGCCAACCCAAACCACCCTTATGCAGCCCGCCCACTTCAGCGGTGCGTACGCCCAGTGGAGGGACTCGTAACCGGCCCTTGGGCCGTGGCAGGTGGCTGAGTCGTTCGTTTCAGTGGAAGCCGGCTAGCATGTTTCCCTCTCTCGGGCGCCGCTCGGGCGTCAGCTCAGGCCCGGGCCTCTCCCCTGTTCCTCTTCCCTTGACTCAACAGGGTAGCTGGCAACCCTCACCAGCCACAGAGTCCCAGGAATTTGCACCGCCACGTGGAATGATGAGGAAGCCTGTCGTCATTGTGGACGCGTAACTGCCAACTACGCTGGGCCAAGATGCCTACATAGGTAGGTACCCCCACCTTATTGTTAACACCCATCCTCCGCCCCCAGCCCAAGTTGCATGGGTACAGCAGAGAGTAGACGCACGTCAATTGTCTAGTGTAGCAATGTCTACTGAGCATCCTCTTTCACATATTTTCTCTTGTGAAGTTGTGAAAGGTCCGTCATCACGACGCTGCAAGTTTGCAGACGTAGTTTCACCTCTACTGAAAATTGCGCGATGGAGCTTAACCAGGGAATCCAGGTCATGCCAAAAGTCTCAGGTTGTATGGGCACTTTGTTTATGGATTCATTGACAGTATTACGACGTTACAGTCCGCCATTTCCGAAGTCCTTGAGACCTGTTGTGGTGCCCTTCCCATTGCCATAAGTATTCTATAAATCATGACTGGTCATACATCGTCACGCATCTTAAAGATGCGGCCCCACAGACAGGTCGTTTATTTGTTCAAAGCCTCTGCCTTGGCCCGGCGCTCTTCCTTGGTGCCCTCCTCCTGGGCGTTGAAGTCCTTGGGGACGGCAGGACCGGGGTGCGCTTGGTGAGCGGCAAACTTGGGGTCAGATGCACCACTCTCGTTAATAGGCTGAGTGCTGAACTGCTTCTCCTTATCGGAGTTCTGCTCGTAAGTCAGCTTGATGTTCCTCTGTCTTCAACCAGTTCTATTTAGTACGTACGTCACCCTTGGTGATGTTGTTGACGAGTTCCTTAACCTTGTCGGCCATTGTGAATGTGTGATTTATTGGATTAGGTGGGTGGTATTTGCAAGTGTATAGTTTGATTTGATTCAAGTGTGTTGTCTGGGCATGGGGAAAGGGATCGAAGGGAGAAGGAAAATGAGCTGTTTATAAACTATCTTTGTTGGTTGCTTACATGTGAGATGAGACGTCTCGTGCGGTACTTGGAGGATTGCGACGGCTGATGACGTCGTTCCTCTTTCCAAAGGAGGGGGGTAGAGTGACAACCCCAAGCAACAAATCCCCACTTACCTGGAAGGCCTCCCGAGGAAAGACAACAGCCTAGGCCATTTCATTGGTTGCCTGTCTCGATCGTTCATGGACGGTCCTTCGAGCGGCCATTGAGCTGGATGGGAAGATGCTGGCCAGACTCCTGCGCGTCACCGGCGAGTTACGTGCATGTCACGGGGCCGCTAATATGGCGCAGGATGGGCAAAAATCTTGACAGCAGACGGCGTGTGGGAGCTGTCAGACAATACACCAGTACCCACGAATGCATCTAGGTACCAGTTATCGTTGCAGGGTCGCGCTGATCCGATGGGCGTTGGCGCTGGGTAATCGTGATCACTCTCAAAGATCTCGACCGGCGACATGGGAGTGGTGTGGGCCTGCGAGGCAAAGGCGAGTAGCATTGTATCGTAGGTAATCTGAGATTGTCTGGCGTGTAAAAGTGGGCGTGATGGGAATTAAGGAAGTATCCAAAGGAGATTAGGGGTGGACGAAAGGTTGGATGACTGACTGGAAGGGTGAAAGTGATTTAGTATTCGTGGATGTCAAGGGCCATACACTGCTTTTTACACTCCGGATCATAGCCACTCGTTCGCCAACATAAGTCCCAAATTGCATGTATTAGAGAAACATAGAATCTACTATACTTTGTGTCCATTCAAATAGTACACCTTCAGGCTGAAATCGCTCTGAGAACAAAATCCCCCAAGGCAGAACCGCACAGTGCTAAACGGCGAGAGCTGGTGCCTAAGCCGGAAAAAGACGTACAGTATAGTCTTTGCACTGTATCTCCTTGGGCTGTTAGTGAGGTCAGTCCCCTGTCCAGTCATGATGTTTTGCACGGTCCAGGTAACCACCAACCTCATTCGATACCGTTGCGTCTTCTCACACCCAGGCACGATGCACCATGTCAACCAACGCTCAGCCGGTCAAACTCTCACTGCCCCTTGTGAGCGTCTGTCCCCGTGGCGATTGATTTTCGTGAACTGACCCCGTCCAGGAATACCAGCAGAACCTCTTCCAGGAGCTGAGAAATGAAGATGAGCTGGTTGTCCTCGCCCGCGGCTTGGGGCTGATGCGTCTCGTCACGAATTTGCTCCATTCATACGATGCGGCAGGCAACAATCTGATTATTCTCGTCGGTGCCGATGACAGAGAGAACAACTGGATCGGAGAGGCATTGGCCGAGCATGCCGCCATCAGCATGTCCCCCAACGCCAGGGGCCTCACGGTTGTCAACACCGATTTCACCAGCGTCGGCGCTAGAGAAAAGATGTATACGCGCGGCGGAATTTTCAGCATTACGTCGCGAATCTTGATTGTCGATCTTTTGACCAACCTCATCGAGACTGAGAAGATCACAGGCCTCGTCGTTCTTCACGCCGATCGCGTCGTTGCGACGTCTTTAGAAGCCTTCATTCTGCGAATCTACCGACAGAAGAACAAAGCTGGATTTCTGAAGGCGTTCTCAGACAATCCCGATCCATTCTCGATTGGGTTTTCTCCGTTAACCACCATGATGAGGAATTTGTTTCTGAGGAAAGCTTCCTTGTGGCCACGATTTCACGTAACGGTCGCCCAGTCGCTAGAAGGGAAAAAGACTGCAGAAGTTATCGAATTAAATATCTCAATGAGCGAGGCCATGCGGGACATCCAGAACGCCATCATGGAATGCGTCGAGGTCAGCATCCATGAGTTGAAGAAGGGCAATAACGGCCTGGAAATGGAGGACTGGAATCTCGACAGCGCCTTGCACAAGAACTTTGACGTGATTATCAGAAGGCAGCTCGATCCTAATTGGCATCGAGTGAGCTGGAAGACCCGGCAAATCGTTAACGATTTAAGCGTCCTTCGAGGCATGCTTCAGTCAGTCCTCACCCTTGATGCCGTCTCGTTCTTGCAACATCTGGATACCATTCACGCAGCACATTCCCCGCCTCCCGGGTCAACCAGGCAGAACCAGTCCCCCTGGCTGTTTCTTGACGCCGCCCAAACGATATTCGAGACAGCAAGGCGACGAGTCTACTCTGCCAGCTCAAAAGCTGCCACGCCGGACGCAAATATCGATTCACTCCGGCCCGTTCTTGAAGAACAGCCGAAGTGGGCGTGGCTGGCGGACGTCTTGACGGAGATCGACAACAGCATGCATTTCGACCCCCCGGTGCGCGACGACTCCAACGGCACTATACTCATCATGTGCGGCGATACCAACACTTGCAGGCAACTTCGCGACTACTTGCAAACGATGTATTTCAAGCCGAAGGTCGAAAAGGACCCAACAAAAGAGGACGACGAAGACGAAGACCAGCCGTCTGCCGCCTTCATGATGCGACGAAAGTTGCGCAACTATCTGAGGTGGAAGAGAGAGTTTGCTCAAGTTAACGCAACGCTCTTCTCCGAGAACCAGAAAGCCCTGAATGGTGCGACTGATCGGTCAGGTCAGCGTCTTCGGGGCAAAGCGCCATCGAACAAGCGGAGGCGGGTGAGAGGTGGCGGTGCTGCTGGAACGTCTCTCGGCCGGGCCGACAATGGTAGCATCCTCCAATTCTTTGAGCGACCGGCAGAAGTCGATGACCTCATGGCCGAAGTGCAAATCACAGAAGAGGAAGCAGAGCAGAAGCCGGAAATCGTCACCGACCCCTTGGAGAACATGGAGGATTACTACCAGCTGTATGAGATGCAAGATTTGGTCGTCATACAAGCTTACGATGGAGACCAGGATGAGCATGTCCTGGAAGAGGTTAAGCCGCGGTACATCATCATGTATGAGCCCGATGCTGCCTTCATCCGTCGAGTCGAGGTCTATCGGTCGTCTCACAATGACAGAAATGTCCGCGTGTACTTCATGTACTACGGCGAATCGGTCGAGGAACAACGCTACCTGTCGAGTGTGCGACGCGAGAAGGACGCATTTACGAAGCTCATCAAGGAACGAGCGTCCATGTCGTTGGTCATGACGGTAGACCCGCACGGCGCTGAGGATCCGCAGGAGGCCTTCTTGCGAACGATCAACACGCGGATCGCTGGCGGTGGGCGTCTTGCCGCCACCGCGCAGCCGCCCCGTGTGGTCGTCGACGTGCGGGAATTCCGGTCGTCGCTTCCGTCACTCTTACATGGCCGATCCATGATCATCGTACCCTGTATGCTGACAGTAGGAGACTACGTTTTATCGCCCAACATCTGCGTTGAGCGCAAGTCCATCAGCGATTTGATCTCCTCCTTCAAGGACGGACGCCTGTACGCCCAGTGCGAGACCATGTTCCAGCACTACAAGAGCCCCATGCTCCTCATCGAGTTCGACCAGAACAAATCCTTCACGCTGGAGCCCTTCGCCGACCTGTCGGGCAGCCTCAACAGCATCGCACCGACCAATGTCTCCTCCGACTTGCAATCCAAGCTCGTCCTGCTCACGCTGGCATTCCCAAAGCTGCGCATCATCTGGTCGTCCTCGCCGTACCAGACTGCCGAGATCTTCGAGTCGCTCAAGTCGCAGGAGGACGAGCCGGATCCGATTGCCGCGGTCCGCGCCGGCTTGGACAGTGACATGAAGGCAGAAGACCAGGCGTTCAACTTAGAGCCACAGGAGATGCTCGGCGCCGTGCCGGGGGTCAACCCAAAGAATATCATGCGACTGGTCCTGGCGACAGAGAATATACGAGAGGTTGCCAACTTGAGCGAACGTGAACTAGAGCCAATGGTGGGAAAAGAGGCTGGACGGCAAATATATAGGTTCTTCAATCGGAACGTGCTGGAAGATTAGATGCATTTAAGATCATCCCATTGTGTGGGGAGTAATATTTTGTATCCGCAGTAGTGATATGTTCGTTTCGCCCAGTTGAACGAAAAATGTATCATCACTTAGGTATGGTACTAACAAATCCATAAGTATGACTAAAAAAACGGGAAGCTCTTCGGTCGCTACGGATGCAAAGTTATAAAGTGCAAATGTTTGACGCCATGATAGCAGATATGCTTTGGATATATTTCCTTCACATTTATCAATGAGCGGGAGATTGCGGATATCATGTTATACCATTAAAGCTAAGCTGATTGGTATCTGGGTATCGTAAGGAAAAGAAACTCAGGTATGCTGTCAAAGCTGATGGTGCACGCTCAATAAAAGCAGTCGCAGGAATCCATGCTTCCTTCCCCCCGGTCGCCATTCCCTCCTCTCTCTGGCGGAAAAGAATTCAATATTCGTAAATGATCATGTAATAACTTGTGATGTCTCCCTCATCTGAGCTGCGGAGGGTAGCGCACTTGATCGTAGACTTCCCAGCCGGGACATTCGCAGACGAGGACCGGCTTAGACTCGACTTCTGGTCGTGGTCGTATGGCGCGATCGGCGACCGCCGCCGCTACCGCGGCGTCCGCAGTAGCCGCAGGTGAGGAAGCTGATGATGATGTTGCAGAAGGAGACGATGCCGCCAATGATGGCGTGGAGGATGCCTCCGATGCCTGAGATGACCGAGGTCAAGCAGTTACCGATGGTACGGAAAACGGATTGGATCTGAAGCAAACTGGGTCAGTATTTGCAATGAAAGTATGATGATTACTTCCTGGGCAAGGCGCAGAACTTACGCAAGAGACAACGGCGCCCATTTTTGCGGTTGTGTGATCGATGTGGTGGTTTTGTTTGATGATGATGGTTTGGAAGGAAGAGTGTAGCCACTTAAGGGGTTCACTGTTTGATTGCTTGCTGATTTGTTGTGGTGATGGAATAATTCTAATGTTAACGTTGGGAGAGAGCAAAAGGGTCTTATATACATTGTTCGCACCACAAATAATCAGAACCAGCCGGAGTACGCGCCCTATTGTGACCTACCACACGGCCTTACAGGGTGCTGATGACACAATACCTATTCCTCTAGCCCACATTGACAAATTTTCCCTAACCGTTATCACACACATTAGACTACTCATCGGGTTGCTAGATTTGGACCGGAAGTGAGGTGCGAGTCAAGGGATCTGCTGGTGGTACACCGCATAATGACGTCAAGGTAGTAATCTCCGTGATGCATCACTTTTTTTTTTCTTTCCTTCCCCAGTCCTTCATCCCTCAATTCCTTCCGCGTCCGTTACCGCTGCAGCATCAGTAGGTACACTGGCGTCAAGGTTATATGTCGGCGCTGACCGATAAAGACCGAGAAAATATTGAGACGAGGGTGTGACTTGACCCCAGCCCACGCGCATTGTTAGGCTGAGTCGATGGTCTCCCACTCATCACCAGACGTTATCTTAGAGGCTCGATGGAGCCGGGACGAATGCACCGTCCCAAAGCGGTAGGATAAGGTGTGAAGGGGTGTCTTTTTGTGTGACCCCCTTACGTTAGGGTGCAGACGATTTTCTCTGTATCGACGTTGCGATTGCACGTTTCTGGCGTTTGTGTTGGATTAAAGCCCATAAGCGCCATCGGTGATTGGAGACGAGCATGTCATGATGCTTCTGTCTGCACCAGCTTGCGCAAATACGTACCTCACTAGCCTCTCCCTCTCCAGCCGAACGTAGGGCCAAGAAAAAAGCATGGCGGCTGCTGTATGCAATTTGTTCGTGGCTGCGTATGGTTGTCTCATTCCCCCCCCTCCCTGCCTTCCCAAACCGGTTCCTGTGAAGAGATGACATAGCTCGTCTGGGCGAGAGGTGAGGGATGTATGACGTACGCGGCTCGGGGAATTTCTTAGCAATCTCGAGCTTGGGCTTCGTTGAGCTGGGGGTTTGATTGAGGTGCGGAGGCGGTAATGCGTCACACACGCGAGCGACGACCACTGCAAGGGAGCGAACGGGTGACGGCAGCACGGATGGCGCGTTCCGAGGCGGGTATTGCTGCTGGGCGTGGTCCTCTTCGAATACCCCCTGGTCGCTTGCTTGGCTTGGAGCACCCTTTTCGGGAGGTTTCACGAAGGGCCTAGAATGGTCCTCTGTATGGTTTGCCTGGGCGAGTGTGTGATGGCGGCTTGAGAAGTGGTGTGTCCTCAGAGGCCACAGATCGCATTGTGAGTGGAACTCTTGTGTCTCGTCGTGTATTTCGCAAATTGCACGCGACAATACGAACAAGCGTCCAGACACATATTCGGCCTGGTCCAGATCTCTGATGGCTCGGAAAGCAGGGCGAGACATTATGCCCTAGGAGAGGAACGGCGTCATCACTTGCTCGTTGTCCTCATGCCTGGAATTATTTCATTCGAGGAGATCACGAGGCCCTGACCCTGTCTGTGACCATCCTCTTTGTGTATTCCCTGGATGAATTGAATTGGCGGTTTCCGGTCTGTATCGTAAGCGAAGCTTCGAGTCTCATTGATCGAGTGTTGGCAGCGATGCAATGCAACATGTATAATGTGAAGGCAAGCGCCTAGCAACCGGTCTCAACCACCATCGGGCAATGGAAGACCTACGAGCCTTAAATATGAGTAGGTAAACTGGAGGGAAACATCGAGTGGCATTTAGGGAATGTCCTTTCGATGCATAGCTGAGCAATGTGTTTAAATTGATGTCAAATTACTACACAATATGAGGCGTATGGTTCCCCATATCTCTTATTCTCTAGCAAGGTTGATGGCTCCTGCGGCTGAGATTGCTTACGTACGCAAGCCCGTTCTGCTGGATCCCATGCACAGTATTATGTAGGTGAGGTATCAAGCCGTTTACCGTTTATTTTACGGGTGCAGAAGTTCAAATATGATTCAAGATGATGTATCGAGGGGTGTATTTGCAAGTTGAGTTAACCCCTTCCGGGACATAGGTAAATACCAACAAGGCATTAGCTAGTTAGCTTGTCTGATGGTAATCAGTAGCGGTGCCCACTAAGCTCGATTCGGCACTGGGTTCTGGTGTGGCGCAGGCTACGTAATAAGTATATTTAGTGCTCATTGTGGCTTATTGTTCTCGGGCCAGGCCTCAGCCGCCGCTGCAGCAGCGCTGCAGCCTGTCGATTGTCGGATACCCGGGATGCCCAGGACCATCTCATTGGCACCGGCTAGGCATGCTTCCAGCACAACGGTTGAGTTACGTGTTCGCCCTTCCTCGTTCGAACTCTCTTCTTTCATCATCCGAAGAAAGAAAAATAGGCCAAAGGAGAAAAGACGGCATTCCCCCAAATCCATATACTGATTAGCCCGCCCAGCCACCACCGTCGAGCAACCGTGCCTTTACGATATTGTACATATATTACTGACCCCTTACCTGCTGAGTAATTTCGTTAGTGGACGGATTCGAACCCCCCCAATTCCTGACCACCCCCTGCTCATTCAACCAAGCTTGTCCTCTACCACTCTCTCGGTGTTTCTCTCTCTCATCGACCGACGCACTTGGACCGAAGGGGACGAACTTGCGGACGACTCAGCGGTCAGATAGGCGGTGATTGGTTGCTGACCTCAAATGCGATCTCGAACCTTTCCTTCAACAGACATTCAGAGAAAACACAGGATCACGGTGCCGGCGTCCCCGTTATCTATTAGCCGTGTAGACAGTTCCTCACCCCCCTCCTCAGCATCGCGTTACTGTGCTGCCGACCATTCCGAAACTAGGCGCCGCTGGCCGACAAACAGGGCGAACAGATCTCTTGTTCGTGTCGTTGGGCCACTCTGTGTGTCTGCACCTGCCTACATCTGCCTTGCCTGTCCTTGCACGTAACCCGTCCACCCGTTTCCATACTATACTCCGACGGCGCGCCCGCGCGCGCGGTCCTCACCTCAGACGGCAGGTATTATTAACCTGCTCCCCGATACGACCCAACTAGCCATGCCTTCCATGAAACATGGCTTCCTTAAGTAAGCCTCCATCATTTGCTCCCCCCTCTCTCTGTTCTGTCCTTGTCATTCGTCCCTTATCGTCTTCCTCGGCGTCGCTGTCCTCGTGTATCCGGTCCTCTCATTCACCTGAGTCAAAATTCCCTTTCACCACGTGGGTTGCTGTCTGCTCACCTCGGGCTGATGGTCTTACTTGCTGAGACAAACCCGGAGAGAGAGAGAGAGCTCGGTGGCTTCCCCCTTGCAGCCTTATTCACCCGTCGCTTCAAAACCACCATCCTCAGCATCCCCATGTCTCTCCCTTGAATCACGTCTTGTTGGGGCCTGGGGCTTTCTCGTCCCCGCCTCGTCTTGCTTCTGCTCTTGTTCTCGACACTTCTCTTTGTCATCAGCAAATCGCTCGCTCAACATGAGTCCTCTCAAGAGCATGGCTAACGGGGGCTTCCTTCCCACAGTCAATAAGAACAGAAAGGTAAAACACCCACACCTATCGTCCTGTCGCGGGAAACTCAATTCAGGAAAAAAAAAAGTGGAGGATTCGCGGCGGGAAGGTGGCTACTCAGCGAACGGTTTTGGGCTGACATTTTGTGACGCAGCCAAAGTTTGAGCTACACCTAAAGGTGTGAACCCCTCTCGACAGGTTTATCCGTCTACAGGAAATTGTGTTTTCGTTGCTGATCCATCTCCAGATTTACGACTTGAACAATGTCCCGCTGGTGTCCGGAACGTCAATAGTAAAATGGCATCTCTCGCACTCTATCCACGCCGAGCACCGGGGACGGACGCCGAAATGCCCCATCTCCAATCACAAGGTTGAGTACAACTACTCCAAGATGGTCAGCCACATTCGGATCAGTATCGACAAGAACAATAACTTGACCGAGTGTCCCATCGAATTCGAGGTTTTGCAGGAGTTTCCGGGCACCGGCCGCGAGGAAAAGATATCTCTTGGCATTGTCAAGCTCAACCTCAGCGAGTACGTCGAAGAGAGTGACGGTCTCGCCCGCGAGAGCGTGAGCTTCGACCGTAGTCACTCGCGCAAGCGCAGTAGTGGCACGAGTCAAAGTCCTTTGTCGCAAAGAACTCCAATGACGGATGACCCGGACGTCGTGGATGGCATCGTCAGGCGCTATCTCATGCAGGAGAGCAAGATCAACAGTACTCTGAAGATTGGAATCCTGATGCTTCAGCTCGACGGTGATAAGAACTACTCTGCGCCTCCGCTGAGGACCGCGCCTGTCTTTGGAGGGATCGCCGGCATCGTAGCTGGCGAATCGGTTGAACAAGACGACGCTGGGCGTACGTTTGCCACTTTTGAATGTTATTTCTCTTTCATCCTTCTATATACTGACAACCTACTCTAGAGCTCCCGACCATGGCCAAATCCCGCGACGCCTCCGAGGTGCAAGACATGTACCGTCGCGCCCTCGCAGCTTCCTGGTCCTGCCAGCCTGGCGAGCTTCCTGCTGATCAATGCATTGAAGACATCTTCTCCGGCGGCGATGGCTGGCGGACAGGTCGCCAGGGTCGTACCGGCAAGAAGACGACGACATTCGATCTAGAAAACGGTGGTTCCCTCAGCTCCGATGAGGGCACTATGCGCGGCACCCTTCGTCCTTCGGATTTCCGTAAAATGGAGCGGAAACAGCAACAAGCGCTGCAGCAGCAACAGCAGGAGCTGCCTCAGCAGGACCACCTCCACCTCCACCGCCTTCACAATGGCCACCGACATCACTCTCGCAATAATAGTGGTTCTAGCGAAAGGAGCATGACGACCGTTGTTACTGGTCGCGGTGACGCTGCCAGCAGCACTGCTGGGGCGAGCAACGTTGCTCGTCGGGGATCTCACAGTCGTTCAAGGGGACGGGAGGGGGAAGGCGGCACTAGCTACGGACGATTGAGGAGCCGCAGCGGCAGCATCGTGAGTCTGGCGCCGACCATGGGGAGCAGCGACCGCGGACGCGAGGCGTCGAGACGAAATAGAGAGCTGGAAGAATTCAATGTGCGAGACGATCTCGTCGCCTGGAGGCTGCCCGGTGCTGTCACATAAGTTGGATAGCGGGACACAGCAGAGACGAAGGAGGGGTTCCCATGACCTGGTATTTGGGCCACTATCCATATTATAGCGAGGTGCTGATGGACAGGCGTACATTTGCATGAGCGATGCCCCTCTTTTTCTATCATTCGTCATCAACAGTGCACTCTTCGTTGTCTTCACGCAAAGCTAATAGAAACCTGTGTTCTGGTGTTGCTTGCCAACTGCTGTGGTTCATGGACTCAGTTACGCATTCATCGTACCGGGGTTCAACAAGATGCTCGGTATAAACATCCAAGGACCCCGTATCCTAGAACGACTCGAGAGAAGCTCAATGTCTATGACTCTTTCAATGCGCTTTCAAAGTCCTCATTTTTGCTCCTGCTCTATATTTCAGTCATTCATTTCCATGTCTTTTTGAATCGTCCCTGCCCTTCCCCTTAAAGATTCCTGTCTTCTAGCTTTCGATTCCTTTATTTTACCGAATTCGCGCCTGGTCAGCCGTCGCTGACACGCGCGCGCTTTTACAATTCTTGGAAAAAACAGCTTCTACCACGGAAGAGGCCGTTCAAGGAGCCGTGAGGTTGCCGCGGACACCACCCTTGCCGCCAACCTCTCTCGCCGTTATCGTAACGCCCAAGTCGGCGGCGACATTGATGGTGACCTCGACCTTGGCGCCCTTACTGACGCCGCGGACGGCGGCCTCGGCCAGGGTAGGGCCAACCTTCCAGATCTTCTCGCGGGTCTCCTCCTCCTCCTCATCGGAATCGAAGTCGGAGTCGTCCTCATCACCGTTGGCCTCGGGCTTCTCCTTGGGCTCGGGCTTGGTGACCTTAATGTGGGCACCGCCCTCAACAATGCGGACGAGAACGTCGCCGCCCTCCTTAGGGCCGGCAACGTGGATAGTGCGGCGGGCGGGGACGGCTGTCTCGGCAGGGACGATGGGGACGAACTCGTCGTTGGCACCGACAACGCCGATAGCGTTGGCAATGTGTTTAACGACCGTGACGGCGGCGTGTGTGCTCTGCTCGATGTCGTCGGCCTCATACTCCTGGATCAGCGAGGCCTGAAGAGCAGCGCCTCGAGCGAGGAGCTCGGAGGGGTTGATGGCGGCGGCCTGAGTGGCCGGGGCGATGATGTTGGTGGACTCGGGGAAGAGGTTGGCGAAGTTGGTAGCGACGCGCGGGGTATGGGCGGTGCCGCCGGCGAGGATGACCTCGTCGATGTCGAGGACATCGAGCTCAGCCTTCTTGACGACACCCTCAACGAGGCGGTTGAAGCCGTCAAAGACCTTGCGGCCGATCATCTCGTAGCGCAAACGGTTAATGGTGGAGGTGAAGTCAAAGCCCTCGGCTAAGCTCTCGACGCTGAAGCTGGCGTTGGTGCCGAGGGACAGGGCCTTCTTGGTGGACTCAGACTCGGCCTTGAGCTTGGCCAGGGAGCGGGCGTTCTCGCGAGGGTCGGTGCTGTGCTTCTTAATGAACTCCTTGGCGAAGTGGTCCATGAGGACCTGGTCGAGGTGGCTGCCGGAGAACTCGTAGTCGTGGGCAGTAGCGAGGATAGTGTACATGCCGCCGCGGGAGGCAACGACGGCGACGTCAGAACGGGTGCCGCCCAGGTCGGCAACAACGACGATCTTGTCCTCGACCTTGGCCTCGGGACGGGCATCGTAGGCGAGGACGGCGGCGACGGGGTCGGAGATGATCTGGAGCACCTCAAGCTCGGCGTCGTTCGCGGCCTTGACGAGGGCTTCTTTCTGCTTCTCGGAGAAGTTGGTGGGAACGGTGATGACAGCCGACGTGACCTTTTTGCCGAGGTAGTCGCTGGCGGAGCCGACGAGGCGGCGGAGGTACCGTGTTGCGGCCTCAGTGACGGAGACGATGGAGGGTTCATCAGCGTCTTCCTTGTCCTTCACAGCGAAAGAGACGGTGCCGTTGACATCCTGAGGGTGGACGGAGGCGTGGTTGTGGGTGGGATCGATGGACTTGAAGCTATTGCGGGAGTGTCAGTCAGATGCGGTCAGGGAGAGAAGAACGCAAATGAAGGCAAGCCGTACTCCTGGCCAAGGAAGTCCTTGAAGTACGCGATCGTGTTGTTGGGATTCCTGATGAGGAAGTTCTTCGCCTGAGCGCCGTAGTACTCGTCTCCATCAACGTAGGAAAGGATGGTGGGAATTTGACGGTCTAGCAAGAGAAATCACGTATTGTCAGCGCTGCGTCCTATCCAGCCAAATGTCACAGCTTCTGCCGTTGAACTGACCTCCGTCCTCGTTGGCGATAACCTCGGCCTTCCCGTCCACGGTGTAGGCGATGGAGCTGTTGGAGTTGCCAAAGGTGATACCAATGACGGTACGGTCACCCGGCGCGGGCCGAGAGTCACCGTTCGCAGCCATGTCTATAGGTCGCAGAGAAAAGAGTCTGATGGCGTTGCTTCGGGAGACTTAATCGAAGAATAGCGACAGGTTGCAAGGCTTTGGTTATGTTTGGGTGTCACAGGCTTCTGTCCAGATCTCGGAGACAAGTGTTTTCAACGGTGTCAATGGTGGGGTTTCAATGTGCCAAAATTTTGGGCAAGGGAAAAAAATTCCCAGTCGCTCTGTCGCCCAGTGGGACGGTTGCTTTCCCCCCCCCCCCCCCCCCCCCCCACACCCCGGGCCGTGTCCTAATCAAATGCAATTCGTGGGTGCCCCGCCAAAGCTTTCAACTTCTTGCTGCAAGGCTGAATGCAGACACAGACGGGCGCAACCTCAGATCGTCCACCGTTCAGAACTCTCGCGATGGCTTCCGACGGCCCCTTCGTGCTCCCTGGCGACGAAATTGACGCGTCTATGATCCCGTCACATCAAAAACTTCCCCTGCGACTCGGCCCAGGCCTCCGACATGTCCCTCCCAGGCAAATAGTGCCCACTATCGCCGGCAAGCTGGTTTCCGACCGCAAGAAGAACTCGATATGGGTTGAGCAGACAAGCGGACGTGTGAGTCTAGCCCATCGACCATTCAATTCCATGTCGTTAAAATTCTAACGCGTGACCAACAGTACATTCCCGCCGTCGGTGACCTAGTCATTGGCACCGTCCAGCGTACCGCTGCCGAACTCTACTACGTCCTCCTAGCCGATTACTCAACACCCGCCATCCTGCCCCAGCTTTCTTTCGAGATGGCTACGAAGAAGACTCGCCCTCAACTAGCCTCCGGCGCCCTAGTCTACGCTCGCGTCACGCTCGCGAACAAGCATATGGACCCCGAGCTCGAGTGCGTCTACCAGTCCACCGGTAAGGCCGACGGCCTGGGTCCCCTCGTCGGCGGCATGCTCTTCAACATCTCTCTTGGCATGGCGCGCCGCTTGCTCAAGCCCAAGACGACAGATCTTGTTGTGTTGGAGGAACTGGGTGCCACGGGTGCGGCCTTCGAGACGGCCGTGGGTCGGAATGGCAAGATCTGGGTGAACAGCGAGAGTGTCAAAACCATCATTGCGGTTGGAAGAGCCATCCAGGAGACAGATGAGCGGGGCCTCACGGTCGATCAGCAGAAGAAGCTCGTAAGGTCGTTAATCCAAAGTCTGAGTTAAATTCACCGCACTCGCCCCGTGATGCTTTTTTGCCTTGTTCTACAATATGTACCGTGGCCAGTCTTCGGACCTCCAAACGCCCAATTGCTGCCATTAGCAGGTCCCGATAAAAGAAGGTCTCCATGTTGCCTCCGATTTTCCCGATTCCCGAGTTAAAACACGCTGTATATAAGACAACCACTCTTGGGCTAAAAATATGATATAAAAACGACGCCCTTGGGCGTCGTTAATGCGGACGCAGATCGCCCTTCTCGGAGCTGTGGCGGTGATAGCTTGCAAGTCACTCGTCTGTAAACAGACCACTTCCCAAGCGTTATCCCGCGTTCGTTGGCTCGCGGGTCTTCGCCCCTCGTTGACAAATATCCCACGTTCTTCACGGAGCTGGTCGTGCAGTCTTGCGCACAGCTTCGCTCCCCGTGTCTCATGTTCCTCCCATTGCTTCGTCGACAATGTCGGGTTCGGGATCACAGACTGGTGTGACTTGGTGTATATTCATCATGTGCCGCCTCCAGTTGTCCTTTCGCGGGAAGGATTTACCTCCCGCCTTGGAATAGGGGCAGGTGCTGACAGTGCAATGGAACTTCTTCGTTTTCCTGTGCTTGTCGTTGATATGGCGATCTAAGTGCGTCTTGGTGCCGAATCTCTTGCCGCAATTCGGGTGACTACACTCATGAGGCCGCTCATGGTACCGTTTGTGGTGGCTAGGGCCATTAGTTTTGCGAACCACTTGATCTTGGGGCTCAACCTACTTTAGTTTATGTACTTGATCGAAGAACCTGCCGCATTCATCACAGATGAATGTTCGAGGTGATGGTTGCAATCCCGGGTATGGTGAAGTACTATTGCGAATGTCGGAGCTGCCTTCTGATCTTGGAGATGGACTGCTGTCGATTTGTGTATTTGGAGTGCTTTGATAGGATGGCCCAGAGCTAGCGTGTCCAAGCATCTGCGGGGAGTGTTCGGACGGATCAGTCATGTCTCCGTCGAGGTAGTGTTGGCCGTGGTAAGGCACAAGGTGGGTAGAATCAACATGGTGGGCGCCGTCGCTCATTTGAACGTCTTGAGTGAAAGTGTTCGCGTTGCTGCCGTCTGCGCTATTCCATCCGTTCACTTGATTGTGCCCATTCTCGTACACCTTGGGTGCTTCACTAAAGTCTTGCTGTAGTTTCTCCTGTTCAAATACTTCCTCAAGAGGCGACTGAGGCGTAGGAGCTTGTGATGGTTGTGGAGAATCTGGGGCCGGCTTAGTGATGGCGGGTGCTGGTCTGGGCGGCGAATTGGCCATCTGATATAGCTGTTGGTTCGTATGCCAGTGATGCTCTGTCGGATTAGACGGAGCCATAATGTCCATTGGGTTCACAGTGCCCGGTGCAGGTACAACAGGTGGCAAGACAGTAGGCGATTCGATGCGTTTGGCGGCTCTTTTTGCGTCCAGTTCTTGGGCGTGATCAGGCTCCTCTGATTCCGACATGGGACTGACAGGAAGCTGAATGGGCGAAGCCAACTGCCGGGTTGATACCACCCCAGTACCTCGCTCGCGGAACGATGGCCCACTGAGTTCGGTAGGAGAGTCCGATAGCACTTCGCTGAGAACTGGCTGCGAGGGTTGTGCTGGGTGACCTTTTGTGCGGGTCAAGACGGAGTCCTTGGTACTGATGCGGCGCATCATGTTTGCTAGGTTGAGCTTCAGTGAGCTTCCTTGCGAACTTGAGCGTCTTGAAGGCGGCGATCTGGTCTGTGGTTCACCGGTGGAAGGAGGCGTGACCATTCCAAAAGCCTCGGAGGGGATAGTTGGGCTATAGTAGGTCGCACTATGTCCATGATTGGCATCGGCGTAGTCCATTCCATCAGCGCGGGTGGCAACCAGCTCAACACCGGCAGGTGTCCACGGGTACGATGCCTCGCTCTTCCACGTAGGTGCGCGTCCAAAGGAGTACTCGGTAGTACCGCGTCTCGTTGTCGTACTCGGTTGGGTGCTCTGGTCATGGCTGGCCTGCTCATCGCTCAGAGGGCGGTCGACGCCGTTATGAGAAGACAGGGCCTTGTCTTTAGTAGACTCTTTTTCCATGCCTCGTAATGTGTCCGTCTTGTGGCCAAACGAGTCTTTAGATGATAGATGGCTATTGACTCCGGGTCCGGGCGCCGGCGCCTGTCCTGAGGGACCCATCGGCCCGGGGACGAAAGCCACCTCCGTGTCAAGACGTTGGGGCGGTCCATGCTTCCTGGCTCTCCTCCGACGGGCAAAGAATGGATAAGCGCAAACGAGAGCGAGAAAGACGGCGACAATGACGCCAACAACAACACCAGCGACTCCTCCTCGAGATAATGAGACGGAGCGGGGCTCGAGGTTCGCGCGGCTAGAGAGGAGCAGCATCTCCCTTGGCTTCAGTCGGGCCATGTCAGTCGAGGTGTCTAAGAATGATGGTGAGCTGTCGTCAGTGTCGTCAAGGTCTGATTGGGCAGTAATACCCTCAGACAAGGCTGTGGGAGGAGCCATTCTCGGCACCGCACGTCAGCACTTGCTGCACCACATGAACCGCCCAAGGGACCTGAGACACTCGGATGACGACGACGACGACGCTGGGCGACGGGAAATGAGAAGTCGAGCAATCGGTGCTGCTTGCTGGTAGTGTTCTATTGAGACGATGTTGTGGGTAGATGAGCAGTCGCCGTGATGGCGATGAGCCCACGAGAGAGAGTAAACGGGTGAAATGCAGCCGGAAGCCAGCTCAGTAACGGGGACCGTTGGATTATTAGGCCAACGCAAGCAGGTGGTTCAGCCTCACCAGAGGCAGGTGGGCTTAGTAGGTAGGCAAGGTGGGCGTGGGCGGGAAACGTTGGTACGGGGGAAAGGGAGTAGACCAAGGTCGGCCTGGGTTGCCTCCCGCCTCCATGTTGCCCTGCAGATTAGGAGAGTACATCGTACATGTGGCTCATGGGGGAGGGGGTAGAGACGGCAGGGCAGTGGAGGACCGTGTTGAGGGGTGGGAAAGGCCGGCAGAGAGGGAAATTTACGGGCTGGCGCAGGTATCTCGCTATCGGTGAGCAGCCCCCCCATAATATCGCTGGTTTTATCAATCCCGGCCAATCGTGTCCTGGCACTGCTTCACTGCCCCGCCACACGGCCTCTTCACGACCCTTGTCTTGGTGGCAGGGAACCAACTGCCTTGTAAACTGTACCTCAGTACGAAGTTAACCGGAAAGTCAACGTTGGGTCCCGCACTGCGTTTCCTGATTGAGTGCTCATCATTCACCTCACTGACAGGTCGGCCCTTACTAGTAGTACATCGTACATACCTCGGTACCTACCTAGGTGGTACATCTACTCTCGCAGCCAGCGAAAGGGAAACACATAACACATCCTTTGGCTGCTGGGTACCAGCCACCCGCCGTTAAATGGGGAAAACACAGAAACCCCTTATAGTGGGGTAGACTCCAGGTCGACAGCGGAGATCTCAATCCGTCAATCCGTCAAAAACCGACATGCTAGGACCAAAGCCTGCAGCGCGCGCACATGGCTTACGCAGAATGGCAGGCTTCCCGCGGCGTCAGACGGCATGAGTTGCATTGCCTCCAGCAATCCCAGGTAGGCTTAGATTCGAGCCCAGCTCTGGTACAAGCACATCGAGTAGTGCAAAGCGTTCAGGGACTTGCTCCTATGTAATGAACCTACCTATCTACCTAGGTAGGCAACTAGGTAAGCGAGCTAACTGCCGTCCCCCTGCTGTTGCGGGTCCCGGCCGCTCGAATTGTCTCTGCGACAAGGTTTGGGCTAAAATAGGTAGCCACAAGACCCAGCCCGGCGGTAGTCTTCCGCCGACGAAAAAACACACACAACGACATGAACAACGACATCTTGAGCAACCAAGGCAATCAGAGGAGCCTTGTCCTGACGATGCTCGAAATTCCATATGTGTACATACAGCCAAACTCATCCCGACCCCCAATTATTCTTACTCTGGTTATCACAGCCGATCCCAATGCCTTGACCAGGCTCTGCCTCACCGAGACAAGGAACCGATGTCGAAATTGGCAACCTCTGGAAACCCCACATCACTCCACATCGTCACCGTCTGCTATGCCAGTACTATCATCACGTTTCCGGCATACCGACTGGAATAGTACTAAGTACAGGCTGTGTTACCACAATCATAGTGCAGAAGAACTTTGAACAATTCGGGGGCGTGGAATGAGTTCGTTATCCCGAGATCGATCCTACCTGATTTATTCCTAAACCTAAGCCTTTGCCTAATCCTATCCTATGCCCTGACCTCTACCCCAGCTAGCTCTCTGTAACAGCTTGTGTACTATAACTTTTGGTATATATTGACCGTCAATGTATTTTCACCTCAGTGCAGGATAGCAAGAGCTGGGAGCCGGTTATCCCCGCCCCTGCTATACCAAACCCCTGAGTGTCCTGGTTTATCTTTGGCTACTACCGAAACAAAGGCAGAGAGACAACCATTCCATCAGTCTTACTGATTGTATCGTCAAAGGTATTCAAGTTGAGACTTTTCAGGCAGCCGTCCGTCCACAGTCTGCAGCTGTCTTAAAAAAAAAAAAAAACACCAAATCACACAGTATCGTTACCGCCTCGCAAGAAACATGGCCTTCTCCCTTTCATATGCCGCCTATATCATTAGTTCAAGCTCTCTTCGGGCCTGCCTCACCATTCCACCTCGGCAGAGCTTTGTATCTTCCTACTCTTCCAGGCATTTCAATCGGACCTCATAAGCCAAGTGTCTCTCTTACATACTTCAGTTGCGCCTCCGACCTTAATGGTCAACTTCCCATTAAAAGTCCTTGGTCTAAAAGTGTTACAAGGTCACAAGATACCCCACCCTGGCCAGCCAGTACTTGGCTTGCCTACCTACTTGCGGTTGTGAATTTGCGAAGTGACTAGCGTACCTTCCTTTCCAGTGAATAAAAAGGTGAGAATCACTGCCTATCTATCTGGGTCGGGGCTGAACTAACCACATTCACCAGAGGGAAAAGGCAATCGCCTGGCACCTTCCTTCTTCATATTCCATTTTGTCAGTAGGCTCCGTAACTTCCTCTTCCCATCAAGATATCGAGCAAGAACCTGTTTCTATCCAACCTCTACCCACCAACATCTTCTCTCGTACACAACGGTCAGTTGCACTATTTTCTGTCGACAACCGAATCTTGGCATACCTGTCATTCGCACATCTTTGCAAGACTTGTAACACATTTACTAAAAACAACACAGAGCATACCTTCCCTCAGTGGGTATCTTACCGTAAGTCTATCTAACGTATTGATTGTGTCATCCATTTCTGGTTCTGACAATATACTTTCAGATGCTTCTTTCCACCTGGAATGTAGGCTACGGGCCTATAGATGAAGGTCGAATCATTGACCACGGCACTTGGAACTCGAATCCTCCTGTTTCTGAGCCTGCAGTCAAGAAACCCGAGTGTATAGACAAAGATGGGTTGATCTGCCCCACCCCAAAGCAGCCTGTATACATCCTATCTCCATCTCACGAACAGTTTTGACAGATTCGGCAGTTATCCGACCGAGGATGCGGGTTTCGCATGGTTCATTCCTTCCAGAGCAAGCGGGAATTTGCTCGCGTTCACGGTGATGGTACCAGGGCCGAGATGGTCAACGAAACTCTTGCAATCGACAAGTTCAATAACACGAACGATGTCAGATACGCTTGGGTCATCGCCCCGATCCCGGGTCCCTACTCTCTCATCTCGTCAGACCTCCAGAAGAAATGGATCGTCCTCGTCGAACTACCGAAAAAGCCGGAACGGTGTTTTCCCGAGGAGGGAAATCGGTGCAAAATTGCCTTCCTGCAAGACTTTGAACTCGACGGTATCACACAGGAACAAGACATGCTGATAGCTGAGCGGATTCCAAACCCATACGACGACATGCCGGAACCGCACCCATATGCATATTATGCAGTCTTCACTGTCACTACGAAGTACCTCGTGCACCCTGTCACAAAAGAGCTGTTTCAGCCGTTGTCATCCATCATGATCACTCAACCCACCGACATCAACTCCCCGCCTACCGCTTTGACTCTGTACAATGCAGTCGAGTGCAAACTCAAAATCGATTCGAATCCGGCCACCTACGAGGCTGAGTTGTCGGCACTATCTATCTTGACGGAACCGAAGAAGGAATCCAATGCTTTGCCAGCAACAACCCTCGGGACGTTCGAGTATCTCCTGGACTTCCGTAAAGAACCTAGCTTCAGGGTCAACCTGTTCGAGAAAATACCGCACATGAATCATCCGAGCGAGCACCCCAACGATTTCTTGAAGACGGTATACAGCCGGCTAAACCGCGACCACAAGTATGTTTACGACCAGCTTCGACAAATACCGGCCGCACTTGCACTTATCCTTGGATGTCCGGGTGCTGGGAAAACAGCGTTGAACGCATTCATCGCTGCCATGGCGCTGTCGCAGCCTGTCAAGGAAGTTCGGCCTGATGGCAAACAAAGACGCAGGCCAGTCAAGATTCTTTACTTGTTGGATGTCAACTATCCGTGCGACGATGCTGCCAACAGAGTGTATAGCATGTTGAAGGATGCTGGAATTCACAAATCAGTTGTTCGGGTTCGTGGTTGCGCCCGTGAGATGAGGAATAGCGCAAAGCTCCACCCAGAGACGCGAAACTCGAAGCAAGATACCACTCCGGATTTCACCGCCGGATTTCTCAAGCAAGCACGTCTCTGTGGTGGTTTGCCGAGAGCTCACCGTGATGATAGCCGAGCACCAACGTTGGACGAGGCGGCTTGGGACAAGTACGAGGCTGACAAGACCAAGTACATCGCTTTGACGAAGATCTTGAACAAGCTGGACGAGGGTGTTCCCAAGACAGACCAGACGGCGAGAGAACTGAGGAAATGCGTCGCGAGACTTTATTTCTCTGTCATAAGGCAAGCCGACCTCATCGCTACTACCCCAGTCGGCGCAGCTGGTTATCTGAGCAAAATGTTTCACCCCGATATTGTGTTTCTGGACGAAGCGGCACACGCAAGAGAGCTAACTGCCATGATTCCGATTGCTCTTTACACTCCGCACACATTTATTTTGACAGGCGACACTCGTCAAACCCGCCCATTTGTCGAGGGAGTCAATGCTTCAGACAAAAAGGGCCATCAAAATGTCTACGCAAGACAACTCATGATAAGCACCATGGAAAGAGCTGACCTAGCTGGGGCTTTGGAGAGTAAACTCCTCATCAGCCATCGTAAGTTCAATCACTTGTGTTCGTCTTATTCAGATTTCAACTGCTTACCATACACCAGGAATGTACGGGAATTTACATGAACTCGCCTCGGAGCTCTTTTACGATGGATTATTAACGTCGGGCTTACCTGAATCCGAACTATTCTCTGACTCTGTCCAACGCATTCAAGGGTGGCTGTCGAGAATCACTGGCGGTAAGGAACACGCAGTCCCCCGAGTCCTCATAAGCCACCGAGGCTCGACGGAGGCCAGTGACAAAGCCAGTTTTTACAATCCGGTCCACGAGTACTTTGTCCAGCAGCGATGCCGCGAGCTTCTGGAAGATCCCAACTTCCGGCGCATTGATCAACCAGAGAAGCCTGGCCGAATATTGATCATCACACCTTACAGAGCTGCGTTGCTTCGGTACAAGCGATTTATCAAAGCTCTTCCTCTCGATGCCCGCGACAGACTCGAGGCTGAAGCAAAACTCGGTGCAATAGAAGCTCGCACGGTAGATTCAGCCCAAGGCCACGAAGCGGACTTTGTTTTTGTTGATACTGTCCGAACTAAAAGTGCAGGATTTCTGAACGATGCCAAAAGACTGTGTGTCATGCTCACGCGCGCCAGAATTGGCGAAATGGTGCTCATGCATGAGGGCATCACAAAGAAACGGATGGGAGGAAGGGAGCTCGTGGATGCCGAGTGGACAATGAAGGTGTACGAGCACTGTCGTCGTAACGGCCAGTTGCATCAGATTGGTTGAGACGCCTCCGATGACACATGGGATTTGTTTGTGGGTTTGAATCGTGCTTTACCGGGGAGGTCGACCAGTTGCAGCGGTGGAAGCTACTTTGAAAGGATAGGTACACCGAGATACATGCTTGAGGGAAACGACAGACTAATGTCCGATGGATTTCTGATTCAGAGACCTCTGTGGTTCTTTCGCTTGATCCAATCGCTGTTGTTTCCTCTCATCCGTTCGTGGGTCTTACGCGTCGATTTTGACTAACTTGTCCCTCATTCTCTGTACTGACCATACTTTATCCATTGTCTCGATGCGTATTTGTGTTGCATCCTCGACGTGTTTTGTGTTAACAAAGCAGCTGGCGAGGGAATTTAGATGTCCACATGGGGTTGGTAGAGTTTCGTAGAGGCGAGCAAGTTCGAGCTCGACTAATAATATAGACATATACAGTAGGAGTCTACAACAAAAACTTGGAAGTTGTCTCACCTTATTTCCTGAAAGAGAGATTCCTTTTTTCTTGTTTGGTTTGCCGTTCATGACTATCCTGTATGGGGGTTCAATGGTAACGGACATGAAGGAGTTAGTGTGTCAAGCGTCAACAACATGCAGCAAAGAACCGAATAAATAAGCGTGAAGTATTTTCTTCCCCGAATATTCATGAAGTCCGGTTCGGGTGGCCGTTTACACACGATGCCGTAGCCCTGTAACCGCGTATGCAGGTCATGAGATTGTCGCATGAAACCAGGCTCTACTTTTCTCAACCTACATCTCATTATCGAATATCTTGGTCGCCAGCACAATATCAAGGTCAAGCCAGTCTTCCTGGTTTTCTTCTCACTTCCGGAGCCGGGTTTTAGGCAATCCCCACCACCATCCGGGTTCGGTCTGGACCACCAGTCAGACACCACTCGCTTGTGCCACCGCATACGCCGTCTCTCAGCCGATAGTCCGATGTAGTCATCACCACACTCGCCGAGTCCAATGGTAAGACAGGCACCCCCCCAGGGATGTAAGCAAGCCCTACGGTTTTTCATACAAGCTAACCAAGCCCCCATCTGACAGCCTTCACTTTGGCAAGACCTTGCTTCTGAGGATTCTTTTTGCAAAATCTCGAAGGAGGATAGCTTATCGCTCTATTGTGAGAAAAGAAATCCGGAGCAAACGTCGGTTGCTCTAGAAGACGAACAATGGCGATGACAACGGCGATGACAACGGCGATGACAACGGCGACAAGCCCTCTGGCGTCACCTGAAAAAACGAGCGATGCTGCTTTGCCATTGACAACCACGGATGCTTCGGGTGGCAATGCGAAAACCGCACCGGTCGTATGTTTTGATATCTGCAGTAAGTACTCCTTTGGCTGTAAAAAACAGCACCACGATCCAGCCTTGGAAGTCCTAACTAGACATGTTTTGCCAGACAATGCTTATATGGAAGCCAACAGCGTCGGCAAGGTCCCCTCTATGTGCGACACCAACTCGGACTTTTGGCGGGTCTACCAGGAGTGTATATCCTGCATCAGGACTAAGGCCAACAACGCAGAGACAATAATCGAGACATACATCGATCCCGAATTCAAGCAGTTCACAGATTACTGTGGTTCGCAGCCGGCGCAACCGAACTATCCCTCTAGCCTTATAACGATCAGGACGGTGGTTCAGTTCGTTGATATAACCGCCATCGACGGAAAACTCCAGCCTGGCGTGCTGCGGACATGGATAGTCACAGAATTGAAGGCCGAGTTTACAAACCTGCTGACCGCTACCTCGAACGTCCCCACCCCGCAAAGTACAATGCCGACTGAAACGATGCCCGCGGGGACATCGACGACCGCCAGGCAGGATCCGTCCCCAAGATCAGGCAAGGCATGGATAGCCGGCCCCGTGATCGGCGTCGTGACCGCGATCATGCTCGTCCTCGCCGGGCTATGGTTCCTCCGACGGCGCAGCAGACGGGCGCTCGATCGGTCTGTTGCCGAGGCCAACGGTTACGGAAAGGAGGAGTTCGTAAAGGCGCAGCTCCACTCGGACTGCATTCTACGCGGATATGCCGCGGAGCTCGAGGGTTCTTGGCCGAAAATTATGCTCGAGATGAGTGCCAACGAGGTCTCTGCACCAGAGTTGCGGGTCTCAGACGGCCAGCATGTGGAAGGAGTCACAGGGAGAAACAGCTGAATAGGGCTCGACGCCGTTCTTTTCAAAGTCTCTTTTACTCAAGGGTATGGAGTCAGTAGTCCTTCTCACTTGTGGTCAAACAGGGTTGGTAACTGGCTGTTAACAAACAATATAATAGTATTCTCTTCAACTGCCCTCTGGCAATGGTATCACGTCACTTTCCTAGCAAGACCCGGCATCTCAACCAATTACTCCGCGCTTAGTCCGGCTCGACCCGGTGAACTGCAGGTTCTCGTTGCCAGTAACACCCTTCAGCACGTTGCCGATGCCCTGGACCTCGCCATTGCCTCCCTGCATGATGGTGGCGTAGTTGTTCGCGACCAGCTGGATTCCTGACACGAAGCCCTTCCCGTCAAAAGCGCAGTGCCCGCCGTTGGGGGAGTTGTTGACCGTCTGCTTGGCGTTGACCTGGTCGGCGCTGAGCCCGGCACCGGTGGCGATCTTCTCGTACGCCTTGATGGACGCCGGGATCGCCTTCTGCAGGCTCGAGAGCTCCTGGAGGGTGCTCTGGAAGTGGATGCGTGTGCCGGCGACGGCTTGCGCGTCCACGACATCGACCTGGGGCGGGAGGCCGCCGCAGTTCAGCAAGACACCGTTGCCGGCGAAGTTCTGGATGTGGGCAGGCATGAAGAAGCCCGAGAGCATCAGCGAGCCGCCCGAAACTCCGGTGAAGAAGACGTTGGACTGGTTGAAGGCCATCACCTGCGGGAGGGTCTTCTGGATGAGGTCGTTGACGGCCTGGGAGTGGGCGACGCCGTCTGTGCGCTGGAGACCCTGGCCGCCACCCCAGAAGAGGTTTGGGTCCGGTGCGAGGATGGCGACGCCCGCGAGGTTCTGCTGCACTCCCTGGTTGGGCATGTCGAAGAAGGACTGGCCTCCGTCGCCATGGAGGAGGACGTTGATGCCGAGGGGTCCCTGGGTCCCGGCCTGAGCGGCGGCGCCGGGGACGCCGCTCGCCGCGGTGAATTGATCGGCAGGGCCGCTGATCTTGAACCGGAGGTCGAGGCCACTGAGGATTTCCCTGTCAGTTGGTACGTACGGGTGAGATGAAGCGGGGGTCCTTACTTGACGTTCGCGGTCATGTCGAGGATCACGGATCCGTCAGTCGCTTGTGAAATACCCTGGGGTACCTGAGCGGCCTGCTGTTGCGCTGTCTGTCTGTTGGCGCGGCCGTTTCCGTTTCCATTCCTGTTCTGCGGCGCGCCTTGGACGACGCTCAGCAGACTGAGAACGACCGCGAGAGCGGCGGTGGGTGAGCGGACGGTCAACATCCTGATCGGGAGAGAAGAGAGGCTGTATTCAAAAACGTGTATTATAAAGAAGGAGAGGAAGCGATCTGCTGCCAAGCTCGCGGCGCACAAAGACCAAATCCTTAGTGTTCTTGGGAGGTAGATAAAAGTAAATCGGAGTTTCCCAGAAACCCGGAGAAATCAAGAACCAGAAAAGAAAAGGAGCCCAAAAGGGCTAGGATGGGGTGGCAGCTCAGGCTCATCTTTAAAGGACGCCGAACGACCCATGTTATCATACCTAGTCATGGTTTGTTATTTTCCCATCCGAAATGGAACAACGGGGTCATTCTGTAATGGGCCAGTCTTGCTCCTCAACGCATGGCCAACCGCCCCGCCGCCTCCAGACTGGGGACAAGGGGCGGGGGGAAAGAAGGCTAACCATACAGGCCGGGTGCGAAGCTAAGCATCTCAAATCGAGGGACGAAGTGGATAAGCTCGTGCTGTTCCTGTTTCGCCCGAACTCCGTTGTGTATGAGAGGCGGGACAAGTCAGTCTGAGTCTGACCGTCTGGTGCTCGCTTGGGTTAAAGACGAGAAATGCAGTCAGCTAGCTGAGGAGGCTCTGGGGGAGAGCAGTAGTAGTCAGCAAGATGGTCGGTCTAGCCGGTAAGCGGCGGACATGGACTGGGCCCTCGGGGAAAACGTTGGATCCTCACGCTGCCAGCGAGGGCATGAGGCTCGACGACTGTTTCGCTTGGCACGTCTCTTCCATGGGTGAGAAGGTGTCGCAGACGTTTGAGGTTATCGAAACCGGCCCCGGACGCTAGGGTTTATCCCTGCCATTCAACGCTAGGCACCCGCTCGGGCGGTGGCTTTCAGGTCCTCCCATGTCCGCGGGGGGGGACTACCATATTAGGATTACCCTATTAGGACTACCACATTAGATAGTCGGCAAGAATCTATCACTTCCACAAACGGCATTAGGCTAGCTTTTTTGTCACAGTAAGCTTCTTCAACTGGGCATGAGAAAGCTTGAAAATGGCACTCGTCTTTTCCCTTTTCCTTTTTCGACTTGAGGTGAGAGAGCCTCTTGGCCGTTTGGGGGTTCCGTGGTATCGGGTCGGCTTTAGATGGTGCTTTAATTGGTGGTGGGCCAAGAAAATGCTTAAGAGGGACTAAGCGTTAAGGCTTGTAGGGGTTCTTCTGGGGGAGGGGCTGGTGAATGATGAACAATGGCATGCGTTTTTCGTGATTGGCTCTTGTCTGGGCGATTTTGAAGCGATCAAAGTTAGTAGGTACTGGAAAGGCTTCGGATGGAAAACGGTGTGGCGCATCTTTTTTTAAAGGGCGGGGATACCCTGCCCCCCAACTGTTGCTATCCTGCCTGCCTGCTTCCCATCTCTCATATTTTCGCAAGGGTTTTTTTCTTCTTCTTCCAAATTTACCTCACTAATACCAATGCCCTTCAATCCGTATAGAGATAAGATTAGAGTCAGGAATGTGAATTGGTTACGATTGACGTGTTTGTAGCTGGGGCCAGGATAGCAGGAGCTGGGAGCAGGTCATCCTCGTCCAAAAACTAAACTTCCACGGTAAAATGACAACACCAGAGTACCTTGTCTCGTTTCGGCATGAAGCCGACCGACCCCACCACGTTGGACGATTGCTGGGCGAAGACACAGGGGTTTCAAACGGTACTGGTTTCGAGCCCCGTCACAATGATCGGCAGAACTTGCAGCAACATTCGATAGATGGAAATCGCTAAATATAATCTGTTTTGTAGCACACGTACATATATCCAACCTCGATCCTCTAATGCCAGCATCACATCCATCATACACCGTCTTAACACGCCAGCCAGAGTCTGGCAAGGAACCGATGGGCATGCCTTGCGCTCAAAGCTTAGCACCATTAGCCCTTCTGGCTTCCTTCTCGCGGTCACGGAGGAGACGACGGAGGATCTTGCCGCTGGGGCTCTTCGGGATGACATCGACGAACTCGACGCTGCCCTTCAGCCACTTGTGCCGCGCCTTGTGCTCCTCGACGTATTTGCAGATGTCGGCCGCGACCTCAGCCTCGGGCCTGGACGTGTGCCCGGCGGCGCGGACGACGTAGGCCTTGGGCACCTCGCCGGCGCGCTCGTCGGGCACCGGGATGACGGCCACGTCGGACACAGCCGGGTGGGTAAGGATGTGTGCCTCGAGCTCGGCCGGCGCAACCTGGTGGCCCTTGACCTTGATGAGCTCCTTGATGCGGTCGACGATGACGAGGTGCTCGTTGCCGGCGGCGGACTTGCGCACCAGGACCTCATCGCCGGTGCGGATCCAACGGCCATCGTCGTGCCATACAAATGTTTCGGCGTTGGCGCGCTCGTTATGGAGGTAGCCCAGAACCACCGAGGGCGATTGCACGAGGAGCTCGCCAGGCTTGTTATACTCGGTGATCTCCTCGCCGGTCGTAGGATCGACGATCTTGCCGCGGGCACCCGGGACGAGGGATCCCGACGATCCGACGTCAATGTCGATCTCGGATGTCGTGCAGACGACCGTGCTAGTCTCGGTCATGCCTGACGTGTCTTATTAGTCGCAGCACATGGCAACTCTCCAAATATCAACACTTACCGTAGCCTTGGCCCACGCGCCACTTAGGGTATTGCTTCCTCAGGTCCTCCGCCGTCTCTGCTCCAAGAGGTGCTGCACCTGTGTAGACGTAGCGCACACACGTAAGATCGTACTTATTGCAAAGCTCCGGATTTCGGATGACTTGGATGATAATTGGCGGAACCTGAACGGGTTAGAACGGGCTTGTTGTCCAGAGCTTCAAGAGACGTGAGCTTACCACTGGAAGGTAGTTGATCTTGAAGCGTTGAACAGCCTCCAGAAATTGCTTGAGCTCAAACTTAGGCAGCACGATGAGACCGTCACCGCGCCAGGTTCCACAGTGTGCAACGACAACTAGACCGTAGATATGGCTGAAGGGTAACAAGCCCAGACATGCTTGTGTCTTGATGCCAAGTTCTTTTCTCGGCACGGTTTCATATGTTGTGAATTGAAGGATGTTGGCGATGACGTTTCTGTGCGAAATCATGACGGCTTTCTGTGGTCTACTGTCAGCTTCCAGCTTCCTCAATCATGGCGTCCGGGTTTGACTCACTGGCAAGCCGGAAGTGCCACTTGAGTAGCACAAATAGGCAACTTGGCGTGCGCCTTGTCCCTTGACCCATTTCAAGGGCTCCAATTCCGGCAGAGACTTTCCCTCCTGAACCAAGTCGTCGACTGTGATATAGGGCGTCTTCTGGCTGGCGCCGGGTATCGGCAGCAAGAAAATGCGGTCGTTAGGAAGGTTAACAGCCTTGGCGGCCTTGAGAGCGGTCTCCAACAATGGAATGCAGGTGAAAAGAGCCTTGGCGTTGGAGGAGCGCAGCTGATGCTCGAGTTCTTGAGCCGAGTACGCGGCACTGGCGGGGGTGACGATGCCTGACAGGCGGTGGATTGCATGGGTGAAGGGAACGTAATCAATCTGCGCAGAGTTTAGTCAGTTGCGAAAGAGTGCCACAGCATTGAACGTAAAGCTACATACCGTGTTGAGCGAGAAGAGCGCGACAACCTTGTCCCACTCTGTGCCCTCGTTAGGCGCGAAATCGAGCTTCTTCGAGATTGCCCTGGCCAAGGAGTCTGTTCGCTGCTTCACCTCGGACGCTGTATACGACTTGCCCGATAGGCCACAAGTGTACGGGTTTCGTGCTTCCGCAATAGGGTAGCGACCGTACTTCTCGTTGCTCATGAACTCATCAATGGTGATGGAGTCCGGAGGGTCTGCGGTATTTCGGTGAGCAGAGCTCGCCCAGAAGATTGCACAAGGCTCCAGGCCCAAGGGCGCATCTTACCTATGGGCAACTGAGGAACCCATTTCGGCGATGTGAAGACCATCGTGCGTGATGCAGTCGAAACAGGAGGACTGGAGGGATGAGGGTGGTCGTCACGTCAGAGTCTGGATGAGGCGTCACAAGGAGCTTCGGTGTATAAAGCGGTCTGTCTTTACAGGTAGGTTAGGTAGGATAGATGTCAAAACGTCGCGACAAGGAACAAAGAACGTGGAACGGGGGGTGGCTTGGACTTTTTAACGAGGTCGAGTTGCTAACAACCGCCGACGCAGAAGCGTCCGGGGGGACTGAACAGATATTACATTCTCTTCGTGCATTGGGCCTCTGTGCCCTCGGTGACGGACCCCCTATGCCCCTCACGACCAGAAGCAGCAATCCCAGACTTGAAGTTTACATAGTACATAGCACCTAGCTTTTCCCCCCACTTCTCCGCAGTTATCCCCACGTACCTGTTGCACCTCGGCAGAATGGCTAGATAGCACGGCATCTCTCGCTGTCAGTGAGTCGCTACCCTCTGCAGCGTTCTTCACCCAATAGCTACTAGGGTGTTACGAGTCATTTGCCGCCTAGATCGCCGCCATCCCGTACGTCTTTCAACAAGCGAGGCTATTTAGGTAGCAGGCTAACTATGGGCTGGCCCTCAACGGGATCCGATGCCAGCAGCCGAAGGTGGCGCCTGAACCTACGATACCTACCTATACCCCGGTCTCTAGATGGGCACCCACCCCACTTCTCTGAGCTTCCCGTGGTACTACTAATGATCCACGTCGGTTACACAGGGGCTTCAGGGCCCTGAATTTGGCCGAGCAGCCGCCAGTTTTACCGGTTGAAGGCCGCCCCTTAGCCGGCCGGCTGCTGCTAGACCTTGGTAAACAACCAGCGAGGTTGGTCGCCTTGTGTCGTGGTTTGTTTCTTTGTCAAATGAGGTCAGCAAGCGGATACCGAGCTTCTCCAACTAAATACGGATACATATACTGAATTGACTTCTGCTCAAGTCCGCATTGAGTGTGCAGGGTTCGGTTCGTGGCTGCTCTAACCTAAGCCCACGGTGAGTAGAGGTGGACGAGTAGAGGTGAGCACAGGTGAGTGAAGGTGAGTTGAGGTGGGTAGAGATTGAGCCGAAGGGACCGAGCTTGGCCCTCGGCAGAGCATACGTAGTAAATCGTAATGTCGCACTCTCTGTAGCTGGCTCTCTCTCCTCCGGCTGCTTTCGCCTGGCGCAAATTATCCGGAGATTAATCAGTTGATTCCCGTGTACGGAGATGTCGAGCCTCAAAGCAATAGCTAGTTGCCCTTCGAATGAGATGTACTTACTCCGTCTCATCCGCCTTGGTGACGAACAGCAGAACCAGATTGCGCCAGCTGGCATCAGCTGCCCCAACCCATACAACCTTTGTTCTTCTGGTAAACGCTTTTGTCACGAGTTCCTGCTCCAGCCTTCTAGTCCTTGTCGAAGAAGCCAACTGTAGCTGGAATAGCCTATTTTTTTATTTTTTACAACCTATCAGCCCAATCATTTCAACATGCTATCAACAGTCACACCTTCATATTGTGCCAAGAAACACTCCAGGCATCTCCCAAAGGCTATTATCAAACTCACCCAAGTCCTCCTGCGCAGGCCCGTCAAATAAAACAAGTATCAAGTGGTAGCCACGATATCGACCTTGACTCCCGGTGCGGGTGGCCACTTGGGAGACAGTTCTCACCTGTTGTGTTCAGTACAAACAAGTAGCCCTGAAGCACTCCTTAAGCCACCGTTCAAAACTTCAACCCCCCGCCACCCTCTTCCGAAGCTTTTGGCACATTTTATTTGCATTTTTGGCTCCGTAATTCCTAATCGCACGTCGGAAGCTGGTTATCTAGATCTCCGGCACGCAACTCCCGCTTCGGTATCTCAATCGTGCGGTTGGCCATAGAGCTCAGCGCGTCCCAAGTTAGATGTAGAACTGCCCACAGAACACATCAAAGAGCCGGCTCTATTCTATTCTCACTGAAGTTCTTTTTATCTCTAGGGTGTTCCCGTTTCGACTTGAGGAGCGACGCCTAGTTGGCCGTCACACATCTCACGAATGGGACTTTCGCAGCTTCCTGATAAACTGTTCTTTTTGTTTCATTCCTGTAACCAAAATATGTTCACCAATTTTCTCCAATATTGATTCAACAAACACTGTCATATCACCATGTTATGTTAAAAAAAGCTTCGTTGCGTGGTTTCTATGGGGTGTATATGTTCTACTTTACATCTATTTCTCTCCTCTTATATTACTTCAAACACTTATACTCATATGAGCAGGTGACAATATTAGGCTTTACTTGTCATTCAGAAGTCGAAGTTTTGATATCTTATCTTCCCCTCTTTAGGCAGCTTATAGCTTTCTTATCCTTCCTTGGTGTCGACCAGCTTCGCCACAGGTTTCCTATGAAACATCTCACAGAGTAATTCCCGGTGTTGTTCCAATAACGGTTGGCCTTGCAGTGCATCCAGCATTATGTTTAATTTAATCTATCCTTTTAAAAGCACCTTACGAGTCCGCTTGCAACCTGGGCCTGGAAGCCTTCAGACCTTGTCGTACATGGCAATGTACTTTCTGCTGTCTATTGCTTGAACCAGCAATCTCCATTAGTGGACTTTTAACATCTCTAGTGCCTGTCTACACCAGAATGTTTATCTAGCTGTGGCTTCTTACAGTTACATCCTGTTCTAGTTTATCAAGCAGGCTGGTTATGTTCACTGAATCACTTCCACCCTTCTAAACTTGCAGCTTATTCACTCCTCCATTGCCCTTTATCACACAGAGGTTAAGACATACTATATTTAAGCACTTTCTTCTAACTATCTGCAGAATTCTACTCTTTCTAGCATTGCCAACACCAGTTTACCAGAAGCAATAGAAGATAAAGGAAGCACTTCCTCTACTACATACATTTAGTTACTGGTACATTCATCTATTTCAATTCTTTGATCTTTTGATACCTTCAATCCTTCGATACCGTCTTCGGTACCTTCTTTGATTCCTCCTTTGATACCTACTGCAGTACTTCGATCCTTCGATCAGTCGCTCCTGCCTAAGAAGTATCAGCGTACAGAGACAGCAACATTCTAAGAAAGCCAGCCCACTACCTCAGTAGCCCTCGTTCTTTCCAGGTCTCTACTTACTTAGTTGGCAGGTTAGCTACACCAGTTGGTTGCGCTTTCCACATCTTCTAAAGATTGGAGGCACTCACCATCCTGGAACATTCGATCCTCTGCTCTTTCTCTTTCCCTTCGGTGGCTACTGACGCACCTCCCTCCTTGATACACGACACTCCCATGCAACCGTTCCTCTCCCCTCTCTTGTCTCGTTCACTCTGCCACACAGAATCCGTCCTTCTGCACTGCATAAGATTCTTTCTTTCTCTTCCCCTTCCTCTCCCACTCACTCAAAAACACATTCTATTTAATCCAAGTCTTCCTGGCGACTTCCTCCCTTGTGCGCATCATTCCGCTTATATATAACGTCACAAAGCAGGCGTCATCATCGTTTCCCAGACTTACATACACGTTCGTGCCTTCCATCGACACTTAGTCACAATCATGGCTGCAACCAGTTCGACACTGCCTGCTCCCATTGGAAGCCCTCCAGTATGGGCTGAGAACCGCCAAGCTCTTTGCGATGCCCTCCCGTATTTTAAGGCGCATGAAGGAAGCGTCTACACGAAGGACAAGCTCATCAAAGGCATGCTTCTCAACGCATTCTCCAGTGTGCGAGACTATCTGGGAGCAGAAGTCATCGTCACTACACTGTAAGCCGCCAACCTCCCCCTTTTCAGCTTCATAACCGCTAACTACTGCTGCTTGTGACAGTGGTGGCGGCCGAGAGAAAAACAGTCAAGGAAATCTGGTCCGTGTCAAGCAGGCACGCCCCTTTGTGCTCGAATCTTGCCTTACAGCCATGAAGAGTGGGACGCCCATCGGAATTATTCTAGGTAATATTATATATGTGTATCCTTTTTTACCTTAAGGCTTGTGCTTACCATTATCCAGGCAAACACTACCCAGGCCTGTCCGTTGAGATGAAGCATGCCTTCAACGTCCTCGCATTCTTCAGTATCACAGACGTATGGCCTGAGAAGGACGAAAGGGGCTTTGTCATCCACAAGATTCGTCTTGAAAAGACTGACCGCTCTATGCCGTCTTGGTGGCAGTTGAAGTCTGAAGTCCAGGATACCGACAAGATGGAGGAGTTTCCTGGGCACCAAGCCAACTGCTCCAAGTGCGGAATCCCGTCCAAGCAGACCTTCAAACAGGGCTGGACTTGCCTGAATGCCCAGTGCGAGGAATGCTTTGTCTTTCCTCCCGCTGTTGACATTTCGAAGCTGACCATTGCTTCTAAATACGCCTCCTTTCTTGCTTGGTGTGTTGGCTGTCATCAGGGAAGCAAGACAGTCTTCTCCTGTCGTTGGGTCTGCCTCAATCAGAAATGCGCCAAATTCTTCACTTTCCCTGCCGGAGTCGATACCAGTCAGCTTATATACTCAGAGGACTTTCTTCTGGAGCGAACATCTCACCAGGTCCCTCAACAACCTCTGCAGCCGCCTCTCCCAGACATCACCATGCCAGGCTTTCTGGGCACAGAGAAAGTCATGCGTGATGGCATCGTCTGCCCCAAGTGTCATTGCTGTGCAAGACGAGTGGATTGGACAAAATGGACTTACGAGGACCCTCTTTGCCACTTCACCTTGTTTGCCCCGCCCCTGCCTCTCCCCTTGAAAGAGGTTCATGCTGAGGAAGCCCAGCAAAGACAGAAGAAGACCTTTGAGTCCAAGATCTTGGATGAACACATCCTTGAGGCCAGAAGCGAGTCCAATGGCTATGCCATTGAACAGTATCTTCTTCCGGATCCGCTTAATGCAGGTGTCATCATTGGATCAGTCACTGTCTTTCGAGCAACCCGAGCTATCAATGCTCGTGAGGGCGCTCCCGATCGGATGTGGAATCTTCTCCAACACGATACTGCCCAGAATTTTGGCTTCAAAAGGCAGCCCGCGATCCATCCTGGACGTATGTAACCCCTTGTTTATCTTCACTGGTTTATCTGGCTGACATACCTTAGTGCCTACCGAGAAGTTGACCCGCAACTTTCTCCAGAACTGGGGCGCCCCGTACAAGTTCGCCGTCAATGTGCATTCGAGGCCATTCTCAGAGGCCCCGGACTCTCTCATCGGAGCGCTCAAGAGGATGCAATGGGCTGGTCATACATCGGTCGACATGACTAACGATACCGTGGACGCTTGCGCCCAGCTGTCCAAGTACAGCGAGATGGCTCCATGCGGTACGCTTACCGAGGACTTCGTCGACTTCAACGAGCTTCTTTCGATCGGCTACATGGAAGAAGACAAGATCAGTGTGAGTTATGGTACCATCTTGCCTTTTGATTATATACTTATTAGCCTTTCTGAAGTACCATGACGACGGAGAAGACACTCTGGGACCTACTGTGGCCACTCTCTCGCTTGGAAGTCCAGCCCTGATGTGCTTCAAAATGAAGAAATCTTACGCTGGCGGGGACAAGAAGGTCCTTCAACTTACGATGTGCCACGGCGACCTAGTGGTCATGCACGGTACCCGCATTCATCAGACCTATCTGGTATGTGCCTCTCCTTTATTTCTTGGGACTCCCGGTTAACCCCTAGCAGCACAAGGTTGTACCCAAAGGCAAACGTCGTTTTGCCTTGACCTGCCGAAATATTGTCTTGGAGAATATCAAAGACGACGATGTTCGAGCTGAGGCTGCCAAAAACGGCATTGTTCCCAAGGTATCAAGGCTCTGGAATTATCCGAAGGCCGAAGATGGAGAAGGTCGTGAAACGAGTGGCCGCTCGCTGAAGCGTGCCAACGGTGATGCACAGACCACCACCTCTCGCACTGCGAAGAGAAGCAAGACCAATGCTTAAGCGTCCGGCATCGAGTTCCAAGATCAGCACAATCTGCATGCAATTATACAGGACACGCAGGCCTCGAAGATATGAACATATGATATGGGGATAGAATAGTACTAAAAAAGAGGTGTTTCCTGCCGGGGGAGTTCTGATTTCTGGGACAGCGTCTGATAGACGAAGCTCAGAGGGGTTCCGATCTCTGATATTTCGTTCACAGAGAAGTCATTCACTTCAAGCGGGTTTTATGCGGGAGATATTTCGGAGATAGTTTTACTTCTAAACTTGCTTTACAACAGCTTGGCTCGGGATCTGCTGCTTTCTCAGCCATTTCAGTTAACATTGGCCGTATGCACGTAGCTCAGATAGCCCATAGTGCGAATCTTTACTTGCTTTTATAGCGCTTCGAGCTGCTCTGGAAGTGACGGAACGAGAGCGTTGAACACTTGACCGGGACCGTTTGTTGCACAATATGCAAGCAGGAAAGCCACGAAGCGCGAATCTGGGATGAACACACCATATACTGGTACCGTCAGTGCCTAGATACCTATGGAAGAGGGTGCCAAGCGGTAAGCTAAGCAATGAGAAACATGTCTCTTCCTGGGACTTTACGGCACTAAAGAGGAGTTCTTCCGTCATGTGGCACAAGCGGCCGGCGCATAGGGCGCTTCTGGCCAAAACGGCCCCATGGACCATCCGTCACCCAAGGCCTGGCCAGTCCATCGTCGACGCGGCAGCTCCTCTCCCCTAACCCAATTCAGCAAACGGGGATAGAGAGAACAAGTCATCTTCAAGGACGGCAAACCTAGATCCGGGAGGGGAGGTGACGAGGCGTGGGGCGCCACAGTGATCGTCTGTACCAGATCGCCGGGCGAGCATACAAGATAAGAAAGGTATTTGGGTGGACGAAGAGAAGTGAGGATGCTGCCGGATGGGGGTTGGTACGTGTCTCGGTCCATGAGCCCAAAACAACCCACCTCTTCGCCCGCCGTGATGTCATTCGCCACAAACGCAGGGAAAACGTGCGCTTTCGGACGTAGCGTCTACATGAGGGTGGTTCTCGTCAAGTTTTGGTGGACTAAGAGGAACCGGGGTGGATCTATCATGTGTACACACATACATGCATGACTGAGCATGAGAGGAAATATGTTGAGCTTAAGAGTCATGCAACTTTATTAATTTCCCTTCGTTTTATTCGGGTTGTCTCCAAACCCGAAACCAAAAAATGAAGAGTTATAGCTGTTGGGTATCCTTCTTCATTGGTATCATAACGGGTCGTAAAATAGGCGTCTGGCTAGACCATAGCCCTCACCAACTGTCGAGGAATTATTCCTCATACAGAAAGTGAAAAAAAAAGCTGCGACTGGCTGGCTGGCCATCATTAGAAACTTCTGCCTGCATCAGCAGAGGCCTTGGTGCGTTCTCTCTGTTCGAGAACATGTCTCGCAATGCACAAAGACGAAGAAACAAGAAGAATAAAGCATGAAAAAGAAGGAGAAAAAGACAAATAATCTTCCGACCCAAGCCCTTGGTGTTATTTCTGGGTATCCTCGTTTTTGTTGTTGTTGGTAACATCGCATACACTCCTTGCCCATCAAATCTTTCAAAAGACAGCCGCCAACGTCATTAAGCTACCCAGCAGCAGAGATAGGGGCCGCCTCTCGGTGGTAGATGACGCCGCGGAGGGAGAATTGGTGGACGTCGAGGATAAGGCGCTCGTGGGCGCCGGGGATGGGGTGCTAACGCCCGTGTTCTTCGAAGGGGTCGAGGCGCCGCCTTTCGGTGATCCGCTGGCGGGATGGGACGAGGTAGGCGAGGCACTTTTGGTGGAGGACGGCTGAGGGCAAAGTGTCAATGCGGTACAAGAAGATGATAGAGTAACATAGATCGGTGTCGGGGCCGGGGCTGGGCTACTGTCCACAATCTTGGTAATGATTACCGGGTTGACGGCGGGCGCAGAGGTCCGGATGACAGGAGCTGGAGAAGCAGGTGGACTCACTGCTGACGCCGTGGGGTTCTCTTCGCCGTCCGGCGTAGTGGAACCCTGGCAGAGTCCTATGACGCCGCTTGGTATAGCATTGCTGCCCTTGCCAACGGCCACGATCTCCTCCTTGCCGCAGGTGCTCGCCTGCGCCATGTGGACGGACTGGTTGTCCCAGTCGAAGACGAAGTAGCCGGCCCGCATCATGCTGTCACCGAGAATCTGCTGGTCGGCGGTGGTGACAAGACCGATGTAACACTGGTCATCGGAAGGGCCCAGGTCGAGGATGAAGTCGCTCAGGGGCACGCGGATGGTCTTCCTGTCAAAGGTGAAGGTGACGTACGAGTCGCTGTCGCTCTTGCGCAGGGAACAGGCCGCAGTCCAGTAACCGTCGCTGCTAGTCCTGGCATTGAGATCTGACAGGATCGAGCGCGCGAGGGAAGGGTGCAGGCGAGTGAGAGTTGTGCCGGAGTCGAGCATGACGTTGCTGTCCTCTGGGGCCAGATTGTAGGTTTTGACGGAGTTGGCAAGTTTCATCCCGACGCCAGTAAGCTCGACAGCGAGACTTTGGCGGTGTTAGCAAGATCGGCTCTTAGTTGAAGGGGTATGAGGCGATGAGCCCTGAGATGACTCGACTTACCGCGGCTCGCCCTTGGCGCCATTGATCATGGGAACATGTAAGAGCTCGCCTATGAACTTGCCAGTGTCGACACCGCCGTAGATGAGAGCGCCCGAGTCCGCAGACGCGTGACGTAGGTCCAACGAGAAGATGCGGCTCGCGATGATCCCCTGGTCGGCCAGACTGTTGAGAATCAGGCTGTAGGGTTTGCCGGGGTCGAAGCCAGCCTTCAGGTCAGGGGCCAGGCCCATGATGCCAGTGGCGATGCCATCGCTCTTAGTGACGACGCCGAATGTCTGGTTGGATAAGACACCAACTCCCATTGTAATGCTATCTGTGTAGTAGGCGATCTCGGCGCTTGTCTGGGTGTTGGGGTCTGAGGGATCTCCGTAGTTGAGTCTACGAGTGCCAACCGGACCGCTGGGCGGGGTACGACTGTTCCGCGGGTTGTACTGGCCGGCAGCGCTGCACTGCTTGGCCTGGGCGGCCGAGGGCGCCGTGGCACAGTCGGGGTTGACCCACAGCTCAGAAGAACCCGTGTCGAGAAGGACAGTCACCTGCTGCCCGGGGGTGCCAATGATGACTATTTATGTTCGAGTCGTCGTCAGTCGAGCCCATGAGAGGAAGAAGCGGGGGGGGGGGGGGGGGGTTTCCTCACCGTCAGTGGAGTAATAAAATTCTTGATTCTTGAGGATGACCTCTATGGCTTCTCTCTTGCTAAGATGGTCCAGGTTGGGTCTGCTCTGTTTGACCGGCATGGCGATGTAGCCTCTACCCTTGGTAACGCTGGGTAAGGATAAGGCAGTGACCAAGCTCACTATACCTGCTGATACGGTAACAAAAACTTCTGACCTCATCCTGGATAGTTGGGGATTTGGTGTTTTGCCGTGAACAAATCCAAAGATGAGAATGCTGGAGAAATGAGACAGGGAATAAACGGGTATAAATGAGGTGAAAAGGAAGAACTCAATGATTGAAGCAGATGCGAGGCTTTAAGGGGAGCCTTGCAGAAGAGATGAGGCTCTGTGGACTGGGAAACATCAGTACATAAGCAGCAGGCGAAGGTGAAGTGAGAAAAAAGCCACCGAGGATCTTCAGCTTCCAGAGCGACGGATTTCGGTTTGGTGAGCCAGGTCTAGGGGTGTTTGGTGGCTTCGGATTATGGGAGCTGGGCCCTTTGGAGGAAACAAGTCAAAGCCGTACGGTACAGGCTTTGCTGCATGCACTCGTGTTAGTCGTCGTTGGCGTTGGTCGCGGTTGAAAGAAAACAGAGAGAAATATGTCTCTGCCCCATCTGCCGTCCCTTGCTTCACCGTCTGCTTGCGGTAGGTCCCAAGACGCAAGCTTTGGGCCCCGGCCTCTGGTTCCTTAACCAGGTCTTCGGATGACACCTCGACCCGGACACTGCGTGGTCAAAGATATGTATGTTCTTAACCTTGTCTCTATTGAACCACTTCCACTTCCGGGTTGGCGAAGTCGTACAAAGTGAGCCGGTTTGCGTAGCACAGAATCCGATTTCCGCATGCGATACCTCCCCTAGGCTCAGTTCTTCCATCCCATGTGTTCGCCCACGTGAGGTCCTGGTCAACGACCTACGATACTAGACAAGTATGAAGGCAAATGACCTGATCATTGCTGTTGCAGGGGTTGACATGACCCGCTGAGAAGGAATTTCCATGTCCTAGTTACGTTTTCCTGTAAACGGGCTAGGAACACTCTACCACGGCATTTGAGACATACGATCGAAGACGGCGACCAACGGCCGGCCGCTGTATGCTTCGGCTCCGCTGGGTCCCTCGGACTGTGCTATACAACGTGGCATCGAGGCTTTTGATGAGCCATTGACGAGGCTTTCCATGGGATCGTCAGAGTCTGAACGCAATGGAATTGTCGAGAACAGCCATGAGACTTATGATACTACCACCTGGGAGGTTAGAGACTTTGATAGCTAGGTCTCCCTAGGGAACAGTTTCAAAGCCTAGCTGCTGATCACTTGCTCCGGGATCATCTTGGGGCTGCCACCTTTTGACCGGATTATAAGCATAGCTTCGTTTCCTATATCTTGGGACGAAGCCGCCCAACAAGCCTGCAAGGAAGGTGAAAACAAAGATTAAAATGGGGAAGACAACCATAAAACGAGGCATTGTGCATGAGAACCAATGTTTGTAGGTTGAGCCCCTTGACTTCATCTCAGATACTCGGTGGGGCTTGGTGAGCGATACCTTCAACTTTGAGTCTGTGCTCGGCGAGCAGGCCCCGCCAACGAGGGTAATGGGTTTGGGGTGCGTTGCACTGCCAGAGCGGCCAATCAACAGGTGACAAACCAACCACCCTCTTGAGGGACGGACGCCTCTGGACTGTTACGTCACGTCACATCCAAACACTTGTTTTATGTATGTGACACGCAGTCCTTTGGGTCCTCGAGGGGTTCAAGCCAATATCGAGCAGGCATCCTAGTCGATGGAACGGCAACGACGGATTTCTATGGATCTTGTATACGTAAAAATGAAAAATAACAAAGACAAAATCGTTCGCAACGTCTCGGGCGTGAGCTTTTCTAATGGGTGCGATCGGGATGGCAGTCCACCTCGTGGTATTATTGCTGGCTCCGTCGTAGTTGAGACCAGTAGGAGTTGAAGACTAAATTCATCTTGCTGAACGGAACGAAGCTTCGACGTGGTCAGATTGGATGGTGTATTGTGACAGAACAGGTTGGTGACGGCAGAAGCCAAAAAAGATAGCGAATCATGATGCGGCAATGTTCCGGAATCCAACAGTGCCACGAGGACTGCCAACTGATCTTGGGAGTAAAGCCGGCCACACAATGGGTCCGTATTGGGGTTGTTGAGTCCAAGGACGCTGGACGTTGTCGCGGGGAGTGCGCAGGGGTGGCACGTAACGCGGCTGGATCGTAATATGATTGGTCTTGCGTACAGTGTTAAAATGCCTTTCCCGGGTCAGCCGTTCAGGCTGTCAAGCAGTCAGTCTGTGATGACGGTGCTGACACTCGCTTACATGCTAGTGACCGCACGGGGTGGTGTGGGTGAGTGTCCTTGACCATGGACACTCTGAGCAGCGTCTCATGTGAAGAACGGTGTTGGTTCCCTGTGGCTAACCGCTACAGATATTGCTCCGAGTATCCGTAAAGTCATGAGATCTGAAATCCGGGTCCGAGATGGACGGTGTTTGCTCAGTTGGCAAAGCTCGAAGGGGCTGGTGTGGGAGACTTCACATGCCAAGTGGGTTGAATCGCACAAGGACCCAGAGACTGACGGGTACTTGCGAAGTTTCGACCACGAGGATGAGCGCGGAGGACGGACGACAGGCGTTTGTTGGGAAAAGAATACAAAGGCGTAGTAGGACAGTTGAGAATCTGTGCGTACAAAAGGTACCTACCTACCTACCTACCTAGGTAGGTAAATGAGATTCAATGCTGGCGACATTGGACGGGATGGATGGCGGTGAGGGCGCCGTGGTAGGTAGACAAGACAATTGGACAAAGTTTGTGAGTGAGGCGAAGGATGCACATGACAAAATAAAGACCAGGTATGGGACAGCACTTCTGGAAGGAAGAGATGCTTCCGTATGTACGGAGTACCTACCTATGTAAGTAAACTACCTAGGTAGGTAGAATGGTGTACCTAGTAGGTAGGCCGGTAACTAAGATTGGCCTGTGTTCATATGGAGTCCGAGCACCTATTGGAACTCTCCGAACGGGCGGGACCATCCCAGGCACCTCTCCGTCCCAGACATACCTTGTGGGCCACATTTCTCGACTCCAAAACACTTGCAAGAGAACAGCCGGGAAGACCAAAATAGACGGAAAGGGAGGATGGATGTTTGTTTGGTCGCCATGTAACCATGTAGACGGCATGTCGCAGGGAGCAAAGGGGGAACGGATAGGTCGTGAAACATACGGCCAATGACAAGTGCGTCCTGCACCACAAGCTGGTGGAATGGCTGTTCGTTCTGGTGGCTTTCACACATCGCCATGTTCGTCGCCGGTAGTGCAGTACCTTGGCTAGTCCTCAGTGGCATTTCATGTTTAATGTCCATTGACTTATTCAATCCTGTTATTGTGGTAAGAATATGAGGGATGAAATAAGAGAATGCCTGTATACCTATCTGCTGAGCCACCAAAGACTTATTAGGGTAGATTGCCATTCCGCGCTCGATAGCAGCCCAAACAGACAAAGCTACTTTGCCATGGCGATCGCCACCAGGCTCGTTAAGTACATAATACTGGACAAAACTGCATGGGTCGAAAGAGCCAGCCAGCCCCCCTTTGCCCCTCGATAGAAAAGCACAGGGTTGCGGAGGACACGGCGAATTGCTGCGCCAAAGGGGGAGAGACATGAAGAGATGGTAAAGCCAAACCCCCCTGCGCTTGTGGACTAGGTAGAGCAACGAACGCATCTCCCGCTGGGAGCCGGGACGCCGGACCTGGGTGGTCCCCCTTACCTCCGAGATTACCGTCTCGTCATTCACACAGGCGCTTGTCCGTCTTCGGCTCGCAATCTCATCTCTAAATCGCGTTTCCACTTGCACATGTCTCCCATCCCCTGGTACACCGACCGTACATTGGAGAAATGCAATTTTGTCATGTTGTTATCCGAACATGTGCTCAAAACGTAAGAGTCAGTTCTCCATCGCGACTCAAGCTTTTCGATTTACCTACTTACTTAGGTGGGCGGTAGAAGTACCTCATCTGTAAATAGGTAGACTGGATACGCTTGGACGGGTTGCTGAGAGTCTCTTTATACGACCCGTCGGATAATTGTCCAGTGTGCGGAACAGTCGGGCTCAGATGATGACGAAGAGGCAGTCCCCCCCACCCCCCAGCAAGACGGGAAAAGGTGGTTCGGTGCAGAAAGCAATTTCATGTCGAGCGTCCGTGTCCGCGTCCGCCGACGAGGAACCCTTCCCACCCGACTGTGGTGCAAAACACATGGGTGGTAAGTGACCAGAGACAGGTTACACTACCTACCTGCCTAGCTATCCACCTACAGTAGGGCCCCGGTCCAAGGCGCCGCAGCATTCCCACAGGCCATCCATGTGTTTATCTGTTACCTTTTACCCACGTCGAACTACCCCCGTCCGCTTGGCCTGACCGGGCCTGGACTGGAATCTGTGTCTGTTGGCCTGTCTCTTCCAGGTTGTCTGCCACACCCCAAATTATCGTCCGCTGGCTTGTTCAGTGCGCCTGCTTCCCTCTCCCAAATTTGTCCAATGCCTCATTCCTTCTTTGCTTTTCGCGATCTATGCCGACGACGAAGACGACCACTTCCTCACATCTGTCTGACCTGACGCGCGAACGAACGCCTCCTGCTGCCTCTCTCTTTCCAAAACCTCGATGCTTTTTCCTTCTCACCTCCTAACACTACCATCCACGAGGTAGTCAGTCTCCAAACGTCTCCCCTCGCTCATATTGGACTCCGATCCTACCGGCGCCATGAACGCGATTCAGCAAAAATGTCGTCCAAAGCATCAAGTCTTGGTGCTCAAGTGCTACCCGCGAACAAATAAGGGTGCTGTTGATGTGAAGCCCAACTCGAGCGAGTTAAGCTACCTGCTGTTCTACGCCACCTCCCGCCGCTCCAAGATCCAAAAGATTGGTTCTTTCCTCGAGAAGAAGACCGCCAGCGACGTTTGGCGTCTGCGCATTGGGTTTGTTCATCCCCCCCCCCGAGCTCGTTGAGCGAATGTCTCGCTGACCCCGAGCCTGTACAGAAATGTTCAAGTCACCCTCCGCATCCTCACGGCACTGATCGAAAAAGCACCCAAAGACTTGCCGCTTGTGGCCCCGAACGTGCTCAAAATCCTCGATCTCATCTTAGGGTCAAAGGACATAACCATGGTGGAGTCCTCCATCCCTACATTTGAGGCCTTTTGCGAAAATCACGACGCCTCTACTTCCTTTGCCGACCAGGCCTACCTCGCCCAGTATGAATCGATCGTCCGCACCTACGCTTCGCTCTCGTCGACCCGTGAAAACCCAGGCAAAGGGGCTTCGAGCAAGCCTGTGCTGATGCGATGGAGAAATGCAGGCCTCGAGGCCATCAGGAGCGTCTCCTCTTCAGAGGCACTGTCTACCGTCACCGGTCGTCAGTTTGACGTGATTGTTCCCGTGATTTTGGATAATCTCTGGTGGGACGACGAGGAGTTGCTGGACACACTTCTGTCGCGCATCCGGATGGAAGAAAAGGTCCAGACAGAGAAGCTTCGCCGTAGGACGAGTACCGCAACTGTCGAGACTGGCGGCACTGGCGGTGAAGCCAACCCTATTGCACTGACAGGCACCGCATTCGACGTGGACAAGCTGGCAGAAGAGGACATCGGCGTTCTTGCCATGCAGTGTTTGAAACAGATCTTCGTCGCACCAAACAGGCCACAGATTCATTCAGCCACCGGCTCTCTTTTGCAGTTCATTGAGAATCGCGTTGCCAACGGCGACACGGTCGTCAAGACGGACGAAAAGTCGGGCAAGGATTACGGGTGGGCAATCAGCATTTACAGCGCTATTACGCAATGGGCGCCCGTGCAAGATCGCTATGTCATCTTGGTGACCGCCATGGATCATCTTTTGAAAGCGCCGGTCAAGGACGACAACCTGAAGCTTCATCTTACATTTACGGCCATGATTGGAGCTTTGCTGCGCTCCGATATCAACCTGATTGGACTGAGCGCCATGGACGTTCTTCTGGGGCTCATTCAACACATGAAGAAGCTGATTCACCTCCCCGGTGGCTTCGGTAGAGTGGAAGGGGATGCCGAGGAGACTCCCTCCACTCCGCAGGCCTCCGGGGACATCTCCGCACAGCGGAAGGAGCTTCTTGAGCGAATTCAGACCTGCATTGGGGACCTCGCAACCCACGTCTATTACGCAGACCAGATCTCGGACATGATTTCGACCATCCTCCTCCGCCTCAAGCCCTCAAAACCCTCAAGCACCACCTCCTCACCTCGGGCGGACGATGCCGAGCAGCCATCTTCGGACGACTTGAGCTCTAGCCAGCCCCAGCTAGAAACTATTCTTTCCCGTAATGTAGGCAAAACTGCCGCTTTGAAAGCCATCAAGAACATCCTCCTTGTTGCGAACCCGCGGGCGCAGATGTCTGGCAACTTGAACCTTTCAAGAAACAGAGTCCCGATTCAAGTATGGGAAAACACGCATTGGCTCCTGAGAGATCCGGACGGCGAGGTCAGGAAAGCCTATGCTGATGCGCTATTGACTTGGCTTGACCGCGAAACAACGCCGGCAGACTCGAAGGCGCGGGACGAAGGCGCACACCATTACCGCTCCTCGTTGAACAAAAACAGCCGCGAGCTTCAGCCAACTAGCGTCGCTCAACGTGCCGCCTCGAATGCCTCAACCCGCGAGAAGCCGTCGCGGCAGCGGACGCACTTTCTGCAGCTCATTCACATTGCAATTTACGACAACGCACTACAATACTTCGACTACGACCCGGACATTGTGCTCCTCCATGTGCTGCTGACCAAGCTGGTGTACCAGCTGGGTGTCAATGCAGTCCAATACGGGTTACCCATGGTGTTCCGCCTTCAGGAGGACATCCCGGATGCGGAGCTTCCAGTGCAAAAGGTCCGACTTGGCAGTCTCTGTCATGGATACTTTTGGGCAGTGACTGAAAAGTTCGACATTGAGAACTCTGCCGTCGGGCGCGCAATCACCAACGAAGTCATTCGAAGACGCAGCAAGCATTTTTGGACCGAGGGCGTGGCCATTCCTCCTCCGGGACTGGACCACATTGGCACCCCTGGGGTTCCTAAGTTGCAGACGAAGTTACCTTCCACCGAGGTCGAAAGCGAAGCGCTGTTGCCTTTTGACGACCGGGAATCACTTGTTGATAGCATTTGTGTGAGTTATGCAGACTCGAGCATATCACCGCCGAACAGTCCTCCTCAGTCTCCTGGCCGTAACTTCTCGCATCCTATTCTCAACACCTCGACCACTACCTCACCTGCAGCGCCCGGGACAGAGCTGCCCGCCGCCTTTCGAGAGCACATGCTTACGGACTGGTCAAGGGATACGGCAATGTTGGCGCTGCAGGCGGGAAGCAAGTCGGAGTCTTTGGCTGGCTCAAAAAACGGCACTATGGGGACCAACCGACACCACCTCACAGTCAACGGCGCTAACGGCCATGGGCAAACCGGCGAGTCGTCGCCGCTAGGCAGCCAACGCAATCTACGTCCCAATTCGGCCCAAGTGCTTGGTGGCTTGTCTCCCATGAGGCAGCTGCGCAAGTCCAGCGTTCGGAGTGGTGTTTCGCCCTCGCCCTCGGATTCTAGCCGGGGCGTGGTTGCGTCTGTCGATCAGCTGAAGATGGTCTTGTCAGGCCAAGCACCGGCAACACCCATTGGCACCTCAGCCGGGCTACATCACGACAGCGACAGTGACAGTATGGTCAGCTACGACTTTACGCCATCGGAACTTAGCTTTAACCCGGGCGCATCACAGACAGAAAACGGCGACGGGGCTTCTCTTGGGCGACCACGGTCTTCATCCCAGTCACGCAAGGGTGGGCCACTGAACTCGAACCCTTTGTATGAGCACAACGAGGACGAGGAGGTGCCGCCCGTGCCACCATTGCCCATTAATCTCGGCGGACTAGCATCCTCAATTTCTATTCAGGATTATGCGGTCAAGCCAGCTAAACGGGACTTGAGCAGCCGTGGTGGCGATAGTGTATACCATGGTTCAGCAAAAGGGGATGGGAACTTTTCGATGGTCTCGGGCGGGGGGATGGATTTGCATGAACTTCTCAACGGAATCGACAGCAGGGCAGGAGAGCTCAGTCTGGGAAACGTCACGAAGCCGCCATACTAATGTAATGGACTCAGGCGGTGTTTTCAAGTTTTGTATTGCTACAGCAGGGCGTAGACGTATAGCGAGGCGCATAGCCGAGGTTTTGCAGTTTGAAGAAATTTTTTTTTCTTCGAGATCTACCTATATAGCAGATTGCCAGTGATGGCAGGACCCTGTATTCCATTCTTGTACTAAGGTGTCTGCTTGTGCTGACCGAGCATACCGAGCACACCGAGAGGTGTGCTGCGTTATCGAATGCATACCATGTTTCCAGCCAATCAGATCCATGTTCATTTCCTCCGTGGGACCCACCGGGAAGCTCCCAAAAATTAATCGACTTCCACTTTGTACTTTGTAGCTCCAAGAGCTCCTCCCAATCCATTACTGCAACCTCTCTCCCGTCATTTACGCCACGTAAAAAGTCGACACGAAAAAAATGAAGCCCTCTACCCGCATACCTCTCCGACTCTTTGCAGCGTCGTCGCCGATGACGACAGCGGCCGGCAGGCCGTGCTTCGCTGCCGCCAGAACCATCTCGAGTACAACGCTCAAGCCCGCCGAGGTCGCGCCCGTCGTTGGCACCGGCCCGCCGCCTGAGCCCCCCGTCCCGGATCTTGCTGCAGAAGATCGGGCGGCCGTTGCGCGCGCGCGCGTCGAGAGGAGAAAAAGGCAGGCCGAGATGTTGAAGCACGCAAAGGCCATCCGCACGTCGGCGGAGGCGAAGGCAAGCAAGCCCGGCGCTCTGAAGAGGAGGTTCTGGAACGATGTCAGCGTGCAAGAGGTCGATGGTAAGCTTCGCCGCGTCAATTCCGGTGTTCCGTGCTGTATAGACTGGGTTTCGAGCTAATCAAACACCTTCTACAGGCGCTCTCCAAGTCCACCTCGACAGCCGGCCCCTCCGCCACCCCAACACCAAGCAGATCATGCGTCTGCCGGTCTCCAAGCAGCACCTCGCCTCCGCCCTGGCGATCGAATGGGACCTCATCACCTCGGCCCAGCAGGCGACCAAGCAGCACATGATCCCCCTTACCTCCCTCACCTGCCGCGCCCTCGACATCGCCGAAGACGACGCTGCCTCCGGCGCGATTCGCCAGTCTATTGCCACAACGCTGATGCGCTACCTCGACACCGACTCCCTACTGTGCTGGGCGCCCCCGGCCGGCCCGCTGGACACGCGCAACGACGCGGGTGAGTCTTTGAGAGACGTCCAGAAGCGCACGGCCGAGGACGTCGTCGGCTTTCTTACGACACGGGTGTGGCCGGGCATCGAGATCCACCCCGTCTTGGACGGGAATAGCATCGTGCCCAGGGCGCAGGCGGAGGGCGTGCGGGACGTCGTACAGGGGTGGGTTATGGGACTCGACGCGTGGGAGCTAACTGGCCTCGAGAGGGCCGTCTTAGCGGGCAAGAGTTTGATCACCGCGGCGCGCTTGCTGGTGGAGTGGAGCGAGGGCCCCGTCGGGGAGTACCGCGACGCGACGAGCCCGAGAAAGTTTGGGATTGAGGAGGCGGCGACAGCGGCGAGCCTAGAGGTCTCGTGGCAGATTGGGTCATGGGGCGAGGTGGAGGACACCCACGACGTGGAGAAGGAGGACCTGAGGAGGCAGTTAGGTAGCGTTGTGCTGCTGGTCTCGGGCACGAATCGCAAGTGAAAGAGAGATGCGGGTGGTAACGGGAGATGCTCCGTGGTACTGTTTAGATAGAGATTTGTACATCAAGAGGCATACATGGTCCCAAGGACTTGATTGTGCCGATGTAAGAATAATAGCTTAAGACGAGGTGGACAGTCATGTCGCACTGCGTGTTTGCCGGTCCAAGTGAAGCGTCCAAGGTCGTTCGAGAGACGTCGTCCACAATTTACGCAGTGTGCTTGGTATACCCACTGAAGCGACAGTGTGACTCCTGTCAGAACTGCTAATTATCGGCCAACCCAAAGTTCCCAACACACAGGAGTTTCTCTCCTCCGCGACGCCTCGTGTCGTCGCCATCGGGAACGGCGACCATGCGTGCGGAGCGAGGGACGAGCGGAAGAGACGGAGGACGTCCCCTCTCGCTCCATCGCCGCACGCCCATGGTCCACGTGTTCCGGCCTTAGTAGCCACTACATAACTGAGAGACGACGATACGTACGGAACGGGAGGCTAAAGACCCGCGGTAAGGTCGAGGAATCAACAAAGGCCGGGACGCTGAGAACGGCCGGTCATCTGCTCGTCGCCTAGAGACTCTTGGGAGAACGTCACCGGTGCCCATGGTCGCGTGTAGTAAGGTATGGAAAGGCAAAAGCAGAGGTGCAAGGAAAAGCCCGATGCCCTTGACGGAAATCCATTTTTTGCCCAGCTAGCAGGCGAGGGAAACTGTTCACACAGGTAATCATTTGGACAACCGGCATTCAAATTACATAGTGTTGGTCGGAGAAGCGGCCCCACATGTTACATAACATAGGCTATTTTTATTATGGTTATCATAGTTTGCACCAAGCCATTCATGTACATCATCATTAAGGTTTGCTTATACACAGCAACGGAATAAAATGCATCACAGAATAGGCAGGCAGGCGTATTGGGTAACAATCGTCTCATCATTGTCCAATCTCCCATCGTCTAAGCCGCCAGCTCTCCTCGTCAAGCCGCTGGCATATCGGGTTCGAAGGACTGTAGCAAGGTTACAAAACGAGTTGGATGTCAAAACCGCAGGAAGAAGTGTAGATTTCCCCCCTTGACGGTCCCCTATTGTCATATTCTTTCCCCCTCGAGTCAGCTACGCACCGCTCGCCAAGTGGATCGATCATCAACATGTCTCGCGCGCCTCGTCTGCTTCTTCTTTTAGGGTCATATTTCGTGACGGGAGCACCAAAGTGTACGGCGTCGAAACCAGGCTTTCTCGAAAAAGTGGAAAGGAAAAGAAGAAAAAAGGAAAAAAGTCTCCTCTGAAGAAACGGAAGAAACCGGCGGTAATTGTACATTATCTTAGAGAAAATAGAGTTGGGCAAAAGCGCTCAAACTCGGCGATATTCATCCACCCCATCATGAATAGAAATAGAAATAACCATTGTGCCCCGGCTTGCTCTAATACATCCACGGTTAAGAACAAACAGGGAGCGGCCATGTTACGTAGTGTATCATCAGAAAAAAGAAGAATCCCTGACCTCGGTAGGAAGAAAAGAAAAGCGCAAAAAATCAAGGGCAGGGGATTAACTGAAGGCTGCTTGTTTCGTCATGAATACGTAGAATCATTGCGAAACGAAGAGCCAAGCCAACGCATCGAAACCAGATTCCCGTAATCCGAAACTCCTTCATCTGCGCGACCTGTTGTCGCCCGAGGGGACAGTAAAACAAAGAATGTACAATAAATTGTGGCAAAAGCCTCGCAGTCGTCATGTAGAAAAGCGAGAGTTCATGCGTCGCAGAACGCCAGACTAAGGCCGGTCAGGTCGGCTTTTCGTCTTCGCTCGCTCGTTTTCTGCTTGTTCGTCTACGTCAAGTCGCTTGCGCCAGTCAGCTAGGCTCTCGCTGAGGCCCATCCCGACATCTTCGTCTTTGCGTGTTGGGGTCACGGCGCCCTCAAAGTCGAAAGTGTTGCTTAGACGATAGTTTTTGTTGGTGGCTTCCCAATGGGTTCGCAGGGTTTCGAGCTCGTTCGCCAGGTTGTCCAACGCTGTGCTATTGCGCCCATCGACTCCGCCCGAGGCGGCTCCGTAAGTGCTATCCATGTCCGAGCTGTCCTGGCGTTGGTGGCCCGTGTTCGCTCCATTGGTGCCCCTCTCCGTCAGCTCAGAAGTCATGCTCGGTGCTTGTCTGCTCTGTCGACGGTAGCTGTCGACAGAAGTTTCAACTTGGTCTAGTAAGAGGGAGACCTTCTCCTCAGCATCCTGAGCTCGGCGCTCCAGGAGGATGTTTTCCTGCTGAAGCTCCTCCAAATCGCGGCGATTGGCGGCAAGCTTGCGGGAAGCCTCTTCGGCGTCATGAAGAGCATTTTCGCGCTGCTTCTTGCTCTCCTCAAGTTCCTTTCTGACCGCGTTCAGCTGCTTCTCGAGCTGTTCGGTAGAGTTCTCTAATTCTTCTTCGAGAGCTTCAATCTTCGTTTGCAAGATGTGGCGTTCGCTTTCCCAATTGGCTGGGGCAGCTCCAGTATTAGCAGCAGACGCCTCGACACGCTCTTCGAGGTCCTCGATTTCAGACTTGAGTTTAGCGTTCTCCGTCTTATATCTGGATAATTGCTCCTTGAGCTGCTTGAGCATCTTTTCGGTGCCCTTGACATAGTGCACAGCAGACTGATAGTCGTTTTCGAGCTGGGTAAGCTTCTCGCGATAAGCGGCTTCGCTGGCCTCTTGCTGAGCCGCGCTGCGCTGAGCGTTCTCCTCATGCGCGGACAAGGCAGCGTTGAGTTGGTCTTCGAGATCCCGGATGCGTACTTGGTCTGGTGTGTTGACGCGAGGGCTGCCGATGCTACGTGTACGCGACATACCGGTGGGGCTGATGCCGCGCTCGACCAGGATGTCTTTCAAGGTGTTATGCTGCACAGTCATCGCGTTGGTCTCTAGCTGCTGGTTCTGGAGCTGGTGCTTCAAGTCCGAGTTCTTAGCCTGCAAAGACTGAGTGTCGCGCAGGGCCGCCTGAAGTTGTCTTCTGATTGCCACGCCCTCGCGGCTCGATTGCTCCTGGTACACCTCCAAGCCAGCAATGCGCTCCTCTGCAGTGCGGAGTTTGTCGGCAGCAGCATCGGCTTCTTGCTGGTATTTCTTGACCAGAGCGTTGGCTGCGTTGAGTTGGCCTTGGAGCGCCTTGAGCCTTTCAGTATCGGCCTTGCTATCGGATCCAACGTCTCTTGCGGCGGCAACCTTATCGAAGCCAGCAAGCACCGCCTGCTGATGGAGTTTAGCCTCCTTTGCATGCTTCTCAGCAATCTCTTCAGAGTCACGCAATCTTTGAGTCGCTGCGACAAGCTCTGCAGTGCGGGCTTCATGCTCCGCCTTCAGCTTGTTGAGCTTCAACTCGATCTTCTCTCTCTGCGCACGCTCCTCTTCAAGTTTGCTTTCGAGAAGCGCCTTCATCTCGGCGGAAGCAGTGATGGCCTCGCGCAAGGAGTCAAAAGTATCATCCTGTTCTTTGGAGTTCCCGACGGATTTGTTATACTTGGCTTCAAAATCTTCCTTCTCAACCTTCATCAGCTGGACGGCGGCCACAGCCTCCGTGTACTGAATCGCCTGTTCTCTTGCCTCTTTCTGAACCATGTGCAGTTCGGCCTTGAGTTGTTCGAGCTCTGTAGAGGTCGTCGTTTTGTAGGACTCGAGTTCGCTCATACGCTTCTGGGAGGCGTTGGTCGTGTCGTCGGCCAGTTGGCGGGCGCGCCGCTCGGCATCGAGTTCCGACTTCATTATCTCAAGCTGTGACTGCAGGTCTTTTTGGTAGTTAAGAGCTTGGGCCAATTTCTTGCTAATCTCCGTGGAACGGTCGTCGACATCGCGTTCGCCGTCCAGTTGAGGAGTGCTTGCAACGCTACCGCCAACTTGAGCAGCGAGTTTTGCCTTCGCATACACCGCTTCTTGGATGGCAGCGTCCCGTTGCTTCTCAGCTTCTGCAATCTGCTTTGCAGCGAGTACAGCTTGCTTGTCGACGGAAGCCTGAACATTTGCAAGCTCGGTTCGCATGGCTAGCAGTGCCTCGATCAGAGGCTTGTCTTCATCGTCGAAAGTCTCAGCAGCTCGGCTGTCGAGAACAGGGCTGAGACTCGCGTTGGGAACATATCCAGCCTTACGGGCCAACTCAAGCTCTGAGGCATACCAAGCGTTGCGGTTTCTGGCCGTATCTAACTCCTTCAGCAAGGCGACAGTCTGTGAGTTGCGGCCCGAGGACCTTCTGGACATTGGGTTGCTAGTTTGGCGCGTGGGAGGGGGCGGTGAAGCGGGACGGATGGTTTGTTGCTGCTGGATTGGAGGTTGCGGTAGTTGCTGCTGGGGCATCGGCTGTTGCGGCGGGGGCGCTTGTATTGGTGGCGGCTGTACTTGTGCTTGCTGTGTCACCATCGCTTTCAGAGATGGCTCGGTCGTACTGTCCACAGAGGTCTGGGACCTGTTTCCCTGTCTCGACCGGGGTTTGGAAGTCTCGGAAGGCACAACATCGGATTTGGAGCCAGATGCTGACCTCGCAACTTGTTGTGGAGTCCGTCTGCCGTTTGTGACCGGGCTCTCAGCATCTTTGGAAGCTGGCTCTCTGACCTCTCGAATTACTGGTGACTGGCCTGCCGCAATTTTGGGTGAGCCGCCTACGGAACCATCTCTTTCTGACGACTGACCGCGAACTCTGCCTAGGTTGCCAGTCTGCGCCGAAGGCTTTGGGGGAGTCGGGCCTTGAGGAGGCGGCCCAGCGGGAGGTGATGCCGCTGCGGACATTGGGTTCTTCGAAGCGCTGACGGTTACAGGGCTTGCCTCGCTGGCATTGGGTGATCCTCGCACCCCGTTTGAAGAGCCATTACTGGCTGCTGAGGTGTCGCGAGGCGCCCCGGCAAGCCTCCTCTGATCAGGAGGGCCAGCAGAACCATCTCGAGACAGCAAATTCCTCGTCTCAGCAGCGGTGCTAGGTCGTCTTGCCTGAGGTATCCGTTGCTGCCCCCCAGGCTGCTGTGCGGGTGGAGCGTCGTTCGGGTAGCGGATCTTTGTGGTGTCGAGCATGTATACTATTCCGAGATCACCGACGCTGGCGGGGGATGAGCTTGGTTCACCTCCAACGACCACCACAGCCTTGCCAACGGTTGTCATGCTGTGGCCAGAACGAGGAGAGGGCGACGGCCCCATGTTCTGGAAAGTGTACCAGCGGCGCGAGGTGATTCTGAAGGCGGCCAAATCTCCCAAGTCGACACCCTCCTCCGTGCGGCCGCCAAAGATGTACATCACATCGTCGACTATGGCTGCGGCATGTCCTTCGCGAGGGACAGGAATGTAACCGATGCAGTCCAGTTGTGCCCACTCGTTTATGGCAGGGTCATAGCTCCAGACGTCGTTGAACCATTGGTAGCCGTTGGTACCGCCGAAGCTAGGACGAGGTCAGCATCTGCGTATCTCAGGGTTCTGAATAAGATACCTACAGGTACATCTTGTCGTTGAATGTGACAACAGAATGGTTTGTTCGAGCGGCGGGAATCTTGCCGACGGCGGGTCCACCGCTGTCAGTATTCTGAATGAGCATCTCCCATCGATTGTTGGGCATCTGCAGCTGGTTTAGGTCAAAGGCTGCGAGGTCGTTCATGAAGTACCCTTCTATCTGACCACCAAAGATGTAGATTTTAGACCCGAGGATGTTCAGAGAGTGACCGTAGCGACCAGAGGGCCTAGTCCCAGCAGGCAAGGCTCTCGACCACTGTCTCGTAGCTGTTCTTGAATCAGTTGCCGTCCGACACCTCAACAGCGAAAGCCGCGATAGAGAAGGGAAGCTTACAAGTGTTGAGAAGGTACAATGTCTCGTCTAGAACATCGGTCTCATCGACCTTGGTATCACCACCGTAGACGATAAAGGCGTTGCCAACGAGTAAACTTGCGTGGCCAACACGTGGGCCTGGTCCCTCGGCGGTCGTTGCCAGCGGGTAGCAGGCCATATTCTGCCCAGCCTCAATCATCCACAGGTCGCCCTTGACCGTTGAGCTGTTGATCAAACCTCCCATCACGTAGATGTCGCCTTCCTTGGACGATACAGAGTTGACGGCGGCTCCATATCTGGGGAAGGGGCTCGGGTGTGAGGATGTGTAAGTTAATCGTCGTTGCGACCAGGGATATAGCGAAGCATTGGGGTTTGTCACTTGTTGAGGGGGCATTTGATTCTGGGAGGAGACGGGGGGCCCATTGCGAAGCTGCGAAACGGTCAGCTTTGTTCAGCGAAGATGTTGCGTCGCAGCGAGTCGGACAAACTTACAGGCAAATCGCTCGGTGGTTGCGACGTAGCTTGGTCTAAACTGGCACCCCGTTGGCGGCCATAGCCTTGATCGGGGCTTCCAGCGCCGGCACTTCCATCGCGGTCGATTGAGTGCAAGCTGCCAGTCGGTGTCGAGCGCTGGGTACCGTTCTTCTCTTCTCTGGCTATTCTGTCGCGCTGGCTCTGAATGGAACCTTGTGAACCACCACCCGAGTTTCCATCACGGCTTGCAAGGGCTCGATCCTGATTCTTCTTGGATTTGAAGAGGAAAGCCATGACGGATCAAATCACGGCCTGCACGCTAGGCGGCAGATGGGAAAAGGCTCGATCGTCCTTCGTTTCCAATGCGCCGCGATCTCTGGGGGGTATCAATTGAATCGCTTCGTGCGCCGGGGATTGGGTCGTTGGCGTCGCAGTGATTGATGAAGCCGATCCGTCAGTCGTGAAGGCGATGCGGGGACTGAGATGTTGTCGCCCTTTCGGTGGTGCCGAGTCGGGTGAGGCGTGACGGGGTTGATGCAGTGGATGCAGGAACGCAGGAACGCAGGAACGGGAAAGGGAGTCGGGGCTCGAATGTGCGAATGGCTGGGTTCGCATTGGTGGGGTGGCCCGGGGTAGCGCGCGTTGCTGAGGCGAGGAACGTCCTGCGATGTTGTTCGACCTCGTCCTTTTTTTTTTCTCCTCTCCCGGTCCTCCTTGTCGGCGTCGTGAAGCGAGTAAGGTGGTAAGGGGACGAGGGGTGAGGAGACAGAAGGAGGCTGGGTGCTGAGCGCGAGAGACGGGACGATGTTCGACTCCGCGCGTACAAAGAGCGGCTTTTTGCTGACGGGGGTTGGTTCGCCAAAATTTAGGGGACGATTTACTTTTTCCCTCCCAGGCGGTCCCCTCTTGAACTAGTCTTGAATTTTCCCCTTTCCTTTCCTTCTTTATTCCTGTCCGTTGTCGTTTATTATTATTCCGGCTCTCGGGCCTTGCAAGTATCGTCGGTATTGCCGTGGTCGCAAGAAAGAACGTTGTTGAAGTTGGGAAAAGGGGACGGCGCAGCAATAGGAAAGAAGGGCAGAGTACGGCGGTGTAGTCTCTCTCTCTTTCTCTTTCCTAGGGTGCGTGTCGTTCAACTTGGTTTCCTTTCCTGAAGCAGATGTTAAGAGGAAGATTTGGTAAAAGGAATGTCAACAGGGGATGGGGAAGCCACAGAGAGAGTAAGAGGCCCCGATGGAAATTCAATGCAGCCCCAGGAGGACCAGGAGTGCAGACGGGACCAAGTAAATGCAATGAACTGCAGCCCAGTGATAGCAGCACCAAACTGCAATTGGCAATTGGGCTCCCCGTGGCATGGCACCTCACTTCCCGTTTGTTTCGGGGCGCCTGTTCCTGCACAGACTGCAGCTCAGTGACTGGCTCAGTTGGGTGGCTCTGGGCTATTCTCCGCCCTCCCCAACTGACTGCTTTGGCCCTGCACGCTGTTGCACTGTCACCTCAGGGGCTTGTCCGTAGCTGTTTTGGGCCAATGAGATCATGACAAGCGGATGGGGGTGTGTAGGGGACGGCCCAGTATCCAAGCAGAAAAGGGAAACTTTTTTTTCTTCTCCCTCAGGAAGCACGGGGAGGCTGCAGGCTTGCTGGCGCTTTCGTTTCGGTGGGGGGGAGAAGAAGGCAAGAATGGAAGGATCCTCGGACATCAGGCGGAACATCAGGAGTACTTCTGGGACACGTGGTTTCAGGCGTAAATTGACATGTCACTTGTCAGTACTGTGCCTTGCACGGTGGTGTGTGCATCCCGTTTCTTCCAGGGTAAGGCAGGTAGTGAACCCAAGATAGGGAGGTGGTGTAGGTATTCATTCGTAAAGGGGTCACGGGAAACGAACGGACATGTGCGATGGAAGGTACTGTAGGTACCTAAGCAGACTGTACGAATAGAATGCATCACTAGATGCGCCCCGTCGCCTCTTACGTTGGCTGATATTCTACTGCTACCCCTGGGACAAAATGCCATTTCGCCACTGCCGTATTCAATCCACTGCCGGCTTTGCCTTAACCTGGCTTGGTGCCTTAGGTAACTAAATAAATAAATAAAAATCTCGATGGGCACCGGGAGGTATTCCGTATCAGGTTCTATTAAAGGGCCTCTTGGGCACAACCTGATGCGTGCCGTTCGTCGACTGAGTCGAGGGGGTGGGGGGAAGGACCGCTCCCTAGTTGTTCCTGGCCTTCACCCTTCCATCCTCTTTTCGTATGCCTCCCCCGTCCAAAACAAAAACACCCCGTACCTTTTGCTTTCAAGCGCCGCCGATTATTAAGCCTTGCATTTTCGCTGTGTTTTTAGGAACTGATGTAGAATTTCGATACCGTTGATTCCTCGTGAGGTCGGTGCTTTTGGGAACTCAAGCGCATCAAGTACCATGTGCGACTTTTCTGACGAGCCAACCCAGCCTTCCTGGCGCTGATCCTCGGTCAGTCGGTCGGTCATCAAGAAAGGTTGGCTAATGCTGGCCAAGACCTCTCGTCCTTTCCCATCTCCTTTCAAGGGCCACAAAATGGGTTTCCGGGTTCTGGTGGCTGTCGCCAGCCCCCCGGGATCCGTTGAGACTTGCGGTGCTACGTATCCTTTCGGATACTTTGAGGGCTTGCTCATATTACGGTAACATCACCTCTATCAAAGGCCCCGGCAGCTATCCCTAGTTCGACGCCACAGCAGCTTGCAGATCATGAGGTCTGAGTCGGTCGTCGCCTGTTCCTGTACTCCTCAGTACAGCTTGTTACGCGTTGCTCAAGGACCAGCCGGGTCCGATGTCAATTTAACGCCGGTGCGCGGCAAGCATTGCTTCTTTGCCGAACGTTGGGTCTCGACATGAGACATCATGTCCAATGATTGGTGCTCGCTCATGCCCTCTAAAACCCTGCTGCCAACAACGTACCAAAAACCTCCACCGTGAGCGAGATCTCTCGAACCAGTTTTCCACTGCTCCAAAGACGTCGGTCTGTAAGAACCGAGGGTGCGCAGGAAACTGACATCTCACTTGCTGTAGGTCAGTACTATGTCTTGTGATGTATGCCCTTGCGTATCCGTACTTGTCTAACAAGTCGTCGACAGGGTCGCCCATGACACTAGAAGCCATACGAGTCTTAATCTTGCTCTTTACCATGCTCCAAAGCTCGTGCCGGCTTATCGCGTACAGGAAGAGGAAGTCAGATTCGGGTCCTCACTTGCGTTGATGCTTGATAGAGCTGGCAATGACCATTTGCAGTTATGAACTCGTGGCTTCAGGGGTGCGGTGCTCCTCGGTAGCAGCGAAAGAGGGCCGCCCTTACGTTGCCCCATTAAGGATAATTTCCCATCCAGCGGGTCCATCAGCCATGATGTGGTGTGTTTCATGTTTTCCAAAGCTTCAACGCCATTAATAGCTTCCAAGATCCGGTACACGGACGCCACGACGCTTCGAGGCCCGGCAGCGGACGCAAAGATTGGACGGCGGAAGACCAAAACGGTAATACGGGGTTGGCGAACAAGAGACGGAAACGACATTGGGCTCCTCATCAACTCGGCCTGCAGAATCGGAAGCGCACAGATCGTGGCACCTCTGTACACTGTACGGAGTACTGCAAACTCTATACGGCAAGCCGGGCACGGCCAAGGCGAGGGAGCAGGCTCTACACGGACGTCGAAGGTACCTTAGCGTATCATTTGCGTCCGCTCGCTCTATGCACCTGAAGCCTCTCTGTAAAGGGCACCGGTGGCGCAGAGTTAGGGAAGGCTTTGATGGAATGGGCATCAAAATCTGGCAAATTAGGCCATGCGCTCAGCAGTTGCAAGAATGTTCTTCTTGAGACGGCGCGTCCGAGGGTAAGAGGTGAGCATTCTGGTGAAAACTAGTGTGTTGGCCTGAAGCAGGCGGGAAATAGTGCGCTGGCCAAGCGCGCTCATCCAATTCTCGTCGTCGACGACGCGAGTGAGAGGCGACAGACGTACGATGTGTGATGAGGCTCTATTTGGAGCAGGGTGCCTCCAGGCCCAGCCGAGTGAACAAACTCAATGGGTCCTCTGACGACGCATGGACGACGCATCAAGACAAGACGCAGCTGCATTCGGTCTTCAAAGAGGATTCCCGGCATTACATACGTCAATCCTTTAGCCGACGAAGGACCCTGCTTATGCTATACCATAGCAGGCGGGGGACCAGAAACGTGAGTATCCGTCCTTGGAGTAGCTTCAACCGGGAGTGAATCGGCAATGGGTTGCGGCGATTGCTATTTGCAATCCAGCCTGGATCACACCTCACATCGTGGAAACGACATGTCATATTGGTTCGCGTTATGACGTGCGCAAAGATCAGAGACCAAAATTCGACGATCCATAAAAATAATTTAAAATTTGCTTTTTTTTTTTAAAAAAAAAAAGGAGGAAGAGGAAGAGGAAGAGACAGCCCAGTAAAACAATAGAGAGAATAGGGGGACCAGAAGGATGGATGGGCCAAAACAGAGAGAGAAAGGGAGCCGGTCGTTTGGACGAGACAATGTTTCCAACGCGCCTGCCTTCCCGTCTGCCCATTCCCCACCGTCATTGAACGAGGTTACAGGGAATGTTGTCTCCGATTACTCCTGCCCTTAATGTATCGTCGGCCACCGGAATTTGGTCGATAACTGAACGTGTTCGCGCCAAATCTTACGGATACATACCTACACTGCCTAGATAGCTGCCTACCTTGGTGACCAAAGAAGGTGGAATTGTGCTGAACGAACCCGGGTAAGCTTGTTGGTTGGTTGCACAAGCCATGTCATGTGAAGAATATCCAAGGCGGTCCCTCTCGAGCTTAGGTACACAAGGATACGATTAACGCAAGTCAGAAGCATCCTCGGACTAGCTTCATTTTCGCTTCTTACCTCATCCCCCATCTGACTGTTTTACCTCGGTCTTACCGAGTACCTACGGTATCCGTACAGTTAGGTATCTAGGTGGCTGGCTACATACTGACTGCTGCACCCTGCGACCGACCAGCGGCCAGGTAGGGAGCCTTACTTCGTTCACAACAGCTTGTGTCTGTACCGTTGCCATCATCATTATCATCTGGATATGCGCCGGGACGTAGATAAGATGAACTCCCGAATTGTATGCTCCTGCGCTGTGCCCAATGGATTGGCATTAACCTGGTCATGTTAATCAGTAGGATAATTAAGAACGCTGATTGGAAGCTGAGAAGCTTTTGGGGCGAATGATGCAGATGCGGCTCTTCTCTAATCTTGATAGGTTGGCGACTGAAGTTGACCTCAGCCTACCTACCTCAACAGTGTTCCAATTCGAGCGGTACTGGTCACTAAGTTTGCTCGTCGTCCAGATACTCGTCGTCGAGGCCCGTAGTTGGTGGTTTTACTAGTTTCAGCTGCTTCCCATGCCGTGGCGCACTTGAAGCTTCGGGTATATCTAGATATAACATTGTTCCCAACCTGTGGGCTGGAGTTGCTCTCGTCTCGCAGCCAGCGATGAAGGCCAGTTGTCTGGACAAAAACGCTGATGCCTTATTTCAGTACGCCGCAAGTGATAAAACAGATCATATCTCACTTAGCAGCACACTCTCCGGATATTCCAGCATGTAACCAAACCTTTTCACAACATCCTCTCTCCCAGCAATTTCTGGAGGTGCCGAAGCTCTGCCAGTCGCGAAGCACGGAGTGTATCCATTGCTGATAGACCGCCCAAACCTAGCCAACCAGATCCTAGTGCAAGCAAATTCTACAGGGCTCCAATGTATGACATAATGGTCAGAAGACGAGAAGAGTTCGCTTGCAGTGGAAGGGCATGCTCCGGGAGTTTTGATAACAGGCCGCTGACTGCCATGGTCATTAGAGTTAACACCTTGCTTGGCGGGCTTTATCAACCCGTCCGTTTCAAGACATGAGATATTAGAGAAGGGGGACATGAAGTATATAGGGCGACGATTGCTATCACTGCATAGAATTTCGGGAATATGGGGGGTAGCTGCACCGTGGTCCAAAGCCAGACTGTTACATCACGTAACATACTGCGGAATCCCAACTCGCCAACTTCCCGATCTCATCCGCCGCAGCGCAACCAGCCAATATGGATTTCGAAAGTATTGTCGCATATTTAAAGCGCCTCCAAGCAGTACAAGCAGACGCAGTCGGTCTCTAATCGGCGGTGAGAACCTGGTATTTCATATGGAGACACGCAACACCCACAGAACTGAGCCGTTGAAAACACCACACACCAAGGCCAACGAAGAAGCAACAGTTGTTTCCCCAGCCCGAGCCCCGACTTGCGACATACCATGGCCCATGCCTACGAGAAACACGAAAACCCTCGTACCAGCCCAAACCATTGTTGCCTTTCGGCTCCTCACATTTCGTTCGCGTCTTGTCCGTCTCTCCTTTCTGACCCTCGAAGCATACCGTAAACTGCAGGACGTCCTCCGACAAATTACACTGAAATCAACCCTGCTGGAGAGCTACAACTCCAGCCTCTTTTTCTGCGCGATGCGTCGCACGACAGGATGGATAAAGTATAAAGGGAGTGGACAAGGTGGTCGACGCCTGTCTATCTGACCCTGTGCAAAGCTTAGTTTATTTGCTAAAGCCCCGCTGGGTGGCCAAGTGGATGGCCGGCGTGGTCGAAACGGATGGAATTGTCTGACGGGCATCTCGCCTCTCAGTTATTTGTGTTTGTAAGTTCATGTGTGTCTTAGTCGCCAACTATCTATCATGTAAAGGCAGGAGGACAGCCAACGTAGACTTATCAAGCTTGATTGGATTGGGCCGAAACCGAGGGTTTCTGAGCAAGTCGAGCAAAATATCAAAAGAGAGATGCGCCGAACGGCGTCCCGGTGTCTTCTCCCCGGCACATATGATTTCGCATACATAGTCTCTAGAGCACCCACTCTCCTCCATCTCTTCTTCTTCTTCCTTGTTTTGTTTCGTTGTGGTAGTGATCAGGGGGCGATTTTGCCTTATGACATCTTCACTCCAACTGGGGCAATGCCCACTTGACCATCCACTCGGACCCAAGCACTTCGTCTATCGTCAATCTTTCATTAGGTCAGAACTTGAGCATACCTCGCATCAAATCAAGAATTGCACGCGTCTACTCCTCCCCCAAAACTCCAGCCGTCTCTCGCTCCCTCCTGTACTTTTGCACAAATTCACCAACGCCTCCTCAAGGGTAGGCCATGCCTCACGAGGAACCGTAGGCCGGCGAGGTATCACTTCGTCTCTATCGCTTTCCTCTGCGATCGGTTGTTCCCAGTGTTTCCGCCAGCTTGAAGGGAAATGCTAGGGGCCTAGGACGTCGGTTTGCTGAGCCACAATTTGATCTTGTGTTTCTGACTCGCTGAAGATGAATTTCATGCCCAGGATTTCCCATATAGCAGTTCCAAGGCTCCAAATGTCTGATGGATATGACAGTGGCGCGTCGGGTTCAAAAAGTGTCTCCGGTGCTTTCTTAGCCATGGGCGTATTGCAGTCCTTCCCGAGACGCTGTTCCATAGCTGGTGCAAACGCCTCACCGAAATCGATGAGAACAAGGCCATGCGCGTCAGCAAGAGTGAAGTCTTGAGCCTTCTCCCCAAGATACAGGGGCACCACAGCGCAAGGAGGGATATTAGGCGGGAGAAGTCTTCCATCGGTACGACTAATGGGAACCGTCTCAGGCTCGCCCAACTTCTTCCTGAACTGGTCGATCGAGAGTTCGTCAAATGTCGATGGAAGTTTGACCAACACGTTCCGAATATGCATATCTGCAACTGATTTAGTTTGTTTGACTAATGATTAGAGGTCATAAACTAACCTCCATGGACGAATCCACGAGACTGGATAAAGGCAACAGCAATCGTCAGTTTCGCAGCCAGCGCCCAGGCGACCCGAATGTGAAAGAGGCGACTAAATGATGCTTCTTTGAGATTTCCTTGCGCAGGAGCCACTATATAGTATGTGTGTGTCCCATTGGGACCTTGGATATCAAATTCACCCAAAATGCTTGGTATGGCGTCACTTGCATCGATAGCTACATGGGCAGCATATGATGTTGCCCTTGGGCAAGATAGGTTGCGGAGGATACTTGGCTCGCGTCGAGAGAGTGATGGACTAGAAACTCTCACTTTGATGGCGACATAGCGTTTTAGCCGTTGGTCCTGAGCAAGCCAGATGGTCGAGTAACCACCAAACCCCAACTTATCCACTATTCGACATCGACCGTCGAGTAAGTCGTCGATCATGATAGGATGATAGCCGCTAGGCTCGTACTTGTCCAGCCGCTCTACGCCACCGATCCAATTATACCCAGCCGATTGATTGGTCAGGCGATACGGTCGAAATCCGAGAATGAGAACAATCGCTACCAATCACGGTTCTTGCAAAAAGATAATAGTAAGAGCGTCTGGCATCTTGGAAACAGAAAAGAGAATGGAAAGGAAAGGATAAGAGCCTGTGTTAATTCTTGAACGTAGCATTGCCAGGGCGGAGCAGCTTGTAGCCAGAACAATGGGAGTTTGAGGCCGCTTGACGCAACTTGCAACAGGCAAGGGTGATTTTCCGCGGAATAGTTGCTTAAGTACCTAATCAACATGATGCTCCACAGGGCCTGGATAGATATTACCTTGGTCTAAGAACTGAAGGAGCCACGCTTTGGGTTCCAGTGACGCATCTGCCATATAGAACACGCAGTGTCCAGCGGTACCAAGGACTCTGCCGTAGACAAGGGGATCATACAAACAGGTAGCGTCTCTACCTGACGAGTAAGGTACGCACGCGATGATCTTAGTAGGCTTCCCCCATTCCTAATGATTAAATATGAAGCAAAGCTCCGTAAAGCCACCTTGGTGCTTCTTGAGGCAGCTATACATGTGTTTCCAATCCAATGTGAATTGTTTCTCGACACCGCAGACCAAGGTTGCTTCTGGCGACTGATAGTGTTTGCAGCGGGAAATTAAGAGGAATAATGTGTCGAGGAGGAAGTAGGTAGGAACGAATGGGCGCGGTCACGGTCTGTGATGGCCACGGGATGGAAGTGGCATTTCCTCAGGAGCAAAACCATCAGAAACAATAGATGCTGCTCCTACAAACAACTGGGCGACAACTGGGTGGGTAAGCCAGGCAACGGGCGCCCTCACCTAGCCATTGAGCGGGATGGGGGTGCCAGAAGCCAGGTCCCCTGCGCATCCTCCTCCTGTTCCGTTTTCTGGTAGCGGCGACCAAAAGCCCATTCATACGTGGTAGGTAGTGAAGGCAATGGTGATTTGGAGTGGACGGTTGGGCGTATGTTCCGTCAAAGGGGGTGAGCAAGACCGCCAATGCTGACTAACTTACTAATCGTAAAATGTTGTGGCTGACTACCTAGGTACCTAGGCAGGTGTACCCGAGAGGCTCATTCCTAATTTTTGACGGATGTTGCTGCGGGCCAAGGCAGGCAGGCACTTACCTACCTCTGACCGCACCTTCCCATGCCGACTCGGTGTTAGCCGCTGCGCTGCGCCTTTAGCCAACGTGGACCTGTCACTCAAAAACCCCAAATTCGCGTTACCGACGCAATCGCCCGCCACATCTCCATCACCTCATCCGCGCGACCCCCAGGGTCGAAATGTCGCCGCGGTAAATTATTCACAGGTGGTTTTTGCGCCAAGTACACATCTCGACGGAGTCATTGACAACATGACTGCTACCTCTGTGCAAGATCACCCCCTCCCTCGCCCCTCACCCGCCAGCCATCTTCGACAGCCGAGCACCTCGAAGAGCACACTATCCAGCTCCCAACCTCGAAACCACGCAAGCATCCCGCGGACGACGAACAGCACCGCGCTGCTTGGCGTTAATGGAAGTCCCAACAACATGCCGCCGATGCAGGGTCCCAACGGATCCTTCGCATTTGCCGATGCGACAGCCGAACCATTGCCGCACGCTACTCCTCAGCCTATAGCGCTCCAACGGTCAACGAGCCATGATGATGGCACGGTCAGACGACCATCAAGTGCGCCGGGAAACAAGCAGAACCTCTCTGTCGGGTTTTCTGCTGGCGAGCAATCAGATTCCGACCGACCGAAGCGCCCATCCATGAAGCCGTTGCTCATGCGATCAAAGAGCGAGTTTGGAGTCAACCGCTCTGAGGAAGTCGACCACTCTGAGGAGGAGATTCCGCATTGGGGCGCCAGGCATGGCTTCGATGAATACCACGAGTCGCCGGAAATCCTGGCCCAGATAGCCAATGTAAGTGGCATCCCATTTCCATCGCCCACCACATCTTGTCTTGCTTCCTTTTTTTCCTATTCTAAGCTCCGCGCCTCCCCACTTGGCGGCCTTGTGCCGGCATTGTCCAGCTGGACTGGTCTGACAGTAGTCTCTGTCTGCGCCCGTTGCTCCAGGAGAGCACATTACCGTGTAATGCTTGCTCTGTAGGCCACGTACATGGGCTTTCGTGCGGATCCCAGTCCTGAGCAGCGACGCGGGGCATAATTTCATCCAAGCCGAGGCCTATATTCTATCCTCCCTGAGCTTCTTTTGGCTATCCAATCACCCGTCTGGGTGGAAGCGATAGCTACACCGCTAGCATTGAACCCTAATGAATCCAGCTGCGTTGGCGGCGCTGCTTTGGGCTGTTGGAGATTAATGACATCCTGTCGTATGTTGACTCGCGCTGACTCCTGCTCTCAGAACTGGTACATGTACTGGACCGACAAACGACACGAGACAACTGGCAAGCCAAAGGCAACGTTACACGAGCTTCAGGATTGGCGCATGCGCGACAGACTCAAAACTGTGTCTGCTGCCCTGGCCGTCTGTCTTAATATTTCAGTCGAGCCTCCCGACCAGCTCAAGACGAACCCGGGTGCGAAGCTCGAAGCGTGGACCGACCCTACGACTCCGCCTCCTCAGAAAGCCCTGGAAAACATTGGCAAGGCGCTGCAGGCGCAGTACGAGACACTCGCCATCCGAACACGATACAAACAATACTTGGATCCGTCAGTGGAGGAAACCAAGAAGTTCTGCCAATCCCTGCGCAGGAATGCAAAGGATGAACGAGTCCTGCTTCACTACAACGGCCATGGAGTGCCAAAGCCTACTGCCAGTGGTGAGATCTGGGTTTTCAACAAGAACTACACGCAGTACATCCCAGTCTCTCTGTATGATCTTCAGCAGTGGCTACACGCCCCTACGATCTACGTCTGGGATTGTTCCGAGGCAGGCAACATTCTCAACAACTATCACAGATTCGTGGAGAAGCACGAACAGGAAGAGAACGAAGCCGCCGCAAGAGATCCAAATTATGAGAAGACGGTGTTTCAGCCCTATATCCATTTGGCTGCATGCGGTGTCAAGGAGAATCTCCCAACGAATCCACTCCTACCAGCCGACTTGTTCACTTCTTGTCTCACCACTCCCATTGAGATGGCTCTCTGGTTCTTCGTCCTCCAGAACCCTCTAAAGACAAACCTTACTCCGGAGCGCGCCAAGAAGCTTCCGGGAAGATTACAGGAGCGAAGAACACCACTCGGTGAGCTGAACTGGATTTTTACAGCCATCACGGATACCATCGCTTGGACAACACTGCCCCGCCACCTGTTCCGGAAGTTCTTCAGGCAAGATCTTATGGTCGCCGCCCTATTCCGTAACTTTCTTCTGGCGCAGAGGATTATGTCTGTTTACGGCTGCCACCCGCAGTCCTTTCCCGACCTCCCCGTGACCCGTCAGCACCCGTTATGGGCAAGCTGGGATTTGGCTGTGGACATGGCTCTAGCTCAACTTCCCATGTTGGAGAGGAAGGAGAACGAAGGAATCGAATACGAGTACCAAAACTCGACTTTCTTCACCGAACAACTGACAGCGTTCGACGTCTACCTCACCCGTGGAGACGCCATGTCTCAGAGACCACCAGAGCAGCTTCCAGTGGTACTTCAAGTCCTGCTGAGCCAACAGCATAGGGTCAGGGCATTAATCCTGCTTGGGAGATTCCTCGACCTAGGCCCTTGGGCTGTACAGCTCGCCCTGAGCATAGGTATCTTCCCCTACGTCTTGAAGCTGTTACAGTCTGCTGCGGCGGAACTGAAACCGGTTATGATTTTCATATGGACTAGGATTCTGGCAGTCGACATCTCGTGCCAGCAGGATCTTATCAAAGACAGCGGCTATAACTACTTCGCCCAGATTCTGAAACCATCAGAGAGCTTGCCGGTCGTCAACGAGCCCGAGCACAAGGCTATGTGTGCTTTTATTCTCTCCATGCTTTGCAAGGATTACAAGCCGGGTCAGCACGTCTGCAACCAAACAGACATCATGACTTACTGCTTGTTGCACCTGCAGAACCAAGAAAACCCTCTGCTTCGACAGTGGTCATGTTTATGCATCAGTCAGCTTTGGCAAGAACTGCCGGAGGCCAAGTGGCGTGGCATCCGGGAGAATGCTCCGGCGAAGCTGTCATTCCTGACCAAGGATCCGGTGCCTGAGGTCCGAGCAGCTATGGTGTATGCCATGACCACCTTTTTGGGCATTATTGACCTCACTGATGAGGTTGCTCGCATTGAAGAATCCATTGCGTGGACACTGCTGGACATGGCTAATGACGGCAGTCCAATGGTGCGCCGCGAGTTCCTTGTCTTCCTTTCAAGATTCATACTCCGTTTTGAGAGCAAGTTCATTGTTGCCGCATACGAACAGCTTCAAGAAGAGAGAGAATATCTCCTGTTCCCACCAGGACAGGACGGCATGGACCACAAGATGGGGTTGCATTACGCAAGGAAAGAAAACCGAAACGCAGACGGCACCATCAAGGCCACAGTCCATGGCTTTGCCCACAACACCGTTTTTTCTGCTTGTTGGAAGCATGCTTTGATGCTGAATGTTGACCCTCACCCTGAGGTTCAGCGCGATGCGACAATGATTGTGGACTACGTTCATCAGGCCGTGATGGCTTCGCCCGTTGGCGAGCACGCCCAGATTCTCGTTGATGACATTCGAAAGAGGGCAAAGCGGGCTTCAACAAAGAACCACCTGAACCTAAGTCAGCGAAGCCATGCCATTGGTGTCTCCAACTCTTTGACAACTCAACCGCTGCCCTCTCCCGGTTTGTTACGTCGCACAGCAAGCTTGCTATTCCAATTGCCCCTTTTTGGCAACGAAGGCAAAGCTGATGCCAACGAGAAACATAATTACTCCTCTCCGGCACCGTCGCCTAGTCTGCATCGGGCTGGATCTCAAAAGATCAAGGCTCCGGAGCTTGCTGAAGCGCCGCCGGAGCAGAGCGACCCCACAGCCATCCATGCTAACTACCACGTTGCCAGAGAGCCTGTTTCTGCAGGGTTTGAGGACCGGAAGCCAGGTGAAGCCCCCTCTCTCCCACTCCAGAGCACTTTCCTAGAGTGGTCAATCGAGTATTTCTGCGAGCCTCAGATGAAGCCGAGTGAGTCGGATGAGCCAGGCAGCACTGAGTACAACGAGCGACTCTGGAGGCGATCCCGAAATGATCATATTCTGGCAGAAACGCAGCCACTCAAACAGTACGCAGGCAGCCACAAGTGGAATAACCAGCTGGGCATCACCAACAACGGCTCACAGCCTGCCAAGCTGACGTTCCATCAGTTCGAAGATCATCTTGCTGTTGCAGATGATGGTAACACGGTGTGTGTCTGGGACTGGAAGAAGCATGCTCGGTTGAGCAAGTTCTCCAACGGTAACCCGGAAGGGTCAAGAATCAGTGACATGAAATTCATCAATGAGGACGACCAGGCTTTTCTAATGACCGGTTCGTCAGACGGTGTCATTCGCATCTACCAGAACTATGATTCCGACAAGTCCATCAGCCTGGCCTCTTCTTGGCGGGCTCTCACGCACATGGTCCCTAGTAACGTCAACTCTGGCATGGTGTTCGATTGGCAGCAGTCGTTAGGCCGAGTGCTAGTGGCTGGCGACGTACGGGTCATTCGGGTGTGGTCTGCGGGCTCCGAGACCTGCATTATTGATATCCCCGCCCGGTCTGGCTCCTGTGTCACTTCCTTGACCTCTGACCAGATGACGGGTCACACAGTTGTGGCTGGATTTGGCGACGGTGCCGTCCGCGTTTTCGATACCCGTATTAGACCTCAGGACTCCATGATCAAGAAGTGGAAGGACGAAACAGATAGGCAGTGGATAAAGAGCGTTCACCTGCAGCGTGGTGGACAACGAGAACTCCTCAGCGCAAGCCGAAACGGCAAAGTCAAGCTCTGGGACATCCGGATGGATCGGCCACTTCATGTCTACCAGACGACTCGAGACACGCTCCGAACGGCCAGCACCCATGAGCACTTACCGGTGTTTGCAGTGTAAGTCAAATGGACAAACTATTGAGAAGATACCGATACTGATCATATCCCCCGCAGTGGCACATCCGCACATGCTGTCAAAGTCTTCAACTTCGACGGCCAAGAGCTGTCACGTGTCGAGCCGTACTCAAGCTTTCTGCAGCAAAACAGGGGCTCTCCCATAGCAGCTACTGCGTTCCATCCGCACAGGCCGATTTTGGCCTGCGCCGCCAGAGGCGACTACCACGTCAACCTCTTCACTTGCGAGAAGTCCGACTCACAATCCTTGGTTGCTTAGTTGACATCCGAGAGAAGGTAGACGGTGCTTTTTCGCTTGTAATTCAATTACATTACCGGAGGACCATGCTGCTGCTGTGTAACTACTCTTTTACTATTCATTTCCATGCGGCAGCGTACCATTAACTGGCGAGGGAAGGCGTTTGATTTGGCTGCTTTATACACCATGGCAAGCAAGGGCGGGAATTGCATGATGAAATACTAATTGGTATCATTTGGCTCGTTCCAAAGCCAATTAATGTATGAAAATGAAACTTGTACCAAGAAAAAATGTCTGTGGCTAGCTAGCTAGTCATATATCAAATCAGGATCAGCAAGTGAGGTTCATTCGGTCACTTTATCATCCGGGGTAAAGTCAGACGTGCCTATCGATAAGCGCGGTAGGGCAGCTCAGCTCGGGCCCCACCACCTTCTCTGCTGGCCGCAGCGAGGGGTCGTTGTCTCTGCCCCGCCAGCGAAATTTCCAGGTTCGCGGTGTTACTCGAACAGTCACACCGAAGTCAGGTCAGATCATAAGAGTCATCGAACCGGCACAAACAATTCGAGATCGTTCTTCTACATCCTCCTTTCTCCGGTTCACTACCGATTTCCCCTCCCCTTGAATCTCAAAACCACAACCATGGCTGACGCGTCGACCGACCCCAAGCCGACCGAGTCCAACCCCCCCGCCCCCGCTCCCGAGGCCGGCGAGGGAGGCGAGAAGCAATCAAAGAAGGGCGCGAAGAAGGCTGAGGCCAAGGCAAAGAAGGAAGCCGAGAAGGCCCGTAAAGCTGCGGAACGCCAGGCCGCCGAGGCAGCCGCGAAGGCTTCCGGCGGCGCGGGCGGCGAGGATTTGGCCAAGGACAACTACGGCGACGTCAAGCCCCAGACCAAGGTCGACGCCGAGCGCACTAGCCTGCGCAGTATCGGCGCGGAGCATGTCGGAAAGAGCATCAAGCTGCGCGCATGGATTCAGAACTCGCGCATGCAGGGCGCCAAGATGTGCTTCATTGAGCTCCGCGAGGAGCGTAACTGGGCCATCCAGGGCGTCATCGCCGCCAGCGCCGAGGGTAAGCCCGTCTCGAAGCAGATGGTCAAGTGGATCGGTAGTATCGCGCTCGAGTCGTACGTTCTCGTTGAGGCGACGGTGCAGAAGCCCCTCGAACCCGTCAAGAGCTGTAAGGTCAGCGACTTTGAGCTGCACATCACCAAGCTCTACGTCATCGCCCCCGGTCCCGAGGCTTTGGGCATGAGTCTGGCCGTCTCGAACCGCGCTATCAACAGCTTCGATGATGAGGACCCCAACGCCCCCGAGGCTGACAAGGCCGTGGACGATGTCAAGGCAGGTGTTGAAGGCGTGAGCATCGACACCACTCCTAGCGCGAGCATGTCGACGCATCTTAACAATCCCGTCATGCACAAGCGTGCGCCTGTTCAGCAGGCCATCGCCGATATCCGCATGGCTACCCGCAAGCTCTTTGCAGAATACCTCGACGCCCAGGGTTTCGTCCAGTTTGAGCCCCCTTGCCTGATTGGGGCTGCCTCCGAGGGTGGTGCCAACGTTTTCCAGCTCCCTTACTTCGACAAGAGCGCCTGCCTAGCTCAGTCCCCCCAGTTCTACAAGCAGTTCGAGATTGCCGGCGGCAGAAAGAGAGTCTACTGCATTGGCCCAGTTTTCCGTGCCGAGAACTCCAATACCCCCAGACACATGACCGAGGTAGGTACACATAGAATGCATACGCAAGGCCAATGGCTAAAATAGCACAGTTCACTGGTCTCGATCTGGAGATGGAGATTGAGGACGATTACCACGAGGTCCAGGACATGCTCGAGAAGGTCCTCCTGCACATCTTCCGCGGACTCAAGGAGCGCTGCGCCGACGCTATCGACACCGTCCGTGCCGTCTACCCCTCAGAGGACTTCCTCCTCCCCGAGCCTGGCAAGGAGGTCCGCCTCACCTTCGCCGAGGGACAGAAGCTCCTTCGCGAGGAGGGTCCAGAGGAGTACCGCAACGTCTCAGACGACGAGGACATGTCCACTCCCCAGGAGAAGGCCCTGGGCGCCCTGATCCGCAAGAAGTTCAACACCGACTTCTACGTTCTCGACAAGTTCCCCGAGGGCGCGCGCCCCTTCTACGCCCTTGAGGACCCCGAGAACCCCAAGGTCACCAACGCCTACGACTTCTTCATGCGTGGCCAGGAAATCCTTTCCGGGGGCCAGCGTATCCACATCCCTAGCGTCCTCGAGGCCCGCCTGCGCAAGAAGGGCATCGACCCCAACAGCCAGGGTATCAAGGAGTACGTCGACGTTTTCCGTAGCGCCGGTGTGCCTCCCCACGGCGGCGGTGGTATCGGTCTCGACCGTGTTGTTGCCTGGTTCTTGAATTTGCCCTCTGTGCACCTGGCCAGCTACTACCCCCGTACCCCCAAGAGACTTGTGCCGTAAATGGCTGAGATGGGATGGATTGGTTGCAGGAGCGTAAAACTGCCGATATGAGTATGGTTGAAGAATAAAACGCATTATGAAGAGTACTTTAAGCCTTTGCCTTTTCTCTGCCACGCTGCCAGACAGTCTGGGGACTGCTTGTGATATCCATCGATCGTTTGTCACTCGGCGCCATTCCTGCCACTCGCATGCATTCATTTGATGCATCTTGAGTATTGGTACCACCCGAATCCGAGCATCGAGTAACATGGGGATGTGGGTGTTGCCAAACCTTGCCTCGATAAACAACGCGTCTCAAAGCATGGCATCACTCAGAGAGCAAAGAAGCATCAAGGTGTTTATCGGCTTCGGCTTATATCTTGCGTAAAGAAAAAGGCGTTACGTCCAAAGAGAAGCGGCCCAACGGCCGACGCCTGCCACATGGCATAGCGCCGATTTCGGAGCAGCAACTGAGCAGTCATACTGAAACCACGTCTAACGAGATGTGATCAGGTGCCGGCTGGGGAGAATACTAGGTGGTACTGAGGTGGAGCTGGGGACACTTTGGGCCGAGCTTTCAGCCTTTACAACACTTTCTATCGTAGCCTCGTCGCATGCTTCTATACAGAAGGGGGTGGGGTTTCGAATTGGTTTACAGTTGCTTTGAGGAGGCCGCCGAGCCCGCCGGGGTCTATCGATCATATGTGTTCAGGACTTATACCGACTTGATTCCCTTGCGACCATCTCCAACTGAGGTTATGTCACGGGGCAGAAGATCATATCGCTATTTTCGAGCATACGGAGACAGTCCGTATTGTGTAGAGCGCTACCCAGCAATCTTTAAGCCCATCGCCCGCTTTTGTAGAGGTTTGTGGGGAGGTTTAAAGACAGTGCCGGATGTACGAAAACAAGTATAAGCTTGACCTGTAAACCTATTTCCGTCTGATGTTTTTGGCTTCTTGAATTTGATATATTTATGGACTGTTGTTACATTCGAAGACTGTGCGTCATTTCCGTCAAACACATGGATCACTAAGTCACTTGTAGTTGGGCTTTAGTCTGGGACGGATCATGCTTCTAAGCTTGCGTACCAAATAAAACACTGTAGAACCAGCTATTAGTCACTATAAATGCATATGCATACATACTGTAAAAGCTTCATTATTTGTTGTCTGTTATAGATAGCTTGAAAGTTCCATTCTTCGCTTAGAAATTCTTGGCAAAGAATTCAAGGACAGTCTTATAGCCACGGGTGTACTCCTCCTTGACTCTCGGGTCATCCAGGTCGGAACGGGCAGCCATCCACCCGTGAATCTGGTCCTTGAATATCTCGACGTGCTTAGCAACACTCAGGTTGCTCTCAAACTTCTTAACATCCTCCTCAGACTCGTCCTTGGAAGCAAGCATGATGAGGGGGATCTTGATGCCCTTGGCGTCCTCGGCTTCGACCATGGCGGGGTGGATCTCGGCGCCAACCTTGAATGGGTTGCTATCGCTAGAGGTAACAAGGGAGACGACCTTACCTCCCCAGCAGTACTTATGATGTTATCAGTTTGCAAGCAACGATCAATGAGCTAGGGGAGGGAGACCTACACCGATGATACCAAAGGACTCGAGAGAAGAGAACTTGGATTGCACAGCCTTGACGTAGTCGGGGACCAGGCCGGAAATCTTGGGAGGCGGGAACTTCTGGAAGAAACCTCCCAGATTCTTCTGCTTCTCCTCCGTGTTGGGAGGGAACCACTCAATGGGGCAGGGCTCGCCGGCGAACCAGTCAGGCATAAAGACGCGATATTTCTCGGAACCGCTTGTAGCCAAAATGTCTGCTCCCTGGAGGGTTTGAGGGAAGTATCCAAAGATGTCGTAGATGACGACAATGGCCTTCTTCGCGTCGGAGGGGCCGGTGACGTCTGTGACGGTGTCTGGTCAGTGCTGCTTGATCCACGGTTGGCAGATGTCGTCGAGCGAGGATGCAGAGTGACAGGCCGTGCAATTCAGACTCGGGCCCAATTGGTTGAGAACGGACGACTTACAAGTCTTCTTGCCTCCAATCTCTTCATAAGTGCCCTTGGCCTCGTACCCCTTGGACACCACGGGTGGGATGTTGCAGCAGCCCACGGAGTGGCCGTGCTGAGCAGGCATAGTCGACATATTGGCGGCTTGTGTAGAGAACGGGGGTGATTGTCGAGAAAAGCTAGTAGAACAGTTTGCAAGACACTTGGATGCGGTAGATCTTGTGGGTTTTACTGTCGAAGTTGGTCGAGAAGCTATCGCAGGGGTAAGGGAAGATGTGGTAGGTTGTTTCAGGACCGGCGACCACCGGGGAGCGGAGCGGGCAGCTTTAACAGCGTGGGGGGTCATCTGATTTCTTCCAATTTTGCAGCTTTAATGACGACGATTGGACAGTGAGCTGTTGGCGGGGTACTACCGGTATATGTGCCGGGAAACGGAGAGCTGTGGCGTTAGCTCCATCTCTTAGACGACGACCTCGCCGTTCCTGGATGGGTTCCATCAGAGGGGGAAGCAAGTACGACAAGAGCTTTGAAGGGAGGGGTTCATGGGTGGGGTGGGTGATGTCACCATTGTTGCGGGGGGGAATGCCTTGGCCCCGCCAACTGTGGGCCTTCAACGGCCCCGTCGTCGGCGCCCGTCTTGAGGTCGGCCGGATCCAAGACTCCCAAGCCAGCATTCCGATATCGACAACGACGAGCGAAGCCCTTATGTTGAAGTCAACAAGGCAGGTACGGCCTTCCAATTAGTTCCATCTTCTGGCTGCGGCTCTATCTTTTATCCCTTCTTTGACAGGACGACGGCAAGGTTGGTTTTCGACCCAAATAATAAAATCCAAATTCCGTAGTCGGATACAACAAACTCACAAGTTAGCTCCTCTTCATAAAAGTAGCAAGGTGATCAGTTGAATCGAGAGCGATAAGTTCTTAGACGAGGAGAGAAACATGAATACTCTATTCAACAAAAGCACTTCAGTGCTGCCAATTTAATGCCTCCCCACCCCCCCACCCCCCCCCCCCCCCCATCCTCTGGGTGGTCGTCTATAAGTCAGATAGATACAAAGGGCCAAAAAGAAAATGAAATAAATGCCGTCCGTACCTGTACCTCCCTGCGGAGTATCTCGGTTTCCTTTCTATCCTGTGACCACCATCTACTTACAGGCTGCAATTCGACGTCTTTCGAAATTAAACGTCGTACCCAGAGGTTCTAAGGTCGTCCAGAGCTTTCTCGACAACCATGCCATCTTCCTTGAACGCCAACTTATCAGCCGCCTCGGCGACGTCGACCCACACGACATCGAACTTGACACGGTCCTCCACGGTTCCCCTTTCTGGCGTGTCGTCACACCTCCCCTCCGCCACAAAATAAAACACCATCTTCATCGCGCCAGAAGCCGGGTCCGGATAGTGGCACACAGCCATGGGCTCCGTGTCGACCAGCTTTTCAGACACCTCCGGCGCGCCCGGCGGTCCGCCCACGGGCGTGGCCCTCGTTCGGAGTCGCAAGGTGACCGACCTCGCCGCGACACCCGTCTCTTCCAGGGTCTCGCGCAGGGCTGCGGCGAGTAGGTCCTCGCCAATGTTTTTGCGGCCCTTGGGAAGCTGGTAGATACGGTGGCGCTTGTTGTAGACCAGCAGCACGCGGCGCCCGCGCGTATCGACTGTGACAGTGCCGCAGCTGATGATGAACTTGTGGGAGGGGAAGAACTCCCGGCCGCGGGCCATCTCGGTGATGGTTGATGCGTACATCTGTGACTCTTTGGGCAACGCCGATGGAGCCATATTGTCGTAATGTAATGTCTTTCTTTCGGTTCACTGGCTTTCTGGAATGCGTTCCTCGTCTAGCAATGAGGCTGCCCTAGGCAGGCGAAGTTCGGACCGTGTTATGATACTGTACAGATGCGCGGTTCAGTATGGGATGAATCTAAGAACCAAAAGCACCTTTCGGTAGCTAGCTCAACCTTGGCCAACGAAGCAAGATCCAGCCATCTCACTGACTGAGCAACCTCCTCCTCTTATATCTGCTCATAGCTCTGTGGCGGTGAAGCGTATCATGAAAGGAGGTTCGTTCAAGCTGACCACCATCCCTTATCTGGCCTTTCCTGCGTTGTTACTCCTTCTCAGCTGGTCAGTGTTTGGGGATACCACAGCACCGTCCATTGACCGGCTCAGTTTCGGTCAGTTGCACACCGTCATCCCTAAGCCAAGGAAAGGGCTACTATGAAAGAGGTGTGAATGAAGTCGCAATGCACCTATCGCGTCCCACCTAGACTCCCCATCCCAGTATACGGCAGCCTTCCCCGAAGTTGCGGTCCCAAGCGCGCGCCCAGGAGAAAGAAAGGTGGATGCCAGGACTGCAGGGCTAGTCAGGCGAGCGCAGACCGGTGAAGCAAGGGCTGGCCATCGGTGAGACTAGGGTACCGGTGTACTACATGGGCTGGCCGCATAAGGCTATTTGTTGAGGACTTGAAAGTAAGGACAAACAAAGAAGTGTTCAATGAAGCGCAATGAAAACATGTATTTGAGAACAATCCGAAGGGAAATGTGATAACAAAAGATGCAGGCTCATGGCTGCCGTGGGAGGACGTCCTTTTCGGGGCAAGTCTTCTAGTTGAGTGCCACACTAAACACTGCCTGGTCTTGTTCTCCGCATTTACCTCGCTGGCCAAACGCTTGGAGATCGCCGACGCTTCGAAAAGCCGGTGAAATGGTTGGGAGATGGTCCGCTGAGACCATGGATTATTATGTCCTGTATCTGACAACGAGACCGGACGTCTACGTTGCAGAAAAGACAGCATGTGGACAATTGCGACTATGGCCACGCCGCCTCTGCTGGTGTCTGATTGCAGGAATACGTGGAGAGCGGGGTGATATAATCCCTTGAAAAGGGGAACAGATGTAGGTAATGGGCCAAAAGAATGGATAAGGAGAAGAAGAGGGCTGAGAGATAGGCCCGGAGCTTTCACCGCCGGCGCTCGGCAAGGATTTGGCCGGTGGATCGCCGGAGGCAGTCCGTGGTTCTGTACGAGTCCAGGCCTTGTTCTGTTCTGGAGACAAAATGTTGTGTTTCTCAAGCTAGATTTCAGAACTGGCTGTTTTGGAATCGCATCATCTTGAGGGTCGAACGGAATTATCCATTGTCGAGTGTAATAAGGGGGAGTCCATATGGAGAGCCCGACTGAATTTGAGACCGCATCAAGTCTACTGTCACACAGGCTGACACGATACTTGAAGGGTCATGGGCCCTACCATAGCCACTCGACTGTCAGCCAGCTTTCATATATCATATGAGGCGTTATTCCTACAAAAAGGCACTCGATGACCGGGTTACTTGTCCGGTAGTAATTGGCTTGTTATGCGCTCATTTCTCACATAAAGAGAATCTACGCTCTTTACATTCTGAATACACCAAACTTGGTATCGCCTGCCTTGACTTCATTCCGGCCTGACATGGCAGCCCTTAGACCCAAGCCCAGATATTGTCGGGTGTGCTGGGGAGGGATAATGCCGTCGTCCTATAAACATTGTTAGCAAGTATCGCATGATGTGGACAGCCAAGTAACTGACCCATAACCTCGCCGACGAGTATGTTGCGTCACTTTCCCGTTCTATCCTCTCCTTCAGCTCGGGATCGGCCTTTCCAACGGTCTCCATCACCGCAGCCAGCTGCTCACCACCCATAACACCAATGCGAGAATTTGGCCACATCCACAGGAAACGGGGACTGTACGCCCGACCACACATGCCATAGTTGCCAGCACCATAGCTACCGCCTACGACAACAGTGAATTTGGGGACATCGGCACAAGCAACGGCAGTGACAAGCTTAGCACCGTGCTTGGCGATGCCACCACGCTCGGCGGCGGAGCCAACCATGAAGCCGGAGATGTTCTGGAGGAACACCAAAGGGATGCCTCGTTGAGTACAAAGCTCGATGAAATGTGCGCCCTTCACGGAGGATTCGGCAAACAAGATGCCATCATTGGCAACAATGCCAACCTTGTAACCATGGATATGGGCAAACCCAGTGACCAGGGTCGTACCGAAGTCACGCTTAAACTCGGAGAACTCGGAACCGTCAACGATACGAGCAATGACCTCCTTGATGGGTAGTGGCTTCCGTAGGTTTGTACTAGCAATACCGAGAAGCTCTTCTGGCGAGTAAAGCGGCTCGGCATACTTCTGAACAGGTGCCGCCGTAGAAGGCGACTTTGTGGGCCAGTTTAAGTTGCTGATGCTGCGCCTGGCGAGTGTGATGGCATGAGCGTCGTCGACTGCCAAGTAGTCTGTTACACCCGAAACAGAAGAGTGCATCTTGCCGCCGCCCAACTCTTCAGCACTGATAACTTCACCGGTGGCAGCCTTGACCAGTGGCGGGCCAGCAAGGAAAATGTGACCTTGGTTCTCAACAATGATGCTCTCGTCACTCATTGCGGGAACGTAAGCACCGCCCGCAGTGCACGGGCCCATAACGACCGAGATCTGGGGAATTCCCATGGAGCTCATCCTTGCCTGATTGTAGAAGATACGTCCGAAGTGATCACGATCCGGGAACACATCGGCTTGGTGGGGGAGATTGGCTCCGCCGCTGTCAACCATGTAGATGCAACTGTATATTGCGTTAGCAATCGTCCACCGAGTGCGACTAAGAGTTCCTTACGGCAACTTGTTCTCCTGGGCCACGGCCTGTGCCCTCAGATGCTTCTTGACCGTAATCGGGTAGTAGGTCCCGCCCTTCACCGTGCTATCGTTTGCGACAATCACGCATGTCACGCCCTCCACAACGCCGACACCGGTGATGATGCCTCCCGCAGGAACGTCAGCCTCGGGATACAGCTCATGAGCGGCTAGCGGTGACAGCTCCAGAAATGTCGTGCCGGGATCGATCAATGCGGTGACTCGATCGCGCGGCAGCATCTTCTTTCTCGCAAGGTGCTTTTCCCTCGCCTTTGCCGAGCCTCCGAGGTGTACCTTTCGCGTCAAGTCCTGCATCTTCTTCATAACCTCGCCCATCTGTCGCTCGTTCTCCCTAAACTCCTCGGACGTTGGGTCGACATTGGTCTGGATACGGGAGATGGCGCTGGCCTGATGCGGCGGCGTGAAGGTCGCAACAGTACGGGCGGAACGCGGGAGGCGGGGTGCTCTGAACCCCGGTCGTGTCAATTGACGTGACAGCAGCAGGACGTCCCTCGACGACCGTGAGAAAGACATTTTAGACGTGTGAGAGGATGTTGCCAACGAGTGCAGCGGCTCGGGGTATGAAGAAGGATACTGGGCTGCAGCAGCCGACAAAGCCCTTGAAGACGGGAAGTAGAGGTTCGAGGGCCACTCGCTTGCTGACGGGATACCATTCCAGTGATGTAGAATACCTGACCTCGGCCCGCTGCAAACCGCCCATAGCCGAAGCGCCTTCTTGGCCCGGTTGGACCTCTGCTCGGCATCAAGCTGAGGCAACTTAAATCATCAATAACGGGAAGAGTTTGAAGTTGTGTTTACGGTTTCTTCCCTTCTCAACCCCCTCATTCATTCTCGTTGAAATCTACAGCCATGTCAAGTGTCCGAGTATTCAGATCGCTCGCGCAACCGGCGCGTCAATTGCGACCCTTCGCGGCCCCCGCTCTCCAGACCCGACACCACTCCTCTAAGCACCCCAAGGGGTTTGAGGCACCGTCACAAGCCGACCTCACGGAGCTGCGCGAGCGCGTGCAGGAATTTACGAGGCGCGAGATCACGGAGGAGGTCGCCGCGAAAACGGATAAGAGCAATGCATTTCCCAATGAGATGTGGCCGAAGCTCGGCGAGGCGGGTTTTCTGGGCATGACGGCCGACGAAGAAGTTGGTGGCCTGGCCATGGGCTACCAAGCACACTGCGTCGTCATGGAGGAGATCTCGCGTGCTTCTGGCTCAATCGGCCTGAGCTATGCCGCGCACTCCCAATTGTGCGTCAATCAGCTGCAGCTCAATGGATCTCCGGAACAGAAGCAGAAGTACCTCCCCGGGTTGATTGCCGGCACCAGCGTCGGTGCGCTGGCAATGTCCGAGTCTGGGTCCGGAAGCGACGTGGTGAGCATGAGGATGACAGCGACAGCTGTCGATGGCGGCTACGTCCTGAACGGCTCCAAGATGTGGATCACCAACGGCCCAGACGCCGACGTCATCGTCGTCTACGCCAAGACGGAGCCCGACAAAGGCTCCAAGGGAATGACAGCGTTCATTGTCGAGACGAAGGCTAAGGGCTTCAGCTGCGCAAGAAAGCTGGACAAGATGGGTATGCGAGGCAGCAACACTGGCGAGCTCAGCTTTGACTCCGTCTTCGTGCCTAAAGAGAACGTCCTCGGCAAAGTCAACGGTGGCGTGCGGGTGTTGATGGAAGGTCTCGACCTCGAACGTCTCGTTCTCAGCGCCGGTCCGTTAGGCATTATGCAGGCCGCGCTGGACGTGGCTTTGCCCTTCACCCACCAGCGGAAGCAGTTCGGCATTCCCATCGCTCAGAACCAGTTCATCCAGGGCAAGTTGGCGGATATGTACACGAAGCTCCAGGCATCTCGTGCCTACACCTACAATACGGCTAAGGTTGTCGACGAGGAGGGCTCAATCCGGACACAGGACTGCGCCGGTGCTATCCTGTATGCCGCCGAGAGAGCGACAGAGTGCACACTGGACAGCATCCAGCTCCTCGGTGGCATGGGATACATGGAGGAGATGCCGGCTTCCAGACTTTTAAGAGAGTAAGTGACGCAAAAACAAAACCATCTGTTTGCGAGGATGGCTCACTGACAAGTTCATAGTGCGAAGCTGTACGAGATCGGGGCCGGTACCTCTGAAATTCGGAGAATGGTTATTGGAAGGGCGTTCAATAAGGAATATGCCCATCTTGCATAATGACGGAAAAGACGGGGCGGGAGGATCGGATATGCTGTCATTTCCCAGATAGACGCCGGTTCCATGATCAAATTCATTTGTGGACAACAAGCCTGTTGGGTTGAATTAACGAGAAACCACGGTGCTAACAAAATTCTGGTAGCCAGACGCTGCCACATTTTGCAAGCTCGGGGCCTGCATGCATGCCAAACACCAGCAAAACAGCCATCATAGTTCGGAGACTTGATGATGGGGTGCAACCACGATGCATCAGCCATAATCTACCTAAGGTATACTACTTACTGTCTACGGTTGGGTGCGTGTCTGGGAACGCCGGAGCCAGAGCCAGAACCAGAGGTGTGCTTCCAAGGCCCCTAATCTGCAAGGAAGACGGCAGGTGCAAGCGGATGACCAAATGTGGCATTCCCGAGGCGGCACCCTGTTTGAGTGGCAAAATGAATGGATGTCTTTAGTGTTCTAGGCCCGGGGGGTGGTTCCATGGAACGACGGCGACCGGAGCAAGATGAGGAAGACACTGTGAAGGGTGGGTGAGCGGTGGAAGGCATGGAACTAAACTGTGTACCTAGGTGCATGTCGGTCAATCGGTCGCTTCCCTTTTCGGACCTCGTGCTGAGCAAGCACTATAGCACAGTACTTGCTGAGCTGTGCGGATACACCGCATAAACTACAAATGGGCCTTCAGTACAATATGATAACAGCCGAACCAACAACATGGCCATCTCGCTCAGTCTGATAGTATTGTAGGGTAGGTGGCTTATGCATGCTAGTATTTTCCATCTGTCTCTCCTCTTATATACCCAATTCCTGCCTGTACATACGATGCCATAGGGGAAATGATGGGCGCAGCCTGTGGCCCCCTCTCCGAACTGAAGGTCAGGACTCTACATAGCGATGGTCAGGTCCCCCTCAATCCCATGGCATTTTAGAGCCTCCATCCTGTGCCGGAAAATTGGGGTAGCCGTAGAAAGGCATAATTCGTCCTGGCTCCAAGAACCAGACTCTATTAAAAGAAGGCTGGAGCTTGGTCGCAAGCTCATTCAAAGATTCTCGTCTTTTCTTTCCCAGCCCGACTTCGCAGGATTCCTTAGGGGGAAAGTGGAGGACATGGAAACCCTGACCAGGGTTTAAGGGGTTTCTGTCGCTTCTCTTCCGTTCAGTCTGCTGCGATATCTCGGAGGGGAGTGTATGTAGACTTACAGCGTAGACCGCGTTGGGTAGGTGATTTACACAGGTCCCAGCATGCCATCCCCTTGAGCAATTCGATTGGGCATCCATCGATGACAAGAGAGGCGAGGAGAACCAGGCACCCCAGCCGGGCATCCCGGCAACATGCCCCCAAGTTGCCCTCCCTCATATCCACCCCCGCCCCGGGGTTGTGGTTCTAGTGTGGGCGGTGGGCGGCAGCATGTCCGCTCGGGCTCCAGCTTAGCTCCGGGGCAGCTCCCCGCGAGGCAGTGTGATAGCGGCATCTGCAACCTGCAACGTGATGGTCGAGACTTTCTCTGCGCCTCAACAGTCAAGACGTGAAGTTTTCCATACGGAGGTCGAGACGCGTCCAAATGCTTGCTCCAAGTATCGTGAACTGATTATCCACACCCTTCCTTGCCAATCGGCCAATTCGCACCACCCATCAATCTCTCCTTCCTTGGACTGCCTTACCTAAACCACCTTTCCCGTGCCGGCATCCTGAGCTATTCATAAATGGACCTCTTCCTGCTCTTCCCCCTTCTCTAAAATTCCACACGCCTCCCTCTGCCTCTCTCCATCCCTCTGTTGGTTCCATCCCTCTGTTGGTTCCATCCCTCTTGATCCCTCATCCCTCATTCCTCCTTCCCATCGACGAGCTGCCTCCAACCGACCGCAACTTTGAATTTTCCGATCAAGGCTAACATCAAGGCGATCAGAGGCAACCATCTGCCTATTTCCCGCTCGTCCCGCGTCATCGATCACATCAGTGCTCAAGTCAACGCGTTACGCGACTGAGTATTCTGTAACGCTGCCGTAATTGACCACCACTTTCTTTCAACCTGCGAGTGATAGCTAGCTTCATCTTTACTCGTCCAAGTTGCCTCCCAACAAGAAAAGGTTCGCACCCTGACATCATCCCGCCTTTCAGTTTCAAAACTAAACAGTGCCCCCAAAATCCAATAGTACTACATTTGTTGTTCTGGTTGAGAACCTTGTTTTCACCTTCGCTGGCAACGTCTTACGGACGAAAGCAATTGTACTCCACAGCGCACTCCGCGCAACACAAAGACAGTCACAATGTTACGTCCCCTCAGCGCCCGCCTCGCTCGGATGGCCCGTCCCATCACCCAGCACGCCCAGACACGCTCCAAGTCCACCCAGACTCCTGCCTTCACGGCCCAAGCAGGCATCGCGGCTATTAGGCCTCAGCACCGACCCCAGTCGAGATCAATCAGCGGCAGCCCCAATGTGAGAGAGAAGCCTCATCCCGGCCAGTACTCGAGAACCGACCCCGACGTTACGGTCGAGTACCCGGAGGACCACGAGCTTCCCTCCAGTAAGCCCGTCCGCGGCCACGGCGGTGGCATTGGCAAGCCTACGCTTGCATCCTTCTCTCTGGAGGGCAATGTCGGCGTCGTCACTGGTGGCGCCCGCGGTCTAGGCTTAGTCATGGGTCAGGGCATGGTTTACTCAGGAAGTGACCTAGCCATTGTCGATCTGAACAGTAAGCCTTGAATTATGCCTTGCATTCCACGAGGACTAGTCCTGACAGCAAAACAGAGGATGAGGCAGAGCTTCAGGCCAAGAACCTGATCGAAGCATTCAAGAGAGAAAACCCCGAAGCAAAGAGGTACGCTAACCGAACGCGCAATTGATTTCTGATTAATGCAGTTGTGTTCTAACCGTACATCGCAGAGCCCCCAAGGTCACTGCTCATCACGCGGACGTCTCGGACCAGGCGTCTGTCGAGGCCTGCCTTGCTGAGGTCCTAGCTGCCCACGGCAAGATTGACAACCTAGTTACATCGGCCGGCTTCACCGAGAACTTCGACGCTGTTAACTACCCGATCGATCGCATGCGCAAACTCTGGGGCGTCAACGTGGACGGCACCTACCTCTTCGCGATTGGCGTTGCCAAGCACCTTATGGAGCGCAAGTCGCCTGGCAGCATGGTCTTTATTGGCAGCATGTCTGGTTCGATTGTCAATATTCCTCAGCCGCAGGCGTATGTCACACTCCGTCAAGAGATGCTCTAGTGTCCTTCAGCTAACGCGTATTGAATAGACCTTACAATGCCGCCAAGGCTGGTGTCCGCCACCTAGCTGCTTCCTTGGCTGTCGAATGGGCCCACGCCGGCATCCGCGTCAACTGCATTTCGCCCGGTTACATGCTCACAGCTTTGTAAGTGGTGCCCGGCGTCGTGGGCAAGTGAATGACAAAAACAGTCACTAACACAATGCTGCAGGACCGAGAAGATCCTCGAGGACAACCCGGACCTCAAGCAGAAGTGGACATCCCTGATTCCCCAGGGCAAGATGGGACAGCCTAAGGACTTGATGGGCCCTGTGACTTTCCTCCTGTCCGACGCTGCCCAGTACATCACAGGCGCTGACCTTCGTGTCGATGGCGGATACACTGTTACATAAGAGAAGGATCACACGCTGATGGTGAGGAAAAGGTGTAAAAGGCGGGTGACGCCATTCGGTGCTAAAATGATGGGCGTTTGGTTCCAAGGACATAGACATCTATCATTTGCTCGTTAAGGGGGGTTTACATATTAATATCATATTACCCAAAAGTCTAGTGATGGTTTTCCGCACCGATTCAGGATGTGAAAGGAAGCAAGACACACATACATGTGGCAAGGCTTATCTGACGGGGTTGCCGACCCGTTCTCCACTGCGGCACGGCACCGTCAGACGACCGACGGCCGAAAGCGTACCCCCACTGGTCCCCCAGTTAAACGGACTTGCATCCGGCTTCACCGATCTCGACCTCCCCAACCAGCCTCGTCTCAAGGGCCGATCATATTGATGTGCCGGTGACGCGAAGTTGATATCAATAGCAGCAGATGTCAATGACAAACCGCAAAGCCCACGGATGCCAGCCATGTGGCCACTGGAATATTATCCCCTCCATCGCCATCCAAGTCTAACGCACCTGCCCCACCCACCTCCCTAGCTGCCTGCATCCGCAGGCCATACATGTAACCTCACGCTCACTCACGCACTGCATCGACGACTGCACGATCAAGGTAGCGAAGACACGCGGCCAGGGAGGAGGAAGAGTGTGTGGGAAGAGGTTGGATGGGGTGCATGCGTGCTGTACATGCCGTGCGACGACACCGGTGGGAACGGGGAGGGGGGGGGGGGGCTAGGCGTGCTGGGCGCCGGGTCAGGTTGCACACCTAGGCGGCGAGTACCGAAGCACACATCGCCCTCGCCGCGCGTGCATACAGGGCCCATGGAGTGCTGCTGCCTCGTCCAGGCCAAAGGGAGGAGGGGTTCGGCTGTCTAGTGGAATGGGCGCCTGTGAAGAACGGAGTTTGGTGTACGTGTAAGGAGGTAGCTGGCTGAACACAGCCTCGAGGCCCTGCTGTACCGGACTGCACGAACCGATAGCCGCAGGATGGGCAGCTCGAAGGTTCCTGACGCGCTTGCTTATACATAGTATGTACTGCGCCACCCCCGAGCAGAGGAAACGAGCCCAGCCTTGGGGGGAAAAGATATCGTTTGGATCGCCAGGTACACTAGAGTCGCTCGTCAACCAGACCAGTTGAGTATTACCCTCTTGCGACCCGGTATCCGTACCGCTTTTTTCCTCTGGAGGTCCTACCAACCGATGCTCGGAAGAACTGTGAGGTCCAAGACTGCCCCTTGCGCTGACGTGGGGAAGACACTGCATGTCTTAGTCAGCAGACGGCTTGCAACGGCTAATCAGCCAGAGCTGAGAGCTACCCCTCCTTGTTCCAGCTCCGGAGGTTGTCGTGGTACCTACCCCGCAGCGGGCAGCCCTGGTCGAGCTCCAGGGTAGGTAGGTAGCTTCAAACAGCTTTTCCATCCCATCCCATCCCATCCCGTCCCATCTCGTCCGTCCAGCCTGCTGGCAGGTCAGGGGAGCTGAGGCGTGGGGGGAGGGCGGCAGCATTTCGTGGGGTGGGCGTCAAGACCGGCCTGGAGAAAGTGAATCCGCGGATCTCCCTTTTTCGATATGACTCTTTTGTTTTGAAAAGCCACCTTTTTCCAGGTCGTGTAATGAGCTGCTTTATTCGGGGAGCGCGGAGGGGGGGGGGGGCATCGCTTTCGAGGAGGTCCGCTCACTGCCTTGTTCCTTGTCGCAGAGATTGCGAACTGAGGGACGTTTCCAAGGCGGTCCCTCTTAAGGCAGAAATTACGAACCCTCGTGACCAGTTGCACGTTGCCGTTCTCCCCTCTCTGCCCCCACCCCTTACACTTATCAGTCTGATATAGTCTGAAATGGTCAAATGTACCGGGGTAGAGCATGCTGTCGTCCGCTTCCCTTCTCCGAGTCAAGCCATTGGGCAATCAGTAAGATTCCTAGTGACGACTTGTCTTGTAGCAGCCGCACCTTGCGGCCTTGTTAAGTAAGCCGAGTCAGGCATTCATCTCAGAAACCAGCCTAGGTCTCTTTTGGACCTGAGCTCACCCCCTGCTGTGTCTCAGCCAACATAACACGCACTCATTTGTGCAGTCACATCGCCAGTACACTGATATGTCGGATAAGATTTGGGCCTCGACGCGTTGGATACGAAAGAGTTCTCTTGTTTAGGGTGTCAATAGATTCAGTTTGGCCAGTAACTGTGCAATGTCCATCCAGGAGCAACCCCCCGGTTCAAGATCAACACAACTTCGGAACGATCTTGCCACCTTGCTTGAACGGCTATGAGCGTCAATGACCCCCTCCCCCCAGGAAAAAAAAAAGAAAATAAAACCACCTTGAGGATTTATCTTGCAACTCGCTGTTTCCACTGCAATGCTTTGGGCCGCCGCCTCCTTTATCCGTCTGTAAAAAGAACGCCTCATGCGATGCATACTCACCGATCGACTCCCAACCAAGAGTCGGCCGCGGCGAGCCGACGAAGAGAAACAAAAGAACAATAAACGTAGGAGCAGGCCACGCCCAGCTACAACCGTCTGGACCGGCGAGCTCTTGGAATGATAGTAGTCAGATGTTTCCGATTTTTTGTGTTCCTCAAACTCCATAAGCCCTGGTCAATGCAGTTTGTGCTCCGCGATTAGTACATGAATTATGTGATGATAAGAAATGGCACCGCTTGTAGTGCGTCTTACGGCCTCGGTCTTGGCCTGTCCCCGATGCGCTCTTTCTCGCGCTCTAGTAGTAGAGTCAACTGGCTTCTTGTCCGGGCCAGTGGTACGTCGGGGGTAGAGCTTGGCATAGTTGGCGTGAAGTGTGACGACGACGAAGTCCGCCGAGGGGACCCCTTCGGTTCCTCGCTAAGCGACTCCAAAGCCTCCAAAGCACGTCGGTCTGGTTCGCCAGATATTGAGACATGGCCGATGGCCGCAACGTTGGACGTGCTCGCTGTGGCGCTAGAGAGAAGTCCTTGGGCAGGGCCGCGACCTATGCTGGCCTCTCGCGGTCGATAGGACTCTGAAATCGATGTTGTGGGTTCGAGGCGCGGAGGCCAGACAGAGCGCGATGAGGAAAAGGACCCAATCCTTGGCGACGAGAGTACGGGAGATGCAACTGAATTGCTCGTAGGCGTCCTGGCGCCTTCATTTTCCGCCCCGTTTCCCTCGTAGCCAGATAGTTCGCTTATGGATCTGCTCAGCGGCGCGGGCGCTGGTGGTCGGCCGCTTGTTTGGACAACAAGCGGTTTCTGCCGCGCTCCAACGGTTGGGGGCGACTTCATAGAGCTTGTTGTTTCCGTCAATGACCGTTTGACGGGCCTCTTTCCCAACGCTTTAGCGCTTGGGGGCTTCTCGGCCTCTTCAGAACCGGTACTACCCTGGGTTACACTCTGCTCAGCATGGGGCGGCATCACGTTGTAAGTCCCAACGTGTTTGGTTCCGTTTGCAGAACCAGTGTCCTTGGCCATGACGTCAGAGCTTGTTGAGGACTGTGAACTCATCCTTCTTGGAAGGATTGGTCTTCTCTTGTTCGCAGCCGAGGCAACAAAGCGTTTGGCCGGGGTCGGTGCTTTCTTCTTGTTCGATTTTGTCGGCGATGCTATCGACGAGATGCGCATTTCCAAGCCACTGGCTGCTGTGCTCCCGGACGACGTCCCCTCGCTGGTTTTGTAATCCTCGTCAGCAGACTCGGGTGGCGATACAAACCGAGCCGTTGGACGGGGTCCAGATTTTGAATCACCCCTGGTTTTCTTCAGGATCGGATGCGGTGGCGGTGGTCTGGATGACGAAGCAGAGAGCTCCTTGAGGGCCGACTGCTCTGAAATCATCTTGATATCCTGGTTCATCTGCTGAGCGCTGAGAAGCGGATCAGATTCATGCTGGCTGTTGAAACGGGGCGTCTGTGCATTTCCATTAGCATAGGTCAGTGTGGTGTCAGGCAAGGTGGGGTGAAGTACCGAGGGCCCCTCCCAGCGATTTGGTGAGCCTTTGAGAGGCACAAAAGTAGGGCCGTATGAGATGTGCTCCCAAATCTTGGCTACGGTGGCTGCTTTCAGCTTACACCTATCGCTGCCCATCACATGCCACCAAAGGTTTTCAAGACGACGTGCGGTGGGATCAACTAGCTTGAGGTTTGTTGTGGTATAGACTGCAATGCGGCATTAGAGCTGGAGACCGGGACGACGCTGAAAATGGCCAGTGGAAGCCGATTGGACATAACTTACGGCGCCACATTCTTATGATGAAATCGGCCGGAAGAGGCTGCGTGAGTGAGGCGACATCGTCGTAGATGCGCCTGTCATCCTTGACCAGGCCCTTGGGTAAATCCATCCGAAGCGAATGTATCGTCTACCGAGACCAGACGGCCAACGGCAGAGACGGCAAAGGACTTGAAAGAGATGGGTAGAATAGTCGAGGGCTCGAACAGGTAGTTGGAAAGCATAGATGACCCCGCCGTCCGGGGCAATCTTGCGAGTTGTGATGAAGATTACCTGAGTGGAACAAGGGTGTTCATGGTCGCGCTACAGGTCAATATGACGTGGAGGAAAGTTGACGTGATGACCAGTTCGGCTCGATAGGAGACAAGACGCAGACGGCTGCAAGTGAGAAGCAAGCTGCAACGTGGGTTGGTCACTCGGTCCACATCCAATTGCGGGCATAAGACAGGCGGAGGATTCGTTGAGCCGAGTGGATGATGCGATTCGGATTCGAGAGTTCCAAGTACACTAGGTTAAAAACCAAATCAAACATGAAGCGGTGGGAGCCGTCTCTTGCAGATTATATGGGCCTGGATGGCCGGTTTCATGAATTGGCGGTGTTGACAAGAATGATCGGGTTGCCAGCGGCACAAACTAGCGGGATCTTGTTGATATGGGCAATGGCCCGGCCCGGCGTTTGTCAAGAGCAATGAGACGTGGTAGGAAGGCGTGCAGGGCGTCAAGAAGAACAGCTGAGCAAGAACCGAGGCCGATGCAGATGGATGCCGACGCTGGGATGAGAGGAACGGCGAGAGACAAGAAGAGTCAAGATGCAGTCGGTGCCTTGTGTCGAAATCTGGTTGAGGGGAACATGCGAGGTGAGGTAAGGCGAGGCGGGCCAGGCGTAGTCGGGTTAGGTTAGGTCAGGTCAAAGACTCGGATATTAGAAGTAAGAGAGAATGCAGCGTTGGACGTTGACTTTGGCTGTAAGAGGCTAGATAGAGCTTGGTAAACAAAAAGGGACCAGAGCTACAGGATCCGTGTCCGAGCTGGAATCGAATTGTTGAATAGGACGGTGTGCAGGTGAGTCAAGTCTGGAGCCCATATAAGCGTGTGTCCTCGTGATCGACTGCGAAAGAGCTGGCATCGGTCTTGGGCGGGTGGCAGGCGGAGGATGATGAGGGGAGATGGCGTGAATTGTAGTACGCAAAAGGGAAGGAGGAATGGTGAGCGTGGGGGGAGAAGGGGGGGGGGGGGGGGGGGGGGGAAAAAAAAAACAACCAGTCTGTCCAGACTCAGATAGGGAGACGGTATGCTGGCAATCGGAAGTGAAAAAGGCGAGACTGGGGGGGTAAAGGTAAGGAAGGCAAGGTAGGTAGGTAGGTAGGTAGGTACCTGTCTGTGTATGAGTGAAATGCGGTGTGGTGCCTTTCTGCGCCTTGGATGACCCTGAGGAAGGGAAAGAGAAAGGAGAGGGAAGGGAGCGGCTTTCGAGCAGAGAAGGGGCAAAAATATGGGGGACGGGAAGGAAAGAAATGGGTCAGGAAAGGGGACTTTCTTAGTTGAGGCTTCTAGGCCTGAGGTACCTTACCTGACTTTTGACGTGGGCCGCAATCACGGTACAGTCCAGGCCTGTTCAGTGTCCAGCATTCAGCATGTCCTGTCCTTGTCCAGTATGTGGTTGTGCGCGCGTGTGTGGCGTGTGTACGGATATGTGCGGGTGTCAATGTGGGTATGTGTGAGTGGGTGGGCGCTGCTAGGCGCCCTGTCTTCAAGTCAGTTAGTGCCCCGCAGGGTTGTGAACTGTGGCGTGTCTTCTCCCGACTCCTTCAGTGTTAGCCTTGACTAGCGCTGGGATGCAGCGCTGGATGAAGACATGGAAAAAAAGCTAAATAAATAAAAATAAAAAAGCTTGAGAAAAAGAGATGAAAAAATGTGCTCGAACTGGGGATCGGGATCAGAGCTGGACTTGGCATCTGTTCGTACGATTAGCAAGCTCATAAGCAACAACGGACATGGAGAGAGATGGGAGGGAACGTGGCCGTGGGGTCTCGTCCGGTCCGGTGGCACTTGAAAAATGCAATGCAATGCAATCCAGCCTGCCGGTGGTGGCTGCTTTCAAGGATGCCGCATGTTTACTTTCTTTACCTCAGCTCCCTCACCCACTTACACCACATACCATACCTACACTACATACATCGTACACTGCACTCACTACTTCACTGCAATGCACTAATTACGAGATATTATACGCTGCACTCTCTGACAGTCAACCATGGTATGTATATGTGTGTGCGTCGAGTGTGTTTTTTACCTTCCATCTACCCTCGTAGAGACAAAACAGACGAGATAGCCTAGAGTCTAAGCTTTAGTGGGCCTCAGTCATACGCCCTTTCCCAAACTACCCACCTATCTAGGTACGGTAGGTAGGTACATATTTACAAAGTAACCTATATGTAGGTACCAAAGAGCAGGGGACTCGGGACCAGGGACATGGGCGCAAGAGTGGGGGGGAGGAAAGCAGTAACAGAAAGGACAGGACGGCGGATGGCGGATGGCGGATGGCACAAGTAGTGTGTATTTGAGAGCTGACGTTGGGATTGTCATTGATACCCGTCGCCTGGCCCCTTGAGAATAGAGCAGGGGATTTTGTCTTTCCCCCTTTGACATTTATTTAGCCCCTGCGCTCGGTGCTTTTCCAACAGCCACGAGCATCAATAGCATCAACAGCATCAACAGCAAGCAGCCCAAGACGCGAGGCTCGGGAGTGTTCTGCAGTTCAGTCCAACGAGGCAACAAGTCATCGGGATGGGTCGCCAGTCATACCATCTTTTCCTGAGGCTGACCGATTTCTCTGCTCTGCCAGGTTCCGAGAGCATCTATCTCCTGTCGGATGAAATAAAATGCAAGACGTGGGACCCATAAGATAGGAACGGTCGTGGCCCAAGTTGGGCTCGGTTCTCGGCCTTCTCTTTCGGTCTCTCCGCAGACCAAGCACAACAAACATGGAGGTGCCGATCACGACACGTGTGGCATTCTAGGTAGGTAGGTAGGTACCTTGAGGGTCTAGATAAGTTGAGCTAGTGTACATCCCTTTACCACAGGGCGTGGTTGCTTCCTCCCCCCCTTGTGCTGTTCCAGATTCCCCGACCAGACGTTGCTCTAGGTCCTCGCAGAACCCGGAAAGCGGTTGCCAGGTTAGGGAGAAAACGGGGCTTGAGATGACGAACGACGGCAGCAACCACGATACCTAATAGGACTCCGCCCTGAACACTGCGCAGACAGAGAAATGAGAGCGAGAGGGCAACACATCTAAGGCGGCTGGCTTTTTGCGCACACTTCAGGTGTGACTTGGACGCACGCCCAAACACGGCCTCGCCGCCTGCTGTGGTCTGGGTACTACTGTGCACTGCCTGCCTGGCACTCATATCAACTACCTACCTACCAACCTACCTACCTACCTAGGTACGGAGTAGTCCGATGCAAGTTACCTGGCGTTAGTTCCATTCCGCCAGCTACACTATCGACTTACTTACCTAGGTAGTCTATCGTACACCTACCTGAGCTTATCTTGGCGACCACTCATCCTGCCCACCAACTTGACTTCCAAAAGCAAGCACCTCCTCGTCTCTGCATGTGCTTTTCTCCTCCTGTCCGCACCGCACCGCACCGCACCGCACCGCACCTCATGTCACCCGAGAGTTTGAAAACTCATCGCCAATTGAGATCGGACCTGGGCCTGGCCTTGAACCTCGGTCCTCTTCGCGTCTTTCGACTCCCCAGCCACGACAACCTACCTACGTGCCTACTGCCATGCCATTACATAGGCACATGTACCAGCCATGTCCACATCAACCTTCAGTCAGCCTTGGGTCCCGTCTGTGACCACCCTCCTGCTTGTCGACACATGCCTTTTCAGAATCCGCCGAGAACACGCGCACGCGAAAAGCTCTTCGACGCCAAGAAACCAGCAAGACCACGCACTGATTTGATTTTTCTCCAGCCACTGCGAGCCTGAAGATGGGGCCGGCTGGGTTGCAGTAATTTCCTGTCCATCAGATCCCCGGTCGTATCGTCAAAAGCAACCGGCATCACCCCCATAGCCAACCCGACTGTGCCGCCTTGCCCCGGCGAGGCATACATCGTCTTGGGGGCGGATACCGGGGCAAGCAGCGAGAAACGGGCGTCTACCCATCAATACCAAGACTGATGCAAACTGACACTAAATATACTCTTCCACGGCCGCCATACGCCGTCTCAAAGGCACAGATCTGGTTAATCCTTCACCTCTCCGCTGAATATCATCGCACATGCACGCCCGCCGCCGTTGTCCGTTACGAAAGTATGTGACCAGGAGGCGAAGAAGTAAGCCTCGCAGTAGAATCTTGTACTATCCTGTGTATGCAGAGCCTTCAGACTCCAGGGTCATTGATACATGGTAAGCTGCGAAAATAACCCCAGTAGGGATGCGGCCCCCACGTCCCCAGAAAATGGGGTTCTAGAACAAATTGCTGCCCCCTTGGGCCTCCTCATGGTGTTCGCCCCCCTGGGACTTGGGAGCCGTCCGGCATCAACCCTACATCCTAACATCTCCCACACACCCGAGCTCCAAGCCCGTCATATTTCAATTCAATGTGCAGAGTACCTGTTGGCTTAAATGACAAGATGGCAACCGGCCGAGTCCAATAGCCCTTCTTGCTGATATCACATGACACGAAGCAGCACGCCCCTCCGCTTTTCCATTATTGAGGGTGCTCATGCCTTGCCAAAGATGGAGGAAGACGCTTGGAGGTCACGTCGTGTCACGCACAGCCATCACCGTTTGCTTCCGACTAAACGTCCATCCTGAAGCAAGCCCGGCCAACTTGTTGGGACGATTCCCGGCCGCCGCCTGGGTATGGTGTGCCCTACACTACTAAACTAATACTCAGCCGACCTGTATGTACCCGTGCATCCCCGTCTGCCAGGGCAGTGACATGGGGGCGGCTCTCCCCAGCAAAACTACACGTGTTGCCACACACGCCGTCTCCCCCCTTCGTACGTAGCATGGCAACCCATCCATCCTTTTGGTTGCTAGTGAGCCGTACACTACATATGTATATGGCCTGGCGCATGTAATTTCGTCCTTAGCCGAGACGACAAGGTTTGCCAGACCCTTAGTGGCAACCGCTGCTCTCCACGGATTACGCCGGATTGCTCACCGACAACGCAGATGGCCTTCTCACCGCTCTCCGTCTCCCTCTCCCCGCACCAACTCAAGCGCTGTTGGCTCTGAATCGATGTACCTGACAGCGGCTCATACATAGTAGTGCAAGGTCCAAGTGTGGAAGGATTGGAGGTGTGGAGACTTGGAAGGGGAAGAGAGTTCAAGACCTCCTCCATTCACATCACACCACATATCGGCCTGTTTTCCACCGACCACGAAACTACCCTTTGTCCGAGCCAAACGAAGGGCTCTGCCAGAACGTGGCTCGGTGTGCCTCGCTGCCTGGACTTGTAACACAAAACCTCAGAATCGAGGCCGAAGATACTACCCATGTAGGCAATCGATGGTTTCTTTTCCCGATCTCGCGGCCCCCGTTCCGTTCCCCCACTCCCCTGGTCGCCGTGGTCTTCTGATCGTTTTCCATGCGGGGGAGCATACAAGAGCCACGTCGGGTGACCAGGCGCCGCGACCTTGCGACACCACAACTCTGCCCCAGAACGGTAATGCATGGAGTCATCGGCTCATCACTTGACAAAAGTCCGGACACAACCCGCCACCACCCTCGCTGCCACTCTCGGGACAGTGGGAATGCTGCACCGTCTCACGAGCAGTGTGCAGCATGGACCATGATCATCACCTCCCTTCCCGCCTCCTTTGCTCGGCCGACAAGCTCACCCCATGTTGGTCGACGCGCGTGTAAAGCCCACCATGGCAGAAGACGACTTGAAGTCTCCGAGACGAGAATAAGACGACAACAGCCGAAGCCCCCTTGTCCCGGTAGCAAGGAATAAGTAAGGACTGGCATAGCGCTACGCAAACGCTAATGAAGGTTGGATTTCAACAAGCTCGCTCATGGTATCTCACAGCCTTCCGGGCCTCTGCCATCCTTCTCTGGCCGACGAACGATTCATGACAGCATAAAGGCCAAAGCGAGACGCCAGCCGATCCCCCCCTTGGAACGGCGTGTGATGTATGGGACGTCGGTCGAGAGCCAACGCGCTAATGGCTCGACGAAATGTCGCCCAGTGACTGTTCATCAAACCACATTGATGCAGACGATGAACCGTCCTGGCCCGTTTGGGCTGGGGTGTTAGCTGCCATGATGTTGGCCTGATTCCTTCTCGAAGCACCCGTTCACCAAGTGGTAGTGTTACAATATGATTGTCGAAAACAGTTTTGACGGTTTTATCAAATCAAGCACATGGCGGTATGAGGTTATGTTGATGATACCTGGCATTGTCCCCCCCCCCCCCCGGTGTTGGATCGGCAAAGGCTGGCTCATGGACGATTGCAGAGGTCGAAAGAACCGCTTGGTTGGGCGAGGATGCCATCTCAACCGCGGAAGAATCGTTCTCGTTGTCGGGAGACCTGTCACGCACCTGGGGTCGGATAACCCTCGCGCCGTTTCGCCAATGATACGGGGCCGGCACGAGGCTTTCTGTCATGAGGAATGTTGTTACCCGCGGGCCTGGTGTCCAAGGGCTTGCCGGCTCTTTTCAGCCGGACCCCCTGCAAGAAGATTGTGGCTCTGCGTCGTCACGGGATATGATGCCCTGCTCGGTTTGGACAACAAAGAGGGGAGACAACACCCCACAGCAATCCACCAAAAAACTATTCTCGCGTGACGGCGCTAAAGAATCCTCCGGGAGACAAGGTCAAGGGATGGCATCATGTCGAGCTACTCCTGAAGAGGACGATAACGGAATTAGTCGGATTGTGGCATCAACGATGACGTTTGATTTGAGTACGGCTAATACCCCCCCAGGCTGCTGTTTGGTATCATTGTAACACTAATAAGGAGGGCATTGTGCACATTTCCATTTTCCCATACATTTTCCCTTTGGCGTGAACCCTTCCTTCCCTTATCCTTCCAGTTTCCCGATGTCCCTCTGCGTACGCCCCCCCCCCCTGTCGGAACGGCCTGCCGCCTTGGCCGGCGTTGGTCCCTGGAGGAGAGGCCATATATTGTGTGAAGTAAACTAAAGGAAAAGGCGCTTTTGACGCGATGCGTATGCGTGTATGTATTTATGTAGTGGTGGAGTGTGGGAAGGGTCGCCTCCCTCCTCTCCATCAATCCATGCGGGATTCCCAAAGAACGCTTGCTCCCGCCGTTGTGATGGTGTCGGTTAAATGAATGAAAGTTACAAGCCAAGCGTCTCAAGGCGGACGAACTAGCTAATATTAGATAGATGTGATATGTGATTGCCGGAACTGTTATCGTTGCAGGAATGAAACAGTTCTGTGTGTGTGTGTGTGTGTGTGTGTGTGTGTGTGTGTGTGCGTGCGCGCGCCAAGGTAGAGGTAAAGCTCTCTGGGAAAGACGATGCTGGTGATCAAGGCACGCAGCAAACCTTTGAGTCCATTATGCTCGACCTCTAGTCATCCAGCTTGAACATACGCCGGAGCGTGCCGAATTTCTTCTTTTTCTTCCCAGAGCCATCGAGCTGAATGCTGCCCTCTCGGTCATCGGGCTGGCCTGAGATGAGCACCTGATTAGTACTGCGGCGCTTCATGAAGACCGGCCTCGACGTATCCTTCGACCTGTTGTTGTCTGCTGTCATGGGCCGCTTCTCATCATCAATGGTCTCGACGAGCGGCCAATTATCGTGTGCCATCCCCTTCTGCGTCTTGGGCGACGTAGTCACGCCTCGGAGAGCTGATATCTCGGAGGCGCTGCGTTCTAGTTTGGTGTCCACCCTGGCGCCACTCTCGCCGGCGGCGGGCCGTAAGATCTTGCTGGCTTCGTTCTCCTTCTTGCGTAGAAGCACAGAAAGAAGGCTGCCACGGCGTTGATGACTACCTGGTCGGGACATCACCTGAGTACCCATGGCGGGTATTGTAGACTCGACAAGTGCGCCGCGTCCAGAGCCGGAACGATGCAGCCCTTGTCCGTCCAACTGAGGTTTCACAAGACGACCACTAGCGCCGGAGGCCCTTCTCGGCGAGAGGGGCTTTTGCTGTACTGGTGGCCGCACCGCCTCCTCATCGCTGCTATCAGGCAGATCCGGGGATTCTTCTGCCTCTTCATCGTTGCGGGTAAGAGGGGCTTTCATCGCCGTGGCCGCGGCAGAACTCGGTGCGCGCATGCTCTTGGGCATGTTGTGAGTGACCGGTGCGGGAGCCGATACTTCTTCATCACTGGATTCGGCAAAGCGGCTGCGGAACCCTGGCTGCCCAATGTTTTCCTCGTCGCTCGAGTCCCCAAACCGGCTCTTACCAGCTTTGCCAGCAGCCTTCTTCGACGAAGACTTTCCAAAAGCGGGCAGGCGCATACGCCTCGTGCTTCCATCGCTGGAGTCGCTGCGCAACGTGCCGCGCATAGTCGTCCGGTTGCCCATGCTGACAGGCGGTGAAATGGGTGAAGCGGGAGGAGACATCGACCGAAGACTGAACCGCGAATTTCCACCGGGTGCCGACTGGTCGGTCTCTGTATGTGTTCTCATAGATTTGCGGAAACCGAAGCCCTCCTGTTTGGGACGAGCCCGTCGAAAGCTGCTTTCGCTAGAGTCAGATGCACGACGGCGGAGAGTCGCTTGCATAGCTTTCGCCATCTCGACACTCGACATTGAGTTATCTAGCGGGAGATTCTTAGACCGGCCATCTTGGCCCGATAGAGGGCCTTGAATAGAGACCGGCCGGCTCCCAACTGCTGGATTCGTCTGAGGTTGAGGTGCGTGCCCTACTTGGGGCGAGGAACCGTTCTGCCTCATGGACTTCTTCAAGCCATTCATAGCAGTGGGCTGCAATGACTGCGCGATTTGAGAGGCCGAGGCGTCTGATCGCAATGTCTTTCGCATGCCTGTACCAGAAGCTGTTGATATTTGACCCTGGCCACCACGCATTGTCTTCTGAAGTCTTGCATTTGCAGACCCAGTTTCTTGACCCTGCCGACCGCGAAGAGTCTTTCGCAGGGCTACAGGGGAGTCTTGTTCATCCTCTTCGTCGATAGCTCGCGTTCCGGGTTGAATCTGGTAGACCCGCTCTGGGTTGGCAGACGCTTGCTGTTGTGTTGCCGAGTCGCTTTTCCGAACAGACTTCTTCCTCTTGACCTTTACAGGCTGTATGGCTTCTTCAAGATCTCCTTCAGCACCGGCCTCCTCTAGAGCTTCCTGTTCCAACTGCTTCCGCTTCTCACTTGTCAATCCCCTCCAAAAAAGTTTGGCACGCTCCCACTCATCTTCAGGCAGATCTTCAGGCCGTTGTGAGCTGCCTGAAACGTACGAAGAATCCGTGACATTCTGGGATGTGGTGGCACGAGAGTCCTCTGGCGTCTGCTGAGGCGAGTTTGCCACTGGTTTCTGGTGGGGCTTGTGAGGGAACTTGTCTTGAATGGGGGATGCGATGACGGCGTCCAAAGACATGAAGCCATCCCCATCGACGTCTGAAAGATCCTCGTAGGCGTCGCTGTAGATACTTTCACCTTCCGACTCGGACTCAGCCACAGGGACTAAGTGATGGGCGGTTTTGAAAGAAGAATTCACTCCACCATTGGATGATGTCGCCTGTGCCGGCTGATCCTTTGTCATGCCGGTTATTCCCGGCTGGGCATTAGAACGAGAAGCGTTGTCCTCGCTCTCGTCCTCTGGAAATCCCCCAGGAACATCGAAGTAGCCTTTTCCAGATAAGCTTGCTGAGCCGTTGCCCTCCGTCTCCTTAGGGATCGGAGTTGGTTGTATGACAGATATCGAAGGGATGTCTTCCTCTCTGTAGTCTTGAGTATCGTCGTTAAGCGCTGGCGCCATCTGAACCGACGGTACAGGAGTATCAACGGTCGACTTAGGCTGAGCGGCGACAATTTTCTCCCCGACTCGCTCAGGAGACATGGTAGGTTCAGGCTCCTGAACAAGCTCCGAGTCCTGGAAAATATCATCTCCATCCTCGACGTCGGAATTACTCGTACTGCTGGGAGAGTAGAAGCCACTGCCTTCTAAAGAAGTGACTACCGGCGGCAATGGCTCCCTGAACCTCGATATGTTCGCAGCATTCCTGGCCGTCTGTTCCTGGCTGAGAACCATACCAACGTTGTGGTCGTGGGACTGGCTGGCCGGAACAGGTCGGTCTGGTTTGCTTTCGGGTGCATCAGGCCCAGATGGCGAGGAGGACTCGAGAGGCCGGACAAGAGGTCGCTCTTCCTCAGAATCCCTTGGTTTCTTTTCACGAACACTGCCGAACGAGGGCAACGCTGGCCGAGGCTTCATGACCTCGTCGTCGTCTAGAGCAACAGTGTCCTTCTTCCTGTTTCTGCCCAGATGGTTAAACCAATGTCGTTTGGCCTGCTGAGGACTAGGAGGAACTGGCGAGTCAAAATCCGGTTTTTCGGCGGATTGCCCCATAATCTTATTCTTCTCATCATCGAAGCTGACACGAACACTCTTCTTGCGTGGCATTGGTGCCTCCACTGCGGTAGCCTCGCTGCCAAATCGACTTGGCCCCGATGCTTCAGAGCCATCATCTGAGAGCGAGGCGCCGCGAGATGGACTGGTCGAGTGTTTCATGGCCGATTTTCGAGGCGAGACTGATCTTGGTGGCGGCTCGTGCCTGATGACCAGCCGATCTGCGCCCAATGCGAAGTGCGCTGATCGTACAGGACTGGCAGATTGCGCACGTGCATTCCTGACGCTGCCGGGTTGTTTCAACCGTGGCGGACTTGGTTGCCTTTGGGATGACACATTTGCTGGAGCCTCAACGACCGTGCTTTCAGACGATAAGGATGGCTGTTTGGGCACCGATGACCTCAAGGGTACTACCTCGATAACATTAGCAACTGTACGGTGCATAGCCGGCTGTTGACTGGGTTCAATCTCCTCGTCTGAGCTTGCCAGCTCATCCTCGGATTCCTCCTGAACCGTGGATGGTTTCCTTCCTAGAACAGGGGCGCCTTGGCGAGGTTCTGAGTGTGGCAGAGTCGAGGCCCCACCACTTTCTCGAACATCGCGAACGACAGGCTGCTCGGCCACAGGACTGCCAGCAAGCTGCTGGTGAGTTGGCCCGGTGCTTTCAGTAGTATGAGATCTGCTGATCGCAGAGGGCGCAAGAGCTAATTCGTGTACGACTGCTTGCGCGGGCTCCGGTGTCTGTTTTTGCGCCCGGGTCGGCCGCACAGTTTCTTTAATCTGCGGTTGATTCTGCAAAGTTATTTGCTCAGGCGCATCGGTGTGTGCGCAAACTTGTGGCTGTTGGCTTGGCGTAGGTATAGGCGCAGCCTCCGCGGAGGCGACAGCAGAACCCTGTACTCTGCCAACGGTGCCTTTGGCTAGGTGAGAACCGCTCCTTGCCAGTCCTTGCTGCTGCTTCTTCTTCTTGACTGGCTTCTCAGCAGCATCCTGAACGACCTGCTCTCTTAGCAACGCATCCGCCTTTGGTACCATTCTCCTGGAATTAGGATCGTAAATAAGGGATTGTTCTGCGGTGCTCGCCGTCCGTGAATTCACAGACTCTGTTGGGCGGGGCGAGACAAGTCGCTGGCTAACTGTCATTTTCATGCTCTCGAAGGTTGGTGATGCCGGGGGCGATGTGCCGGGCATCCTCGGGTATGAAAAGTTTACAGAAGAAGTTGGGCTTACAGCTCCCGGGCGTGACTCTGGAGAGACGACGCGAATCTGTTCATCTGACTTCCTGACGTTGGCCAGATTACCCTCGACTGCGGCCCCAAACCATGATCCGGCACCCTCTTTACTCTTCTGACTTGCAACGCGGAACGGCTGCATCTGCAGGCTGGTGGTTCTATTGCGGGAGGAACTCTGGCTTGTGATTGATCGCACATCGTCCGGAATGGCCGGGACGGGCGGCGCATCAACGGGAGTCATCGGAGTCCTGTGCGGAGACGGCGAGCGGAATGTCCGCTCGGCCATGGAGCTCTGACTGGGAGTTCTTTGCAGTCCTCTTCTCGTGTCCTGGCTCCCATGGGATGATACCGATGCGCTGCGCTTCTGTGTGCGCTTCGTCTGTACTTCGGCCACATTGATAGGCGTCGTGGGTCGCGACCGCAATGCTGCGGCTGCGGCGGCGGATGAGAGGGAAGAGGTGGACGCGCGTCGCGCGAATGCTGAGGCGGCGGCGGTAGCGGCGTTTGGGTTTGCGGTAGCGGCGGTCAACGGCTGAAATGGTAGACTGTCAGTATCAAAGCACAACCTGGTCTCCCCGGAGCGCAAGCAGTGCCAGTTACGAGCGGATGGGTCTTCATTAATCGTATAAATGCAGTGGATGAAGGCAGTCGAACTGTAGGCAAAGCAGCGTCAGTTCGCAGCGGTTTGACATACCTGGTCGGCCTGCCGGTGGCGCCTCGAACCTCCAAACATGTTTGCTGGTCTCGAAAAGGTCGATCAAAGGCGCAGGGCCTGAGACGGGGTTGTGGCAGGTCGCATGGGATTAGATTTATGTAAGAATACAAAGGCGCAAGGCGGGAAATTGATGAAAAGAAAAGGTAGGGAAAAAACCCCGAGGGGTAGGGGAAAGTGTTTGAGAAGAGAGTTTTGGGTTATATGAAAGATGGATAGGACGCGATGGTGGATTGGTGATGTCCGGGGGGTGGGGGGAAGTTCAAGCTGGGGTAGGAGAAAACTGGTGGATTAGAGACGTGGATAGGATGGGAGATGGGATGGGATGATGACGGAAGATATGAGTTGGGTTCAGCCACAATGGGGGTTGTCCCCCTGCTCCAGAGCGTGCACAGCTTTCATTTCCCAAGTCTTGTCTTTTGGACCTTGGGGCCCATTCCGTCACTGACTGCAGCCGAGCAGGCCTGCCCAATGCACTTTACCGCTGTAGGTAGGCGCAACTCTAGGTACTCTCTTTTGCTGGGCTAGAACTGGAGTCACCCTTGTTTCGGCTCTGCCGCCATTCCGCTTTGGGACGATACCAAGCCGGGTTTGGCCCAGCGTCTCGAAAAAGGGAGGGTGCCAATCCGACGGGCCCTGCTGCTAATCATGTTCTCGCTGGCCATCGCAGCTCGTTGCTGGCTGGGCCTCTGCGCAATTGTGACATCGTCGATGACCTGGCACCCTATGTATCGCAGGCATTGCCCGGCCCGAACAAGACAAAAATCGGCCCAAAGTGTCTACACGTATTGAGAATGGTTGTCGCACAAGGCTTCTGACCTGTCCATTCAATGACCTGGCCATGTAGGTAAGGAACCTTTGTGGGATGGCATTACACATCAACCCGTGACGTGTGCCTGTCGGATTGTTCCACCCGCCGTGTCTTTGTCTGTCTTTGTCCATCTTTGTCTGTCTTACAGGGCATGGAAGAGATTGAAAGACATCTTGTTACCTAGGCACCTAGGTACTTGGTAGTTTAGTTGGGTTTTTAGTGAGCAGACCGACCGATGAGCCAATCTCGTTAATCCTTCCGGCCCGCTTCGGTATAAGAGTACGTAGCTAACTGTTAGGCTACGTGGATAACTAAGTACGCAACTGTTCCTAGTAATGTGATAAGTGTAGGTATAACATACCCACTTTAGGCTGTGTAGTGTGCATAGACGTGCCGCCTGCGGGTGCGCATCAGTGTTTCTGACTGCCGAACCTCCTGTGGAGACTTTGATCGACGTCTCACAGAAACCATGGGGCGGACGGACAGGACAGGGTTGTTTCAGGCCTGACTATCAGCAAAGCTTTCCTGTCCCTTCCCCTCATCTGGGCCTCTTCTCCTCGCCCTGGTCGAATTTCCACATGGCCATCATTGCTCGGAGACTCTTCCCCACGGGTGAGCGACGCGCAGACGGGTGGGACGGCGCTGGCGGGCGATTAGGCCAAGATCTCGACCTTTACCCCTTCATGTGTTCCTCCTAGAGATCAGAGAACTCTGCGATATCAAAACCCCTGCCGGCTTCGACATCGGACCCTCCGGGATGTTACTCCGATCCGTCCATCGTCACCAACGTCAGGACCATGTCCCGTTTTCCGAAAGGGCTCTCAATATCGATGTATGCTATCCTGATTGTACCCGTCGACCAAGAAGAACGGCACAGATCAACTCTGGCCCGGGCCAGCTGCGCGCATATCGGGTCCTCAATTCCCGGAAGGACCACATCTCCAGGCGGGTAGTGTGGTTAGTGACTGTGTTGGTGCAGCCTCCGGCTCTGCGCTGCGGCCTTGTCCGGTCGGGCAAGCTATTCTCAGATATACTAATATCTATGTCGGACCTGATGAAGATGCTTACCATAGCACGATCCGAGACCTTGTAGTCTCTTCTGACAAGGTCCACTTGATGGCACGTAGAAAATTAACCTAAAAGACTCTGGGGCCATCAAAAGAACCGCTTAATAAGATAATGCGTCACACGGAAAGCATAAGCAGGCCACCAGGTCAGTGCAGATTCATGACGTCATATCTGATGAACATGCACAGTCGTTAGATACATATCAACACGGCAAAAAGTCACTGACAACAGTGTGGATAATATGAAGATCATGGTTCCGCCAGTAAGTAGCTATGGTGATCTGAGCTACTATGTACCGTTGCAGAAACCTCCCCTCAAAAAAAAAAAGTCTCGCTGGGAGCATCATGTGTAGACGCTTGCTCTGCTCTTTGACTCTCTATTCACGTCCTTCTCCAGGTGTTATTTCTGTATATTAAGATGTCCGATACTTCGGCGCTCAATATCTGATTAATGCTCGTATTACGAGCGTGTATTGGCCCATAACTTAATGTTGCCAACTGCACTGAAGACTGCGGGCTCTTTGTTGGTTTCCTCAGGTCGCACGGTTGGGATCGATAGTAATGCTGATTGTTGGATTGTTGTGGATGAAGGGCTTCCAGAATGAAATGACAACATTGCTGATGGACCGTCTCGATGATTATCGGCGTACACCACAAAAGTGATGGACGTTTTGCACACCTGGCGGATTTCCAAGATTGCCCTTCGATTCGTAGTCCTTTCAACCACCTATTATCAAATCATGGTCAAAGGCGTCGCCGGAGCAGTGTCGAATAGACCAAAAGACAAAATGACGGCATTCAGACGTTTCCAATCCAGCCAAAGCCTCCCCAGGCAGCCTCCTACTGGACGATATCGCCAGGGTCATCAACGTCTTTCCCGCGTCCTCCACAGTCGCCACATGTTGGACATGTGCAATCGTGTTCCTGGTCGCCATCAGGATCATCGCTTAAAAGCATCGGCGGATCTTCTTGAGAATAGGAGTCCTCGAAATCTTCATCGTCATGGTCATAGTCGTCGGCATATTCGTCGCCATGTGTTGACCTGCTCGCTGCGGCAGCCATCGACGCGTTGCCGCCTTGGTCCTGGGACAGGTTCTGAGGTGACGCTGTCTTTCCGGGAGACTTGACTGGCTTCTTGCCCTTCCGGCTCTTAGCCTTGGCCTTTTCCAGCAGTCGCTTCCTTTCCATCTCCTTGCGACGGGCCTTCTGATCCTTGATCTCGTATTGTCGAATCAAGGCGTGGGGAGGTTCGCCAAAAATGCGCTCGTATTCACAGAACTCGCAGATCCACATGTCTTCAGGCCTGGGCGGGTTTTGGTAGTATTTGTACTCGGCCTCCTGACGGCGATGCTTAGCTGCCAACCGAAGTTCCTTCTCAGCTCGGCGGCGACGACTCTTCTTCGACCCACCAGGCTGAGTGTTCGCTTTGCCAGTTGGCGCCGCAGTTTGACCAGCATGGGCGCTGGTCATGTCCGGCTGGTTCTGAGTCGCCATAGAATTGTGTTTGACTTTGCCACCGGGACCGTATCCAGGTTGAAAACCGGCAGGGTCAGTCCCTGGCCACTGAGGCTTGGGGACGGGGGAGTCACAGGTGAATGTAAACTGGGTGGCAGTGGGACTGGATTTGACACTGGAGGTATGCTGTTGCAGGAGGCTCACATTCTCCTGACCCGGTGTTGAGGAGACCTTTTCGGCATTGGCGATGGCGCTAGAAATAATTCCGTGATTTTCGCCTTTTGGGGAGCGGAAGTTAGCAGCACGTCTTTGGCGTTGACAGCGTTTGACTTGGTGTTGTCAAAGAAAGTGAAAGAGCAACTAGTGGAGGAAAAGGGGAAGGTGACGGAAGGTACGGTGGCATGGACTGAAAGTGAAAGAGGGAAGGAACGACTTGGCCCGGGATCAGGCGCGGCCTCCAAGGTTCAATCCCTTTGCAGCAGGCTGCCGAGATAGTCATGAAGGTCCATTGGTTCCATTCTACCCCTCGCGGATGAAGGACACAGGAGAAGCCGTTGGAATAAAGAGGTTGACTCACTTGACGTTGCCCATTGAGGCTGCCGGACCTTGGCCCCCCTTCCAGCCCAGTTACTTGTTGCGTCGGATAAAGCTCTCAGAGGGCTTCTTCCATTCCTGGACCGCCCAAACCTGCCCCTTCCTGGCCCTGAGATGCCTTGGTTGTTTGCGGCAAAGCTTCCAGCCCCATAGTATGACGACAGTGTTGATCCAGCGAGGTCGCCGTTGTCGTTTGACGGAGACGTTGTCGTTGACACACCTATTGAATTGATTTCGCTGAGTGATTGTACACCGGAGAGCACCGGATCTCCTGCAGTCGGAATCTTTCGCTTCTTTTTGTTGTTGGTGTTCTCAAAAGACTCATACCCATCCGCGGAAGATGTTGTTGAGGGTGGTGGTTGCGGGTTTGGTCTAGAGTATTCCGGCTTCGGAGGCATCGCCGAGGTGCGGTTCAAGATCTCGGGGTGTGAACGACGAACAACCTTGCTGCTGCTGAGGGCCAGTTCCTCCTCGTCACTCTCCCCGGCTACCCCGCTACCTCGTTGACTGTTCTCGTAACCAACGCCGCCTCGACTCGTACCGTTCTGGCCTCCTGTCCTTGTTGGCAGCTCATCTCGTACAATATTTGGGTAGTAGAACAGAGGGCTAGTGTTCTGGTTCGCCGGGGGGTACTCGATGGAATCCGCGACTTCGGGGGAAAGGCGTTCCCGCAGGCGACGTTTCGGCAGAGGACGGATCGGCCTCTGCGGGAACAAGGATGAGACGCTTTCGGGAGACATTGTTCGATTATGACCTGCTTCCGAGTAAGAGGCATCGAGGTTAGCAAGCTTCTTGGTCGAGTGATGGAGCCTTAGGCCGGTGAGCTTCAAAGGCGCATGCCCTAAGCAGTCGGCTGCCACAGTCAACTCCGGCGTCTCATGCGCACATGAGGAAGCGCCTGACAGGCGACGGAGGACAGCAGTAACAACGTTTCGTGAAAGCAGTGGCCCAGAGGGTGGGCGTTGCAAAGGTGTGGCGAAGGTTAGAGGTGGAGAAGAGCGAGGCATACCCATAACTCCTGGCGCTACAAGCCATCCAAGGCACACCACCGCGGGGTAGACGATTCACGTAATGAAGCTCGAGGCTGCAAGCAGTGGCAGAATTGATTTTCTTCCGGGAAAAAAGCGACGGATTCTCGGGGGTGGTGGGTGGCGAGCTAGGAGGTTCGGGGTGGAGGGTTCCGTCTTAGATGGGGAGGGAAGGAGCTCGTAACCCTTGATTCCTGAGTATGCCCAACTATCAGCATGTGTCCGCAACAGAAAGCTGGCCAACAACCAGCCAGACAAACACATCCTGCATATTCAGCAAGACCCGAACCACCAGAGCAACTCCCTCTTGCACTCGAAAGAGCCAACGGGTGTGCTGCACCTTGAAGGCCCAGGTATTGTACGGGCGGATCTCGCTTCGTCGATAGAAGAGGGGAGCGGGCATACCAACTCGGTCCACCAGAATTGGGCTGGGTCTGCTCTGTGTTCGCCTTTGGGCGCACAGAGGCTCCAAAGAGCAACCAGTGCAGTCGAGAAAAAAGACGAAGTCGAATGCAAAGGGCGGCAGCAAGGGCGAAGTCGAGCTCTGCGAGTATCGAGGATTGTGGAAAAGCCAAACATACAAATCGAATTCCCCAGCTTCGATTGCTAATGACAGCATTTGATAATGTCTAGTGTGTGGTTAGGAGACGTAGGTCAACCAGGGCCACTCGAAACATATTAGGTCAGCAAGCCAGGGCTCCGCTGTGGATGGACCGCCAGGGGGCTGGGGGTGTGTGAGTGGTGAGCGTGGCCCGGTGAATGAGATTACACTACATAAGAGGTTGAGGCGGCGGGCAAGGGACAACAAGGTGGGAGTGACACTGGACAGAGCACGGGATAGAGGCGGGTGAGCAGACAACGCACAGTGTCTTGTGTGCATGGGTGATCAAACTGGCTTCGACAGCAGGACGAGAACCGTTTGGGGCGGGACAGGCATGGACCGTAAGGTAGGTTACGATTATTTTGGCCCCCTTCAGGCGAGGGGTCGTTGCTGTGCTAAAAGATGGGTCGGAAGAAAATCCCTGCTCACTTGTCTCTAATACTCCATTTTTCTGCCTTTCGGAGTGTAATCTGTGGGCAAGACACAGTGCCATGCAGAGTCTCCGATACCCAGAGTGTCATCGCCAGGTTTTTCCGACAACACCGAGCACAAATCCCATCCAGGCATCAGGACCTTTGTGCAGGGTTTATGCACAAGCACAATTGACACAAGTAGGTAAACTACCTAGGTAGGTAGGTAGCCAGAGCAGCCATTGACAGTGTCCCAGCCCCGCAGAGCTTCTTTCTGTCTGCCTGCCTGGGGTGGTAGTGTACTCGAATCGAATGGCACCTGAGCGACAGCTCCCTGGCACTGCCAATGGCACTGCACGCCGGAGCAGAAAGCGGCGCACTGCACCACACTTTCCAAGCCCAAAGCGAGAAGAGAGTGTGGTGCTGCTCCAGTCCGTCGCCTACCATCTCCTTCACCCAACGCCAGTCTCTAGTGCGCATTCACTTTCTCTGACCTTTTCCCACCTCCGCACTCCGGCTCCTCTCGCTCTATTTTCCCTCTCTCTCTCTCTCTCTCTGTCCTGTCCCGACATGATCCTACCATATCTTCGATTGTCAGACATGCGAACTTTTCGATCTGCTCAGAACACTTGTTGGAGTACCCGAGTCCTCTCTTCCCATTAGTCTGACGTGCGAGTCGCACCCGTTTTCTTTCCATCCTCTCGCTCGCCCGCCCTCTCACCAAAAGCACAACCACAGCAACACACCCGCTCACCACCCACTCTCGTTACTGCATTCCTACTCTCTTCGTCCCGACGTCTCAATCGCACCCTCTACCTACCGGTTCCGACATTACGATAACTAGCCATTCTCCTGCGCCAGTCACACATCCCCGCCGGCCCTTCCTCATCCCACTTCCGAACTCCTCCTCGTCGCCCTCTTCTCTTCGCCCTTCTGTCGCGCTGCCTCAATGGCACCCCCCTCTCCTCGGCGTTCTTCACGAGCCCGAGGCAACACAGTCTCCCAGTCACAGCAATCTTCAACAACATCGAGTCTCTCGAGTCGGGGCGAAAGGACCACCAGATCCCTCAACAAGACCTCTTCAGCCAAATCTACTCCAAGCGCTTCGCTCTCCTCGGAACCGCCCGAAGACCTCGACGACGCCCTCCCTTCGCGACGCCGGACTCGTGCTCAAGAGGACGCCCGCGACAAGGCTCGTGCCGACCCCTACGATATGGCTACCGGTAGCGACGACGTGCAGGAGGACGACGAGTCTGTGCGATGCGTCTGTGGCTTCGATGAATACCCGGGGCCTCCGCCTTTTGAGGAGGATTCCAAGCACGGGAAGCACAATCCAGAGGCAGACTTCTTCGCTAGCATCGAGTTGTCAGATGAGGTCTCTGGTCTTTTTGTCCAGTGTGACGTCTGCAAAGTCTGGCAGCACGGTGCTTGCGTTGGTATTTTTACCGAAGAAAGTTCTCCCGACGAATACTTTTGCGAGAAATGTCGCAAGGATTTGCACAAGATCCACGCAGCGAGCAACGGGTAAGCGACCTCTACGTCCCTTTTTCGACACTTTGCTGTCTACTGCCATTGATCCCTGGCCACTGTAGGATATAATGCAGCGTGTCCCAGACGCCGCTTCTCCCTCCATCGCTCTCGATTGCTAATGTCCTCCTTCATAGGCAACGATACTCCAACTACCTTCCACTCAACCGCCCGTCGCGCGCCACGTCTCGGGCTGCCTCGCTAGTCAAGGATGGCACCCGGTCACCCAAGGAAACAAGCAAGAATGGGCGTGCTTCATCTGCAACCCAAGCTTCGAAAAGAAGATCAACAATGAACAGCCGGGACGCTGCATACGACGAGGATGAGCAGCTGCGACGTGCCATTGAAGCTAGCAAAGAAGAAACTGCTCTGGACCAAACAGAGCTTGGGACTAGACGAGCGAAGCGAGGTCGCAGTGGTAGCGAGGAGTAAGTACTCGATTGGGTTCTTCAAAGCCATTCGCTCACAGTCATAGGAATTCCACGAGTTTGAAAAGACAGCGGACAAGCTCCCCATCAATGTCGCCGCCTCCTGAGAAGAGCGAAGCCATTGAAGATGACACCGACGAAGAAAACAGCGCACGAAATGGCCAATTAAAGAAGCCGCGTATAGCCCGGACTCAACGTGAAAAGTCGGACCGCGAAGAGCGCGACAGGCAACGGGCAGAGGCGGCAAATCGACGAAAGGGTCGTGCAGACCGGAGACGTGCTGAGGGTACAACCCCTGCGAATCCGGACAAGGAACCTGAAGCTCACGTGGGCGCAGAATCAGATCCATCGGAAGAGGTCCCTCCCGCACCACCTCGCCTTACCGTCAAGCCCAGTACGGAGGCGGTGCCGCCGCCGCCGCCAGCCCCGGTCGAAGCACCTCCATCCTCTGCGCCGACCCCGGACACGCCGCCAGCGAACCAGGCGCCGGTTGGCAGCTCGCACAAGAAAACCAGTCGCAACAACCAGAAAAGAGGCAAAGGCAGGAATCAGTACACCAAGGACCGCGACGACAACGAAGACACTCCGGCTCGATCGATGTCTAGAGATATTGGGAGGAGCCATGATGATCACACTGGCGCCGGCATAACAAAACACTCCCACACGGATAACCATAAGCATGGTGCAAGAAGTAAGGCGAACAGCACCCACAGCAAAGTGTCGATGAACGACATGAAGCGTAGAGTTTCGGCGTTCCTCGACTTTATATCCAAGACGCAGGTTGAGTTGGCGGCTGAGGCACTTCCAGGATCAAGGAGTAGCCAAAATAGCTCTAAACAGCAAAGCCCCTGCGTAATGGCTACGCCGGATGGATCCAAAATCAACGGCAACGGCAACGGCAACGACAAAGCAGAGTTGCGGAACTCCCCAGTCACCAACACAGCAGCAGACGAGAACAGATCTGGCACTAAGGACTTCAAGGCGCTTAACTGCGTAGAGATGATGGATGTCCTTACTCGGGATCTGTTGCGGTGGCAGAACCAGTATGCATCCTGAGCCAAAGTTCTGCTGGCTGTTTCCTCAGCGTATATATAAGCGAGTTGTCGCTCTTTCGAGCCCAAGTGTCTGTGTCGCTTCGGAGTATAATACCAAGGCCTGCCGACGGTGGCATCCGACGGGGCCCTACGGATTAAGTTTTATTGGCGTTCATGACTTTGTTGAGGAGTTGAAAATACATTGGAGAAGTCCCACTGGAAAGAACATCGCGGGTAGCTAGAAGCTCCCTTGTATGCAATAGGTTTGGCAGTTCTGCTGTCAGTTGGTAATGCCGGGGTCGAGGAGAAAATGTCGGATACCCGGACACTTGCAACTTTCAGTGTTGCCGGTGATTGTCCATGGCGACAGGATCACGTTGAGTTGGAGTTGGGCTTTGTCTTCAGCCATTCCGGCAGGATTTACTTTGTTTATCTAGGGCATCTGGTGTACAAAATTGCTTTCTCGCGAAAACAATACTCAATTTTATTTTGACATGTATGATACATAGTGCGGGGTATCTCTCTATAGTTCCAATATGGACAATAGCCAGTCCTTTGGTGTCCTAAATCGCCTTGTTCTTGTTAAGAGCTCTTTCTTTTCTTGCTTCCTTCTCTTTTCTTCGCGCTTGGTTCATGCTGAGCGGGCCTTGGCCCTCCCTCGCAAGGCCTTTCGCCTTGAATGCCTCATCGTTGATATCGTCAAGCACGAACTTGCCTAGGTTCCCCGCCCTCCATTGTTTGATTATCCAGTCTGCTGCGCTGTCAGCATTCGCCTCTCCACCTGACTTGAGCTTTCCTGTCTTGCGTGCAACCCCAAGGAGCAGATCATTAACCTCGTTGGTTGGTTCGGAATATTTGGCGTAAGCGCTCGGGTCGTTGAGGTTGAGACGATACAGGAGGTAGTCGGCAAGGATCTCCATTGGGATACGGTCGTCCTTGACAGAGCCCACGAGCGCGAGCTTCACCATGTCCTCGGCTTCAGACACGTAGGGCATGAAGACACCGGGCGTATCGAGCACGAAGACGCCCTCGCCAAGCCCCATCCCGCCGTTCCCCTCGGAGTCGAGGATGCGCACCGGCGACCCCAGCTTGCGCGTCACGCCCGGCTGCGCGCCGACCTTTGCGACGTTTGGCTTTTTGTGCATCCCATGCACGCGAAGCTTGTTCAGCAACGTGCTCTTCCCCACGTTGGGCATGCCGACGACCAGCGCGCGCATGCCCGTTAGACTGTCGACGGAGTGCGCGACGCTTCTGATTTCGGAAAGGAGCTGTTTCGTGCTCGCCGGGTCGTCTTTGCGCCAGAACACGACACGCTGCGGAGTGCCGCCGACAGCAGAGTGGCCACGGTGGAAGCGGCGCAAGGCGTGCTCGACTGCGGCGGGGCTGTCGGCGCCGAGGTCGCGGTGGGTGTAGACGACGATGCGCTCGCGGCCGGCGATGGCGCGGTCGAGGACGGGGTTCCAGCTCGTGATGGGTACGCGGTAGTCGCGGCATTCGAGGACCAGTCCAACATCCGAGAGGCGCGAGGAGATCTCGCGCAGCGCGGCGTGGTGATGGCCTAGGTAATAGGAGCGAGGGATCGAATCGGAGACGGCGAACTGGAGGCGGGGCGCGAAGGCCCGGCGCGCGGCAGTCGGGAGCATCGTTTAAGCGGGGGGAGGGAGGGGTTTGGGAGAGATTGAAAAGGGTGTCCCACGGAAGAGAGTTTTTTCGAGGCGCCCTATGATAGGTTTGATCTATATTGGTTGAGGATTCATTGTCGTGCAGGTGGTTGATGGGCACTCGGGGCCAGTGCTGAACAATCGGGTGTTTGTTGGAGAGTTGCAATCATGTCGAAATTTCATCAGCCTGGCGGCGGTGTCTCGTAGCCTTGTTACGGCGCATGTTGTGATTGGATCGACATGGAGGGGCATGCATCCAGCGCTCGTCCCGTCGCCGACCGTGACGTCAGATGCCGAGCCTCTCGGGTCAACGAGCTATACCCAGACCGGTGGATTAGCACCGCGCCAAGACAGCCAATGAGAGCACGTAGCGACTTCGGCAATCCAATTTGTCGAAACCGCTCAGATATTACTTCCTGGGCAAGTCGATAGTGACCGGAAAGTTGGCACCGTCATTGTCGGTCCAGAGTACAGATAGTTGGGACGAAAACCCAATCTCGCCGCGCTTTGGACCGATTTGTCTATATAGAGACTTTTCGGAAGAGACCGGTCAAGCCCCCCCTCCATGACATCTGATATGTTGCTCTTGGCGCCGCTCTTCGCGCCGCTCATGGCGTCGTTCCGTCGCTCTCGCGTGTATCTAGGTAAACACAAAACGCCGGGCCTGCTTTTTTCTTAGCATTTTTGCACATATATCTAAATACACAGATATATATTATTTCGGTATCATAGAACGCTCAATAGAGCAGACCTTTGAATGACTTCAACATTCGGTGCCGAGGGGCTACCCGACGACAGTGAACGCCATGAGGTAATGTCATCTCGATCGCAGGGCGATATCATAACACCGACCCACGGGTCGCACGGTCATATCAGCAATCGTCTGAGACAGAGGTATTGTGAGAATCGAGACGATCGTGAAGATGTATTGATCGGGGACGCGGGCCCAAAACGACGTAGCGGCCGGTGGCGGGGTTACTTTCGCCGAGGTGGCAAGTTGAGGCCATTCCGGCTGCTCAAGGAGGACTTTGGGAATTTCAGGCTGCGGTACATCTCGGACTGGACTGTGTTCAATCAGCTCGTGGTTGCGAGCGCCGTATACGTCTTGTTCACCAACATCTTGCCCGGTATCACCTTTGCCAGCGACTTGTACGTCTTGACGGGGCAGTCGTGGGGCACCATCGAGGTTGTGTTTAGTACAGGGCTTTGCGGGGTTATCTTTGCTTTGTGAGTTGATGGCCAAAGACTCTGAAGGATATTCTGTGGAGTTTAGGTCATTTGTATGGGGTTCGACTAACACACTTGCCAAGGTTTTCGGCCCAGCCATTAACGATCCTCGGTGTAACTGGGCCATTCTCAGTACTGGCGGAGAATATCTATTCTCTGTGCGAGGAATCATTCAAGGTATGCCGCACTTACGCTGTGATGCGATACCCCGCTGACTTCCTTCTGATTCCCTTCCTGCCCTTCATGGCGTGGTCGCTCATTCATTCCGGCTGGATGCATTACCTCCTGGCCATCTTCAACGCCCACGACTACACCATGCAATACGTCACAGATTTCAGCACCGACATTTTCTCCCTCCTTAACAGCGTCATCTACTTCCAGAAGGCCGTCCTCGAGATCCAGCGCACAAAGACCGTCGTCTCAATGGCCGCCTTCCTGTACTCCATCATCGGCGCCGTGGGAACCTGCCTGCTCGCCATCTTCCTGTCCATGGCCGTCTCGTGGAAGCCACTGTTCCACAAGTACGTCCGCATGGCCCTGACCGAATACGCCGCCGCCATTTCAATCATCTTTTTCATCGGCATGCCGTACGTCGGCGACCTGGCCGATCTTAACCACTATCGGCTAGAAGTCTCCAAGACGTTCAGACCCTCGTTGCCGAGCCGAGATTATTTCTTTGTCGAGTTCTGGAAGCTCCCCATAGAGTGGGTATTTATTGCAATTATCCCGGGCATTATCATCACCGTTCTCTTCTACTTTGACCACGAGATTAGCAGCATCATCTGCACGGCCAAGAGGTACGGGGTTCAGAAACCTGGGGGCTATGCGTGGGATGTCATGCTTCTGGGCACCACAACCATGATGTGCGGTATCCTTGGGATTCCACCAGCCAACGGGCTCCTGCCGCAGGCACCGCTTCACTCCGAGTCTCTGATGTACACGGTTTATGAGTATCCTCAGGCCATGGATTCCGAACCCCCCGACGTTCCTCCCGCAAAACCCGTCTTGCGGGTGTACGAGCAGCGATTCTCGCCCTTAATCCAGGCGACAGGGATCCTGCTGTTCGTCTCGCCTCCGTTCCAACATGTTTTGGGCTTCACGCCGACGTCGGTCCTCGCGGGCTTGTTCATGTTCATGGGATACCAGTCGCTGAGAGTGAACCCGATTCTCGCCAGGTTCTGGCACCTCCTCACGCCGATCTCGGAACTTCCTGCTCTGTCTCAGGGCGCCAGCTGGGCAGGGATTCATTTCTTCACTATTACACAGATAGTACTTACAGGCATTGTGTTTGGCGTCACCTTGACCGTGGCTGCTCCTGGGTTTCCCATCATTATTATCATCTTGGTTCCAGTGCGGCTGTTCTTCATGAACAGGATTTGGAGTCGGCAGACATTACGGTACGTCGATGGATGGGCCACCAGAGAGGGCAAGCCGGAAGACGACGAGAATGATCGCATTCAAGAGGGAGTTGTGACTTCAAATGATGCGATCAGACGGGTTGTCGATGAGGAGCAAGGCGTCAAGACCGTATAAACGCTGGGTTTATTGCTTGCAACAGATTTAGGGAGGGGATACCTGCTCGCAACTACTACTGTTCTACCCCCATCTCCCATCTAATCGCAGGTTTTATCGCAATTTCCCCTCACTAACGTCCTAGTTCCCTTTAATCTATACAGAGATGGGGATTAGGGGTAAGATTGGGGATAGAAATATAAGTTAGTTAGGATTAATATGTTTATAGCTGGGGTAGGATAGCAGGAGCTGGGAGCGGGATATTATCGCCCTAGATTCAGACAACTTGATGGCCATTCCCATAGTCCTATCTCGCTCGCATCACTTATAATGGATAATCAACCTCTACCTGGTCATTTCACTCAGACTAGCAGATCACCGCCAGCATAGCACAAAGAGATGGACTGTTTTGAAAGTCCGCCCAGAACAGGCGGGGTCTGGCGATCGACAACCACTCGCAAAAAACCCATCCAATCCAAGTCGACTGCATGTCAACAATAACCTTTTCGGGTCTAGACCTCAAAGTATCATCGGATAAACACACCCATAGAGGGATGAGGTACAGACCGATATCTGTATAAGACATACCTCAACCTGTTTGAAGTATTTCATGGCTCCGCGACCCGACCGTCATGACGGATCTGTTCTATCCGCTGAACCCTCTTGCGCACGACAACACCAATACTGCAGATTCGCGAAGCCATGACTCTTTCCGTAGCTGGCAAATACGCTGTGATCACTGGTGCAGGTTCAGGTGCGTCCTGTCTGCACCCTTTTAGATACACCTTACTCACATTTCATAGGCATCAACCTTGCCTTCGCTAAAATGCTACTCGAACGCGGATGTTCTGTCATGATAGGAGACCTCACTGTCCGTCCCGGCGCATCCTCACTCCTGACCCAGTACTCCTATTCACAGCAGTCAAACAGGCCCTCGGCCCTGTTCCAATCCACCAATGTAGCCTCCTGGCCACAGCTCACGAAGTTCTGGGCCAAGGCCCTGACCTCCTTCCCCCAGATCGACATCGTTGTCCCGGGCGCAGGGATCTTCGAGCCCCCGTGGAGTTCGTTCTGGAAGCCCCCAAGGACCCGGACGAATCCGCAGACCGAGTCCCGCGACAGCGCGAACGCAGAGCCCGGCACCTATGCCGTGTTGGATGTCAATCTGACGCATCCGATCCGGCTGAGCCAGCTGGCGATCGGGTACTGGACGCAGCAGAAACGGAACGGCTGCCTGGTGCACGTTAGCAGCATCGCGGGCCACGAGTGTGGGATCGGGACGCCGCTGTACTTCGCGAGCAAGCATGGGCTACACGGATTTGTGCGGTGCCTTGGCGGTATGCGAGACCGACTTGGGATTCGGTGCAGTGCCGTTGCTCCAGGGGTGGTCATGGCAAGTTTTACTCTACATTTAGACCAGCGAGAGAGATTGCTGACGCGCGGCAGTAGACGCCTCTGTGGCTAGAGGACCCTGGGAAGAAGCACCTGGCGCAGGGTGAAGCCGGAGAGCTGTTCATCGACCCCGAGGAGATTGCGAGGGGCATGCTGGAGCTCTGCGAGAACCCCGAGTACGGCGATGGGACGATCTTGGAGTTCACGAAGGACGCGACGAGGGTCGTTCCCATGTACCATGCCGACCCGCCGAGTGGGAGAGGGGTAATGATGCCTCGATTTGCTGACGAAGGCGAGAAGCTTTGGAAGGAGCTTCAGGATAAGGGGTTAAAGGTGTAGCTGAGGACTTCGACTCCATATCTATGAGAGAATGATACTATTCACGGTGTTCTACATACTTGTTACGCCGGTCAATGTATATAGTAGCACACTTAAGGATCGGAAGCCCCGATGAGGGGTTGCTAGGACAGGATGTGGCATCGCACGCTAGAAACATTACAAGCTCGAATCTGCGTAGGCACAGTCTTCACTCCTGTTAATTCTTCAACCTTTGGATTGCACCTCGAAAACCGATCGGCCTATACATTGCCTTGAACCGGGCCCGTCACTGACAAAAGCCGGTTGATGTCAAGATAATGAAGACATATTGTGACAATCGCTACGTTGATACCCAGCGAGAAATCTGACTCCCCTTGAAACTAAGTTCATTTCCAGACATGTGAGTTTGGAAACGAAGACACCGTCGAGGAAAAACAGAGCCTGTGACTCTTTAGGACTGAGAACCTTAACCGGATTACCCGATTGGGGGAAAGTACACGGTCTCACCTGCGAAGCGGCTACAGCTGCACCTCGATGGAAGTGAGACACGGCTGAACGCCCCATGCCGACTCCTCACGGATTCCGGTCTGACGTGAGGAAGGGCATTAATTCACGAACGCTGCTCTCGACGTTTCGTGCGCGTCCTGCTTGCCACGTTGGTAGCTTTCGAAAACAGACATCACGGCCACAGATGTCGTCCTTGTGACGATGACGCCCAGACGACCGCATCTCGAGCTGTTCAACCCTGCCCATCAAAAGCCCGGTCATAAAAACTTCACCTCTTTCACACAGCTGCCGGCGGAGATCCGAATTCTCATCTGGAAGCATGCCCTCAAGCGTCATCGGATGATACACATCGTCCTCGAAAAGCGAGTAGAAAGGAGGGCTGGCAATGAGACCAAGATTGCTGAACGATACACTCTGCTAAATGGTCTGGGCCGGTCCGTCAGCGGGAACCACTACAAGGTGGTTACTCCAACACGGCATGTTTTTCTCCCTGGCAATGTTATGATGGTGAACAAGGAGGCGCAAGCGGTCGTCCTAGCATTCTACCCGGTGCATATCCCATGCTACATTAAATCCAGCGTTGATATGGAGGGCAAAAGCTCTATGCTGCGCCTGAATTTGGACTGGGACTACCTGAGGATCTCGGCCGACAATACCTTGCCCCTCTTCTTCGACTTCGTCCACGACCTTCGTGCCAACGACCCAGGAGGTCGCGGCCTCCGGCACCTGGTCGTGGAAGATAGCCACTTCCGTATCGCCGAGATGCCTTCCCTGTCGCCCACTTACCTCGACGTCCGCGCCCTTGCGGCATTCAGAGACACGCTCGCGGCGCTGAAAACCATCTGGTTCAAGAGCACGCCACCCGGCGGCCGCGGCCTCGACGTGCTGACCTGGCTCCGCGCCAACGTCTTCAACTACGGCTTTCCCGTGTTCCCGGCCTTCACATTCTTCGAACCCCCGCTTCCGGACCCGCGGGACATCTCCCGCGACCTGCGCAACGTCGGCGGCAGCGTGCCCGACTGGCGCGAGATGCCCCTCGGGTGGAGAATGCTCCTGCGCAGGCTCGGCATAAGCCCCGAGGACGTCGAGGGGGCTCCGGGCATCGACGTGCGCATGATGGTTGCCGCGGACCGGGAGGGAGACATCCGCACCCGCGAGGACGCTGCGCGGGCGCTGCACGAGGAAGACTTCGACTGGCTGCAGCTGCAGTGGTGGTTCCGCGGGTGGGACTCCCCTAGGCCCGGAGGCGGCGGAGACCGGCCGGCCGGGTGCTTCACGACGGCATCCGGGCTGCGGCCTAGCTTGCCCGAGCTCGACGGGCCCAAGGTCCTCGCTGCGGCGCCGCGCCCGGCGCTGGGGTTTTGGCTGTTCCCTGTCGACGCGTTTGGAGAGATTCCAGAAGAGGACCCGGATTCGTGGATCCGGTCAAAGGGCATCTTCGACTTGAGTTCGCACTGGCCCGACCTGGCGCTTGTGGATGTGCCGTGAGCTGTGAGATGGATGTTCTGCGATCCATCAGCGGTACCTTCAGTTCAGGATATCTTTGATTCTAGGTAGGCGAGGATACCCTGCCCCCAGCTCTGGCCATCCTACCCCCAGCTACTAAACGCATTAATCCCTACTAATTTATATTCCTATTCCTTATCCTATTCCTAATCCCGTCTCTGTATAGATTGAAGGGAATTGTGATGTTATGGAAGATTAGGACAAAACCTCCCATTATATAGGAGATGATGAGGGTAGAATAGTATTAGTTAGGGGCAGAGCATCTCTGCCTATGCTGGAAGGTTGATTTTGGTGGTGCGGAGCATGGCGTCATTTCGTACGACTGATTTGTGCCGTTGTCATGATCGCTTCTGATCCTGCCAGACATTGCGGTATCCAGTGACGACAGCGAGAATCGCTCGGCCCAGCCCCAATAGCGAAGCATACAAAACACAAGACGTCATGATTTCTTTTCGTCAAAGAGCATTGGGTAAAATAGCGAAGCGGGATGTCTGTCTCGATTAGTGTGCTGAAACGAGAGCAACTAACTTTGATGACTCTCTCCAAAAGCAAGTACTTCATCTATATCCAACATCTTATACGGACCGAGTTCAAAGGCCAGCCCGTCCTCTTTCCGCTGAGGTGTCCGGACGGCAGAGCAAGTCATGTAGTCTGGACCCAAAGCCTTGAGAGAGACGTTTGCGTCCTCGACCTTGGCGCCCTTGAACACAATCTCGTGATCCGTGACCGCCTCACCCTCGGCCTCGAAACTCTCTGCGGGAGCCGGTGGTCTGAACTTCTTGAACTGCAACTCTGCCAGCCACGGTGCGAGAAGCGCGTCTCCAGTCATCTTGACGTACGCCTCCCTCAAGCACCACAGAGCATAGAAGCAGCGCAGCTTGAAGTCTGCCGCATCCTCGACCGAGGCCCCAGGCTTTAATCCCGGTGGGATGGCGGCGAGCACTTGCCACTTGAGGAAGTTCGTTTCGATGGGCGAGAGCACATCGGCGTGGATGTCGACGAATTTGGGCCACCCCTCTTTCCTCAATATGCCGTGGTCCCTTGTACGGCGCTCCGACGTGCATACCACATCTACGCCGACGTCGACCGGGCCGTTCGCAGCCTCATACCCGTGGACCGCGAAGAGTGCGACGAGACCGGCTTGGTGGCTCACATTGAAGCTCAATGGGGAGGTACCGTCGGCGGCGCGGAAGATAGGCTTGGTGCGCTGGTCGCGAATGGCAGTAGCCTCGGGCCAGGGGACACAACAAAATCGGCTGATGGCGTAACGTTTCAAGAGATGCGAGCCTAAGGACAGCTTCGCGTCGCGCACATGGTAGTACTTTAGCACTGCCTTACGTTCTTCGGAGTTGAGGAGGTCGAGGGCTCGGGATGCCTTGTAGTGGTTTCGCGTCAGTATGTTTCTCAATCCTCAGGGGTGCGGTTTGGGAACTGGGTTCATTGTTTCTGGAGGGCTCGCTCGTAGAGCTGGGGCAGGTTTGAACGTCACAGCAGTGAAAGGGGCAGGGAGCAAAGTGCCACTCGTGGAGACAAAGGAGATACTACGTACGACTTGCTCAAGCTGCTTCGTTTCAGTGGCCTCGGGCCACAACTGCCGTGTATCTAGGATCCACTGTATGATAGTCGGGGCCATCTTGGATACAGCGGCCTTTGCTGTTTCGGGGATGGTCGTAGGAACAAAACACTAATTCTGCAATATGTCCGCCTGCCTTTCCAGCCGATGTAGTCTGCGTGCAGACTCGATGAGAACTTCCGAAGAAGGCACTCGTCAGGATGAAAGCCTCTCAGCTTATGCTACAAGCAAGATCGCTGTCTAGATGGCGGACTGGTCTCGTCGTCAGACGAGGGGTCGATTTGTGCTTGCCAGTAAATTTGATTACGCCTACGGGATTGGCCACGAGTTGAAGTTGCGTCCCTCACACTCTATCGCCCCACAGAGGCCGATAGGAAGTTGACGAGACGACGGGAATGCCGAGGCGAACGTTGAATCCACTACCGGCGTCACGTCGTGGATAAGCAATTGGATGACGACGTTCGGTAAAAGGTGCGCGCGCGCGTGGGTGACCACCGGCAGAGATAGGCAGACAAACGCGCAGGTTGGCGGCGTGTAACGGATCGGTGATTTGCAATTTCAAGTTTCAGACATCAGGCCATCGGGTTCTTGTTGGTAGGATTTGCGAGTCGTTCTTGGTTTCATTGAAGGGGTTTGGGCCTGGTTGGTCGACGCGATTGTCACAGGTTATGGTGCCGGGTTTTGAGGAGGGGGAGGTTGAGACGTTTCCACCTCCCCGAGCTGGAAACTGCAGGGTAAACACAGTCCACGGGTCCCAACATCTCCCAGCCTAGGCTGCTCCGGGGTCCGGAATAGGGCGGGCCAACTCTCACTAGCGCCTCTCCTGGTTGGCGGTGGAGTGTCACGGTGCAGATCACACCGAACGGCGGCTTGGCCCCCTCCACTTGTCCCGTCACAAACCTTTTCTCGACCTCAACTCCACCTCCACCACTTTACTACGCACTCTAACTGACGTCTTCGTGTATAAAGACGTCTTCGTCCGTCCTTCGTCTAACCACTTCCCCTCCTTTCCCTCTTCTTTTCAGCGCACTTCTACTCTCGTTTACAGGATGCGCCGCGTAGCCGAATCCTCTCAGCCAAACTCATCCAAAGGATGCTGCGTTCTTTCCTTGTCACTATCTCAACCCGGCCTTCCCCGTTCCACCGCCATGACCGTCAACCGCCAAGCTACGGTCTGAACTCATCCGACTGAGACCCAACAATCATGTTGCGACGTTCGAACGGGGCCAGGAGTGCCACCCTCTTTTTGTCTGTTCCGCAGGTCAGGCCATCTCTTCTCCTAGGGAGGCTTGGTCCCAAGCGTTGAGCAACCTACTTCTTTTGTTCGACTTTCCTGTTTTATGGCAGGCACATCTGCCGAAGACAGTCGAGATTCGACACCCTTTTTTTCAAACACATCCTTTCAACAACCGCTGGAAGGCTCCGCCGAGCTTTGAAGCGTCGATGATCCGTCCGAAGAGTCCACGCGCCGGGGTGCAAACAAACATGAGGCACGACAATCAATACCCTGGTGCGGCTGGCCGCGGACGATGCGAATCCGCTGGACAGAGCCGCGTGAGCCTGAAGCAACCGGTGTCTTTTCTCATTTTCTTTCCCGTTCGGTCCTCTCGTGTTCCGCCCGCCTCGCCCGGACCTGGTCTCTCCGTCGAGATAAGGAGGAGGGTTTGAGAAGGCAGGAGCTATCTTTGCTCGCCTGGCCCGGTCTCTTCGTGAGATAGGGACGGGCTCGAGAAGGTGGAGTGATAAAACGGGAGAGGGGCGCCAAATTCTTTCTTCTTTTTTTTTTTTTTTTCCAAGTCAGCCCATCACAACGCCGAGAGTTGGGCACGCCCCGTGAAGCGCTTGGGATGGGCTCGTATCTCCATGCCTTCCGCCTTGTTGCATGTATGGATGGTACGGGCCCGAAATTGCGTGGAGGGTCCCTTGCTGAGTCTGGACCTTTTCGTTGGTGCGGGGGATTAAAATGCTTCTGCGGGAGCATCGACTAACCAGACCTTGAGACGGAGGGGGGAGCAGGGGAGACCAGTTACCGGGTGGACCAGTACGAAGTGTGAAGATCATTCATTAGAGACTGACAAAGGGTAGTGGTACTACGGGATTCTACATCCCGAATACTGTGGCGGGGCGTGTATGCCAAAGCATAGTTATACTCTGATATCAATGTTAATATTGGCTATACTCGATGCTTGAGGTATTTTCTCTGATCTCCTCTTGCAAGAACAAGTAGAAACGGTTGTACACGCATGAACACAGCAAGGCGGCATTCTACCGTCTGCGCTATACCAGAGCTGACGTTTCTAAAGGTTACTAGTGTACTGATGGAGCAGGTACTGCCATCGGCATCTGGATATCATTGTCTTACCCATGGACAACTGAGCAGTGGTCTGGGCCAGCATGGTGTGCATACGGAGTAATTACCACGTTAGGAGCGCACATTCTTCTACTTTGGTCTGGGTGACGGTCAACGGTGTCTGCTGCATTCCCCGGCTGCAAGCCTAATGCACGTGAGACCTGAAAGCAGAACCAACCTGGTGGCTGGCAAGGCTCTTTGAATCCTGCCAGTCCATACAATCTGACCTCTGCTGCTTACCCTTCTGTCTGCTTCCATAAGCGATTTTTTTGGTGGGTTTCGATATCAGCTGAGAGGTGCGGCTAAGGTGTGTATGGTCACATTTTGCATGGGGTAATCAAATCAGGCTGCCACCTAAAATGAACACAGCTACGTAAGGGACCAATTTAGTGATTCCGACCGCCACTATGAAGATGCGCTGCATGTTCTACCTTCGAAGTTCTCACGCCCTTGTGTCGCCTGACGCTGGCTTCTTTCAATGCTCCATGACTATTCAATCTTTTCTTTTGAAGCGACAAAACGCCTGCTCTGATAGCAACGTTGTTTCCCGATTACCAATACTGCAACATGAGGCTTATTAATGTTGAGACATTAGACTTATTAGAGTTCTTTGGGGCGAGCATACCACCATACGCTATCCTCTCTCACACTTGGGGCAAGGAGGAAGTAACCTTTCAAGATTGGCAGGACCCTGGCCGCCGGACCAGAAAGGCTGGCTTCGCCAAAATTGAAGGGGCCCGTCGCCAGGCCAGAAGAAATGGTTTCAAATGGCTATGGGTCGACACGAACTGCATTGACAAAAGCAGCTCAGCTGAACTCAGCGAGGCCATCAATTCCATGTTTGCTTGGTACCAAAGAGCAGGGATCTGTTATGCTTACCTCGAGGACATCGTTACAGCCGGCACCGAAGAGGGCCGTTTGATGAGTCCGCTGGGTTCCAGCCGTTGGTTCACACGCGGATGGACTTTGCAGGAGCTCCTCGCCCCTCAGAACGTTCATTTCTATGATCAGAATTGGAAACGGATCGGCAGCCGAAACAACGCTCTTGTGAAGCAGATCGAAGCGGTTACGGGGATCGAAAGTGACTACCTCATAGGGAAGATCACAGTAAAAAATGCTAGCATTGCGAAAAAAATGTGCTGGGTCTCGAGGCGAACAACAACTAGAGAGGAAGACATGGCTTACTGCATGCTTGGTCTCTTCGACATCAATATGCCACTGCTTTACGGAGAGGGTGCGAAGGCGTTTGTCAGGCTTCAAGAGGAGATCATCAAGGTGTCCACCGATCACACACTATTCTGTTGGCAGTGGCGACCGTCAACACCACGCGACTGGGCCAGCCTTTTGGCTCCATCTCCGAGCGCTTTCATAAACACGCGGCGAGTAGTACAGATGACGACACAATTGCATCCTTATGGGACAAGCAAGCGAAATCAAGAAATCTCGACCTATCTCATGACCAATGCTGGTCTGTCTATCCGACTACCTGTACTTTACACTTGGAGCGGATACCTAGTTGCCTTGGAAGCCATCCCCGAACACGGAACCGATACTAGGGTAAAGGAATTGACACAGTATTGGCTGCTGCTATACGGCGATCAAAGGGCTGACCAGCTTTACCTTCAGCGACAAGCTGTTCCGATGGGCCCAGTCATCCTCGACCACAGCTTGCAACAGTTTGCCAATCGCAGGTCAATCATCGTCCGAAAAGAGAAGAGCAAAGGGACTTCAACAAACCAAATCTCTTGGGGTCTTACGCCAGAAGATTTGCAGCAGCAAACCGGCAAACTGTTTGGCTGTTTCTTTGTTTTCCACTCCAACAAATTACGGAACAGATGGCTCCGAGACAACGCGCCACGTTCGTATATTCGCTCAGACTTTGTTTGGCTGAAAAATCGGAAGAAATCCATGTCGAGGGGAACACGGACACCCGCTTCTTTTGAGGTTGGTTATCAGTTTATGACGAACGTCTTTCAAGGACAAGAGGGAGGTAGTAGGCCCGGTCAGAAGTGGGGATCGCTTTTCTTGGCCGTCAGAACGACGAACTTCTCAAACGATGCAGCGTGGTTTGCCAGGATTATAACCCACACCTGGCCATTGAAAGGCGTGAAGGAACAGCCGAAACTTGAGGAGCTTCTTCGATGGGTCTTGAGTTCACAAAATGAACAGCACTCACAAGTGAGTGTTGACTTAAACTTGCGCCTCAGGCTTGGACAGAGTGAAATGGTTGATGTGCATGGCGCTCGAGCGCGACTGTTGCTTCTTTCTGAAGTTTTAACCAAGCCGGAAACGGATCTCGACGACGTCGCGTCTAATGATTCTAGGGAGGTCGTTTTCCCAAAAGTGTCTAGCGGTATGTAGGAGTAATATATCTGAGAGTGCGTGAGACGGCTTCGAGGGTCCCAATGGCAGTGCTGAGGGCAGTGGGATTGTGGTGTGTAGAAGTGAAATCCATGTATCCGGTCAGGAGCTCACTTGGTACCACATCTGGGGCCCGATATTCCATGTACATTAGTACCTTATTTCATCGTTTTGCATTCTGGCTACATCAAAATCTATTGTCAGTTATCTAGAAGACCTATAGGAAGGCTTAGTTTCCAAATACCAGCAGACTGCGGGTTACCAATCCGGCCCCCAAGATGGGTTCCTGGATAATGGTCAAGATATCTCGCTTGTTGTGTGCTACTACTACTGGAGCAGGACTCTTGTTTATTATTATGTACTAGCCGTCTGTTCCTACTAGGCTGCAGGGTCTAAAGCCGAAAAGATTACTAGCAATGGTATCGCTATGGACGAATGTCTGGCCTAGATTCTTTGCCGCTAACAAGCTGGTCTGTGGCAGCCGTAAGAACGAGGGTTACAGAGCTTGCTACTATTAGTTGTGTCTGTAGCCCCATTCTTTGGTCGACGGGGTAAGATAGCTCCTCACGAAGCGGAGTAGGCCATCGGTTCGGGAGTAACGCCCAGGCGTCCACCTGCTCGGCTTCCGAATAGCCCCGCAGCCGGTCACGAACGAAGGCTAAACTAACGGCAAATGCTTCGTCTTGATCGGTCACAATATGTCCCGCTCCGTCCGTTTTAGGGACTGGCGCTCTCCAAGTTTGGGTGATTGAAGCCGTTACAATAAATGTCCTCTTCGCTCCATCTAGATGATTCCAGTGAGGGCCGGATTAGTAGTTGGATTGGTGACGACCAGCGAATACCTGGTGTTGTATGTATTCTTTCGTATTTTGCTCCAGTTGGAGTGAATGATGATTTTCTATGAGACGGGGCAGGAATGGTCCCGCATAACGACTTGATCCAGCGAGAACAAGCTGACCCGACAATAAGGCGGTGCACAAAGATGAAAGGTGCTTAATGCTGTGTTCGAGTAGGCACAAATACGTACGGAGCTTACACCAACGCTTGTGAGGTTGATGAGCTTGCGATACTTCCCGAACAATCGTGTGTCTTATCACATCACCAGCGATGACCGAGCCAACTCTATATTTCCGTAGACGCAAGCCAGCCAAGGTTTCCCAACACCTAAACCAACTGGCTAGAAAAAGTTCCATCTTCACAGGCGGATCTCGGACTTTGCAAGTGATGCGATTGCGTGCTGTGCCTCATGATTGAGTCGGGATGTCTCTTGGAAGTACCCAAAAGATACACCGTGGGTTTGACCCATAGATCGGTGATTAGACCAAGTTCTTGTAAAACTCCATGACGCCTCCCGATGCTTCGCTGTCCAGATCATACACATAGACTGTACAAGTGATGTGTCCGTGCCTTCTCTCGGCGGCCCCTTTCCCTCCTCTTCTCTTCCGATTCTCCTCCTCACTTTTTCTGGGCTGCTTCCTGCTCTTTCCGGTATTGTTCGTTCTCAATTTCACGCCAGTCCCTGGGAGCGGGCTCGTTGCCGTCGGTTTCACCTCTGCCGCCAGCGAAGGCCGGGCGGCCGGCGTACAGCTGGTAGCCCTTGCCGGCCTCGGCGTCGTTCATGGTCTTGTAGTTGACGGGCATGTTGCCACGGAAGCGCTTGCGCATGTCGACCATGCCGCGCTTGCACTCGCCGAAGCCCTTCTTGAGCTGCTGGCACTTCGTGGGGAGGGTCTCGACGAGGGGGGAGCGGAGGCAGTCGGAGGCGCTGTTGCGCTGGACCATGACGCACTCGGATTCCTGGAGGCATTGCGCGAGGGCCTCGCCTGGGTAGGGTCAGTACATTGATGCTGGAGACTGCCCAGGGCGGTGGGTGAGGGAAGACATACGCAGTTCTTTGCAAGAGCTAGGCATGGCGACGACGGTGCTGTGGCATTCCCTCGGTGGGTAGACACGGGTGCGGATGGTGGTGCGACCTCTGGAGCTGTCGGAGCTTCGGGTTCGCGACGAGCACTGGGGGAAAAAATCAAGCGTCCTCTGATTGGCCGAAACACAGTCTCGAAGACCCGCTCCCGTGCATTGCAGCGGTTTGTTTCTGCAAGGTGCAGAAGGCCGCCAAGGTTGATGGCCCTGCAGTCCTTCAATCAAGAAACTCCACACTATCACGGAGGTAGGTACGTACAGGTACGGATACAGGTACCTATCTATCAAGGGTCAAGGCCCCCTCGCCCAACCATGGGCGAGCACGCGACGGCGTCCCTGCCACGGACACAACTGTCAGATTGGTGATTGGGTAGTAATTGGGACAGGAGGTGAGGTGTGGTGTGGGCGGGTGTCACTCAGGGCAAGTGTGCTGTGCTGTGACCTTGGACCTGGACCTTTTTGGGAGCTTTCTGCTCACAGATCATTGCTGCATCTTCACATGTGACATCACCCTCGCTCGCGCGCATCGCTTCCTCCCATCTTCTCTCTTCCCTTCCACCTCCGTCCACTTCTAGAAACGCTACGGTGACGGTGACACATTTGGCTCACCTCGTCCATCGCCAATCCGGAATTCGGAACTTAAGCTTTTGTTGTCCTCGGTTTGCGAGTGATGATGGCTTGAAATCCCCCTCCTTCTTCCTTCCTAGACATACCCCGTTCCGTTGCGCCACAGCTTTTCTTCTTTAGACTAATCTCGTTCCAACCTAACCGCGTACCACGATGGCCATCCCTTTCATCGGTCGACTAAACGTGTAAGAGACGCCCGCTGAGCTTGTGCCTCTTCCTCCCCTTCCCTTATCCCAAACTCCTTCCCCTTTTGCTCTGTGGTTCGCGGATAAGACGTGGTCTGGGACTGATGGCATTGCGCAGCATTGAATATTTGGCCCTGGTAGGGTCGTTCCTTCTGGTCGGACTCGAGGCTATCATCCGCGTCCTGACTCTGGCTCTACGTATGAACTTGCGCCTTGCCCAAACAGTGGCGTCCTAGCTAGCTAATCCGGTTTCCCTCAGCTTCGCCGCTCATCCATCTCTTTTATCGAGCTTCCCGTCGTCTCTTCCACCGGTTCTCTGCCCCGGCAAACAAGCGTGCAGAGCAGCGTAAGGATTGTTGGTGCCCTGGAGGCCGTTCTACCCTCGCGATGCGACTGGGCTAACCGCAGGCGTTTTGTCCAGCAATCTCGACGTCCGTGAGAGACGCCTCCGACTTTGTCGACCTCTGCCATCTGTACGGTTACGAAGCCGAGGAGCACGTCCTTCAGACCAAAGATGGATACCTTCTTGGCCTACACCGCCTGGCCTGGAAAAAAGGAGAGGAGGGACAGAAGGTCAACGGTGGTCCGGGAAGTCTGAAGAAAAAGGTCGTGTACCTTCACCATGGTCTACTGATGAACTCGGAAGTCTGGGTCTGCTTGACTAGCGAACAGCGATGCCTTCCCTTTGTGCTCGCTGAGCAGGGCTACGATGTTTGGGTCAGTGTCAATACGCCTCTAATTCCTTTGAACGCAACGCTGATGAGTATTCAAGCTTGGCAACAACCGTGGCAACAAGTATTCCAAGAAGTCGGTACATCACTCGCCTAAGTCACCTGAATTCTGGAATTTTTCCATCGATGAGTTCGCTTTTCATGATATCCCAGACAGCATCGCTTACATCCTCGGGACGACGGAGCAGGAGAGCTTGTCGTACATTGGCTTCTCGCAAGGGACTGCGCAGGCCTTCGCGACCCTTGCAATCCACCCAAAACTCAACCAGCAAGTCAACGTGTTCATCGCTTTGGCACCGGCCATGTCTCCTGCCGGCCTTTCTAATGGAATCGTCGACGCCTTGATGAAGGCCTCGCCCCAGGTCTTGTTCCTCCTCTTTGGTCGTCGATCCATTCTCAGCTCAGCCACCATGTGGCAGTCCATTCTCTACCCGCCCATTTTTGTTAGAGTAATTGACATGGGTCTTTCCTTTCTCTTCAACTGGCAGACGAAGAACATATCTCTCAGCCAAAAGTTCGCCGCATACCCGCATCTCTACTCTTTCACCAGCACGAAGAGTGTGGTCCACTGGTTTCAGATCATTCGGAACAAGTCCTTCCAAATGTACGACGACGACGTCCACCCGCCTGTCTCGATTAGTTCCTCGAGCAAGTACACCAAGGTCGCCAAGTATCCCACACGAAACATCAAGACTCCCATCGTCCTTGTGTACGGCGGCAGTGACTCGTTGGTCGATATTAAGGTCATGATCAAGGAGCTCCCACCTCAGACTGTAGCTACCGAGATTCCTCATTACGAGCATCTTGACTTCCTGTGGGGCCGAGATGTCGATGCCCAAGTCTTTCCTCACGTCTTTGATGCCCTCGACAGTTTCACGGATGCTTTGCATACCAAAGAGGAGTACGATCGATACCAGCTTGCGAGACAAGAAAGCCTCCTGGGCTCCGGGAATGCTTATACGAAGAACACATACAAGGAATGCGATGTGTCTGCTAGCGATGGCTCAAACACTGTGGATGAGGGACAAAATGGCAACGGTCTCGAGACGCCTGTTTCACAGAACAAGACTCGGGACCGCCCCTCGGCAATTCCATCGCCGCATCACACCACCAGGATGCGGACACCTCACTCCCAGGTCGTGAACGAAGAGGAATCACCCTCGCCATCCCCGGATAGACCCAGTAGCCGTGCCGCAGAGGGGGGAGAGAGACCCGACAGCTCATTGGATACGCGTGATTCGCCAACAGCGAAGCTTAAGGGTATTGGCGTCCGACGAGGAAGTGGAGGAAGCCATCTCAGTCTGGATAGCATGCGCGAGGGTCGAGGGATTAGCCTTGGCACGAGCAAGGCTCTAGGAGGTGTAGTCACTAAGAGCCCGATCGATGCCAAGGGGCTAGGAAACACCCAAACAGACGAAAACAAGAGTGGAAAGAAGAAGAAGCGTGTGATAGTTGCGCCGTAGAAGAGAGTGTGTAGGTGTAGGATATTGTCTGAACCTAAATAGCCGACAGTGCAACACGCCGTGAGCAAACACTCACTATAAACGAACAAACTTGACGTGCTGCAAATGGTTGTTCTGCCCTAGAACTTGCTTGCCAATTCCTATCACCTTGATGATTCCCCTGCCCTCTTCCTTTACATCCGCTCGATCTTGTAACAGAGAACCGACCCCCGCGGAGGTTTCAACATCCAGCTTGCCTGTAATCGGGTTTACTGCAATCGTACCAAGACTGAAAATCTTTTGTGGGCACCCGTCTAATGATCCAGAGGGTTCTTGCGTTGTGGTTTAAAGTATATCGACCCGTAGGTTATGCGTCCTCAAGGTAGGTCTGTCTGTCATACTGTGCAAGTGGCTTGAAATGCCATCCATTTTTTACTGTTCCACGCCTTTGGTGTGACCAATGGTCCACACTGGATCCAGATGGATGGATGGCTTCCTTCATGCCAACCCTCACAGTGTAACCAAGAAGATGACGACCGATATGTTCCCTGGCTCAATGGAACCATCGTGGGCTACGTAAGGACACCGTCGCGGTTGGTGCCACACTTCATGGCGTCCCGATAGACTCGATGATCCTTCTGGGTACGACTAAGTCTGAGGGAACCTATCTCCGTTCCGTTGCGGGCAATCCATCTCCGTTGACAAGGGGGGAGAGGTTTAAATCAGCCCATCTCTCCTGGAGGGTTTGCTTTTTCTCATTCTCCAAAGCACTGCACTCACAAGTCTTGACAGTTCTGTCAGAGAGGCCAGACATCACGACTTCAACCACCACCACAACAACCGACCATCCAACCATCAAATCACCCAACCAACTAACCAAAATCTTTTCCAATCAAGAATCGCAAATATGATGACTGCAAAGCAGTTACTCGAGCTGGTTCTGATCCAGGAGGGGTACAGCTTCGAGAACCCCCCTCCCGAGGAGGTCATAGATCGGATCAAGATGGACTACGCCCCGTTGATGCCTGTCTTCTGCTATCACGAGCCCATGCACAGTTATTGCGAAGGCGTGCCGTCGTACTACATGTACCGAATCGCCCTCGTCCCCAACGTTCTCTTCGTGGTCCTCTTCGGCCTCGCCCTCTTGGCTTTCATGGCCACCTACGCCGCCACCCGCCGCGGCCTGGCGTTCAACATCGCCATGAGCCTGGGTGTTATCACCGAAGTCGTCGGCTACGCCGGCAGAATCATGAGCTGGACTAACCAGTGGGAAGAGGCCGGCTTCATGATACAGGTCATCGCCCTCACCATAGCCCCGGCATTCCTGGCTGCCGCGATCTACCTCTGCATCCGCCAGATCGTGACCGCCTTCGAGCCGAAAAACTCGAGGATCCCGCCCGAGTGGTACACCAGAATCGTAAGTACTCTCTCTGTCCCAACCGCCCCCCCCCCCCCCCCCCCCCCCCCCCCAAACGTAAACGGAACGAAACAGCTAACTAACCCACAGTTCATCCCCTGCGACCTGACCTCTCTGGTCCTCCAGGCCGTTGGTGGCGCTCTCGCCTCCGTCGCCCACCACCGCAACCAGTCCACCCGCACAGGCGACAACGTCATGCTGGCCGGCCTCGCCTTCCAGGTCTTCACCATGCTCGTCTTCATGATCGTTGCCGCCGACTTCGGCCTGCGCACCTACCTCCGCGCCCGCGGCGCCCACCTGCCCAACATCTCCATCACCCTCGACAACCGCCCGGCCATGGTGTGCCTGCGCGCCTCGCGCCGCTTCAAGGCCTTCCTGGCCGCCCTGGGCCTGGCCACCGTCTGCATTTTCGCCCGCTGCATCTTCCGCGTCGTCGAGCTGAGCGGCGGCTGGACCGGGCCCCTGATGGCCCGCCAGGACCTGTTCATCGCCTTCGAGGGCGTCATGATCGCCACCGCCGTGCTGGCCCTCAACTTCTTCCACCCAGCCTTCTGCAGCAAGGAGCTGCTCGACCCGCCCCCCCGCAAGGAGGTTGTCAGGACGGAGCGCCCGGAGCCGCCGGCCTTCAAGATGGTGAACTTTATTATTGACGAGGACGAGCTCGCCGCCCAGGACGCCGCCCGGGAGGCCACCCAAACAGTCTAATAGTGCCGGCTTCGAGGCGTCGGGCGACCTCGAAGGAGGCCTCGTTTATGGCAAAGATAGGGATGGCTCTTGAGGATAATAGGTGTGATTGTCAATATTGAGACATTGGTGGCACGAAAACCCCCGGTTGAATAAAACTCTTGGTCCAGGTCAGAGAAAGTTGGTTGCCTTATGACTCATTCGAAGGTGCCGTGTACTGCAGGCGTCCCTTTTTTCCATCTGGCGCAGCAAGAGAGACCGATATAGAGAGCAGGAACATAAAGGTACACAATGAATACAAGGCACGGAAGGAGTGTTTGTTTTCCTACAGTCGTTCTACAAAACCATTTCGGCAAAGCTCCGACAGACTCGTCGCCCATGCCCATACTTACACTTACAACACATACTGTTTCTCTGGTTTATTGAGACGTATGTATGCTGTTACTAACAGGCAAAGTAGATGCCATGCCACCAAGTCATGAGGTATGCAGAAGCTCAAAATATGATTTAAACTGTTTATGTACGGCCCGGCAGGGCTAACCAACTGCTCTTTCGAGACGCCAGCAAGCACTCAAAGCTTTGCTGTCCCTCAATATACTCTCACTAATAAACAGTGGTATCTCCACTCAGTTCCATTTTTCTGTTGCCTACTTGCCGTTTTTCCATTATACCTGTACCTCATTCCTGATGTTTACATCAGGTCGAATCACTTATAAAAGTAACGCAAGGAGGGGGTATCGTGCGAACGCCACTGGAGGCCCTCAAGCTGGCACTGAGGCCTTTGCTTGGGGTGTGAGGGGTATGTAAAGACGAAGGAAATGAACAATATTGCCTGACGCCAACGGAAAGGGAAACGAGCTTTGTACTCAATCAGGTGCTTTTGAAGGGGGGTATTACGAATGATTGAGAGATACGGGGAGCCATGCCGGCCCAGTAATCTCTGCCGTCATCTAGATGGAGACGTTGCCAAGAGGCAGGATCTTTGACGGATCGCCGATGAAGCGATTGCGATAGTCGACAATGCCTTGTGCAATGCTGGGGAAGTCCTTGATGTTCTGCGATCTCATCTCTTGGAGCAGCTTCCGCAACCCCTCATTGAACTTTGCCCTTTCAGGCCCTTCGTGTGTAGTACCGCCAAGCTGGAGGAGGATTTGGTCGTCTAGAGCGTGGGGGGACGACCGTCAGCGCTCAACATGCCTCGGGAACATGCGACGTGGTCATTAGTCCGTGCGGGGTGAAGGCGACCTACCCGGCAGCTTCATGGACTCGAAATGCTGGTAAATGCAGTCAGCACCCCTGGGACAGTCGCGGCTGGCCAGTTGATCTGGGCAGATGGGGAGGTTCGGGTCGATCCTGTTGCTGTAGGTGAGGGACCGAAGCCCGCCAGGGACGGTTTCAGCAAATTTGGGATGGTATCGGTAAGCACGGAAATACTGAAGCGGACTCTCGTAGGGGACGAAGTGGTCGGCGGTCGAGGGTTCAGCAGTGCTATGTGTTATGGGTAGGGCCTGTCAAAGTCAGTTGTTGAAGTTTGCCCATGGCGTGAAACGAAGTGTACTTCTCTCACGGCATCAACTCCCTGCTCAGGAGTTGACTCATTGACTCCTATAGATATCTGCTCAGGGATTGGTGAGGCTCTAGAACTTTGTTGCTGCGAGTCAGTTTCACTATTGACCAGCGAGACAGAGCTGTCTGCCGCGGCTGGACTGAAAGGTAGAGACTTTGTCGCCACTGCGGAAGTGGTGTTGTCAGGGGGTTTGGAGGCATCTGAAGAGGGCTCTCGGTCTTGCTCAGAAGAACTCGAATCATCAGACTCGCCCATGACAACATCAGAGGCATCATCACTTGTAGCAGGCTGAGACTCATTGTCATTACCCACGACCTCGTGGTTGACAGATATCCTGGGAGCAGCAGACACTGGGTTCTCTGTGGATGTTGGGGCTTTAGGGGGGCTCGTTGCGGCTTTACCAGTGACCGCGACTTCTCGCGGAGGAGTGGGAGCTTTCCTGTTACGTTCCGTCGAAGGGGCCTGGAAGGGGCTGATGACTGCGGCGTTGGGTGCAGCTACCGCAGCGCCGGTGCTCTGTTCCACAAGGGGTGCGGCGGCAGGCAACGGGCTTTGAGACTTGGGCTGAGATTCTATCGCTGCCTGATTGACAACTGGATCGACTGCTCTTTGATTAGCTATCTTTCCGAAAGGCCAATGTACTCGAGTTGGGAACTAACCAGATTTACTCTTGAGCTGATTTTGGGGCTCACCCGATTCATCTGAGTCCTGGTCGAGCTGTTCCATTTGCTCAGTCAACTTCTGCTTCTCCGCCATCTCCTCCTCAATTTCCTTCTCCAGACGAGACATCTGCGATTGGAGAAGACGAAGCTTGCTCTTTTTCGCCTGTAATCGATTTTCCACAAGAGGAAGATTGGTGCTGACCGCGCGGAGCTTTTGCGCTCGGCTCGAGCCATCCTCGATGCGCTTGTCCGACAGCTTAGGTAGGCGCATGGAACTGCTGGGTTCGGCTATTGCCGGAGACGTTTGACCGTTGGGATGGTCCGATGTACTGGATGCATCCATAGACTGAACTCGCCGCGTACCTGGCTTACCGCTCTCCGAATCAAGAGTGGAGTCCGGCGTCTGTCTGTTGAACTTAGGGGCACCTGACTGGCTGCTCATCGCGGCCTTCAGCTTGGCGCGAGCTTCAGCCAGGGCAATCTTCCGCTTCATGGCCTCTATCTGTTTATCCATGACATCAATATGGGCTTGCTTTGGCTGAGTGCCTGTAATACCAGACTGAGGCGTAACGACATGGCTCGGGGCTGGACTCGAGAGCTGGCGCTGGCCAAGACCTTCTGTCAACGGGGGAAAGTCACGGAAGGACGCCGTCTTCCCAGATGGCGTGTCGTTACGTTGGATGCTCCCTGGATCGTCTGTCGGAGACCCTATCTCCATCTCAACATCCTCGTCGTCAGAAGCATCGCTGACATCGATGACGAAGGGCTTGTTTGGCAGTGTGTGGCCAAACGGCCGCTTGTTGACATGCAAGCTGGACACGAAGTCGGCGGCGACCGGTCGTTTCCGCTGAGTAACAGAGGCAGGCTGTGGGGCGGTCATGAAAAGACCAGGAATGGTCGATGCAGGAGCGGGTTGAGGAGCCGATTGCTGAGAGACACCAGCCTGGGCACTTTGGTTCGCAGACGGGCCGGTCGGGGCACCAGCGGGTGCTGATAAGGGTTCCCGAGTCGGCGATGCTGGGGATGTCTCTGTCGGTTGAGCTGCTTGCAATGATCCTTTTCGTTCTGCGGCCTTCTGAGCTCGAACTTCGCGGGACTTTTGAAGGGCATCGAGCTTCTGTTGCTGGACAGTTGTCTTCTCGCTCGTACTCGCAACCTGCGTGCTGTTGTTAGGCGCCGACGACGCGGGCTTTGCTCCCTTTGCTGCCAACAGACGCGCAATCCGATCCTTTCTCTCTTCCCCGGCTGATTTGGCCGCCGTGGGCGACACCGGATCCGTAGGTTTCGAGATTGCTGCTGGTGCAGGCGCACTGCTAGCCTGAGAGCTTGGCTGGCCGGACGGCCGGGAGAGACCCGGTGGTTGCGTAGTGCTCGAGAGACCAGGAATGGAACCCTGACCTAGGGTGCCAGGATCCAGTTTCAGCTCGGCCAAGAGGTCTTTGACAACAGTCCTATCGATGCCCTCGTTGACATAGTCCTGCTGGCGGATACCTAGCGGCCACAAGCTGAGAATGGCTGCCTGGGCTCTTTGCCGAGCATCGTCCACGGCTTTCTTGCCTGACTGCTGACCAGCGCTGGCCAGGGCTGATTGGGAAGCCTGGCTACGGGACACATGTGTCTGTGGAGAGCCACTATGTTGGTCATTCGTTTCGATGTGCGAGTGAACTTCGTGAGGAGACAAGTGGGGGGAGTAGGATCCGGACCGCTCTCGTTCTGTCTGTTTGTCAGCCGCGATCCAAAATATTGTTTGTGTGGGATACATACCATCGACGCCAGAAGCTGCGGGAGTCTTCATCCCGCCATCTTTCGCACTGCCATACCAGGTGGCGGTTGCGGCAGTACTGTTGCTTCCGTTCTGGCCGGCTGCGTTCGTAACCGCCCGGGGGCCTCCGCTAGGTTGTTGGGCGCCGGTAGCGGGAACAGTTTCCTGCGGCTCGTAGACATCGTCGAGTTCACCGTCGCTCAACTCGCCCTCCTCAGCATCGCCGCTCGTCGGCTTTGCAAGGCCCTTGGGCGCAGTAGGTGGAATTGGCCTCGAGGCCATAGGTGCCTGGGGCTTGTGCGCATCGTCCGACTGATAGTACTGCGATGCTGGGATGAGGTTGGGCCCCTCGCGCGGAGGCTGCCACGATTGCTGGTAAGGAACCTGAGATACCACCGGCGGTTGCTGTTGCTGCAGCTGCGGCCAACCAAAGCCTTGAGAATGACTGTAGCCGAGGCCTGGTATCATTGTTTGGTTCTGATCATATGAGTCTGGTACGGGAGGAGGGGCATCAAAGGCGTTTGGGTGCTGAGGGTAGGTTGCCGCTGGGGGAGGAAAGGGCGGTATGGATGGAAAGTAAGGTTGCTGCTGTGCAGGTGGTGCCTGCCCCGGGTACGGTGAGTACCCGTACGGATAATAATTATTCATCTTGGAGGACTGCGAGCGTGACTGCCAAAGGTAGGTCAATCGAAAAGGACATGCCTCGGAGGGGCAAGGCGCAGCGCGCGCAACTGGCAGCCACCTAGGGATCGAAGTGTGTGTGGTTTTTGGTGGATGCTGCCCCAACAATTCGTCCGTCAGTAGCTGGTTGCGCTAGAATCGCTAGAACAACAAAAGCAGGCAAAAGAAGTCTGGGTAAGTCGGGCCTATGTTCTGGAAAAGCAAAAGGAGCATGGCAGTTTGCAGAAAAGGAGTGACCGGGGGTTGGTGTGGCCAAGACCGTTGGTGGTTTGCTTGCTTGCTTGCTTGCTTGCTTTGCCGAACTAGGATGTTAGAGGAGATTTCACGGCGCGAAAAAATAAAATAAAAAAAGCTCTTGTCGGAAAAACAATCGTCATGCACCTCAGATGTGGGCGCGTGCCAACCAGCAGCAGAGGCAGTGGTGGGCTATCCGGATTTGGACAGAGCGAAAAACTTCTGCAAGAATACGCGATCTCAAAAACCCGCGAAATATTCTTTCCTCCTGTCGCAAAGATAGAACTTTGAGAGTTGAGGAACGAACGGTGGCGTCTTTGATTGATGTCGATGTACGCGTGTGGTTGGGAGAAAGGGCAGCGTCGGCATCAAAGTTCAATGCAGCCAACTGGCGGCTGCTGACGGAGGTCGGACAGTCGAGTCGAGGATCCTTGGGGAAAGTCCAGAGCCAAGTGTCGGTACCTAGGTACTTGGTAGGTACCCAACCCAAAGGGCCGTGCAAAGAGGGAGGGGGTCTGGAAGAGGTCCTCGGCTGGGGCTAGTCCCGTTCAAGCGGCCTGACTTTCGACGGTCTCGCGTCACCATTGAAGTTGGCGTCTGTCACGTGGGCGGTGCCCCCCTCCCCTCCCCCCGGGCCCCCATTGTTTACTTTGCTCAGGCGTACCCTGAGCAACCGTCCTCCCATATCCCTGTTCATAGTCGAAAGTCAACAATATCCATCCTTACGTCGAATGTCAATCCTCCACTCCCCAGCCTCCCCGAGCTTGCTTTGGTCTTGTCTTTTTTGCAACAGCAATTTCGCTCAAGGGCCTGCGACTCGGCGACTTCTTTCGCATTGTTTCCTTTCACAATTTATCGCCGTATTGCCCTTCGTCAGCTTTGCTTCTGTCTTAATGTTTACTCCATGAGCGGGACATCTACGAGAGACGTTTTGCGACGAACGACACGACACAACCCACGGTTCTGAGAACCGCCTCATTTTAACGATACCACTTCTCCCGCGATTCCCAAATCATGGCGCAACCGCGCAATAATCCTTTCGCTAGGACTTCGCCCGGTCCTAGCAACAGCCGGCCGAAATCCGCAGTCTTCTCCTCCCCGTCTCCGTTATCAGCTGTCTCTGCGCCAACGTCGCATGTCAGAAACAATTCGACTGCGTCAATAGCACCCGCGGCACCTGCGGCGCCCGTCATGCTCTCGGGAACTGGCCACTTCCGCCACAGCCGCTCAGATTCGAGGAACAGTGGTTCAGGGACCTTCGCGCCCTCGTTCATCAAGGCCGAGGAAATGCGCGGAGACTCAAACACGGTCAGGGGCATCGAGGGAGAGAATGACTTCTCGGGAAAGCGTTATGTGTGGCTTAAGGACCCCCAAGCCGCCTTCGTGAGGGGTTGGGTGGTTGAAGAAACCGGAGGCAACAAGATCCTCGTCCAGTGCGACGATGGCACAGTGAGTCTGCTAGTCTGCGTACGCTCCTAACGTAGCTGATCCAGAGGCAAATAGCAACGAGAAGTAGACGCTGAGAGCGTCGACAAAGTCAACCCTGCCAAGTTCGACAAGGCAAACGATATGGCCGAGTTGACCCATCTGAACGAGGCATCTGTGGTCCACAACCTCCACATGAGATATCAAGCCGACCTGATCTATACCTATTCTGGCCTCTTCTTGGTCACAGTCAACCCTTACTGCCCGCTGCCCATCTACACAAACGAATATATCAATATGTACAAGGGCAGGAGTAGGGAAGACACAAAGCCTCACATTTTTACCATGGCCGACCACGCCTTCCGCAACCTGGTGGATGAGGGCGAAAACCAGAGCATCCTCGTCACTGGCGAGTCTGGTGCCGGCAAAACCGAAAACACCAAGAAGGTCATCCAGTACCTTGCGGCTGTTGCCCATTCAGAATCTCCGGTCAAGAGCAAGTCTCAACAATCGAGCCTCTCTCAACAGATCCTCCGTGCCAATCCTATCCTCGAAGCCTTTGGCAACGCCCAGACGGTACGCAACAACAACTCCTCACGATTTGGCAAGTTCATTCGTATCGAGTTCAATCGAGGCGGCGCAATTTGTGGGGCATTCATCGACTGGTACCTATTAGAAAAGTCTCGCGTTGTGAAGATCAATGGACACGAGAGAAGCTACCACATCTTCTACCAGCTTCTCAAGGGTGCGGACAAAAAGCTGAAGCAGGAGTTTCTCCTGGATGGCTTGGACGTCGAAGATTTTGCGTACACGCGCGCTGGCCATGACACCATTGTTGGAGTTTCCGATCGCGAGGAATGGGATTTGTTGATGGAGGCCTTCAGTGTGATGGGCTTCTCAGACAAGGACCAAAACTCAATTATTCGCACCATTGCCGCTGTCTTGCACCTCGGAAACATATCCGTTGTCAAAGAAAGTCGTGCTGCAGATCAAGCCAGGCTGGCCCCCGATGCCAAGGAGCAAGCAGCCAAGGTGTGTAAGCTGCTCGGTGTCCCCCTTGAGCCATTTCTGCAAGGCCTCCTTCATCCCAGAGTCAAGGCAGGTCGCGAATGGGTCGAAAAGGTCCAGACCCCTGAGCAGGTCCGTCTGGGGCTTGACGCCTTGTCCAAGGGTATCTATGAAAGAGGTTTCGGCGATCTTGTCACACGTATCAACCGTCAGCTGGATCGCACGGGTATGGGACTGGACGACTCGCGCTTCATCGGTGTTCTTGATATCGCTGGTTTCGAAATCTTCGAGGAAAACAGCTTTGAGCAGCTCTGCATCAACTACACTAACGAAAAGCTTCAGCAATTCTTCAACCACCACATGTTCGTGCTCGAGCAAGAAGAATATGCGAGGGAGCAGATTGAGTGGCAGTTTATCGACTTTGGCCGAGACCTCCAACCCACAATCGACCTTATCGAGCTACCCAACCCCATCGGTATATTCTCTTGCTTAGACGAGGATTGCGTGATGCCCAAGGCGACGGACAAGTCCTTTACCGAGAAACTGAACTCTTTGTGGGACAAGAAGTCGAACAAGTACCGACCTTCTCGGCTTGGCCAAGGCTTTATCCTTACACACTATGCGGCTGAAGTCGAGTATTCCACCGACGGCTGGCTTGAGAAGAACAAAGACCCATTGAATGATAACATCACTCGTCTTCTTGCATCCTCCACAGACAAGCACATTGCCGACCTTTTCGCCGACTGCGCCGACGTTGACGATGACCCTGGAGCCAGTCGCAACAGGGTCAAGAAGGGGCTCTTCCGGACCGTGGCCCAGCGCCACAAAGAGCAACTTCACAGCCTGATGGCCCAGCTCCACTCGACTCACCCTCACTTCGTTCGCTGCATCCTGCCAAACCACAAAAAAAAACCCAAACAGTTCAACAAACTGCTCGTCCTCGACCAGTTGCGATGCAATGGTGTGCTAGAAGGAATCCGTATTGCCCGAACCGGTTTTCCTAATCGTCTCTCCTTTGCCGAATTCCGTCAGCGCTACGAAGTTCTCTGCAAAAACATGCCGAAGGGTTACCAGGAGGGCCAAGCTGTAGCAGCAATGATGCTTGAGAAGCTGGGGCTGGATAAAAGCTTGTACCGCGTGGGTCTTACGAAGGTCTTCTTCCGAGCTGGTGTCCTGGCCGAACTGGAAGAACAGCGAGACGCCCTCATCACCGAGATTATGTCTCGGTTCCAGTCTGTTGCACGCGGCTACATCCAGCGACGTATCGCCTACAAAAGACTATTCCGAACCGAGGCCACACGTATCATTCAGAAAAACTTCAATACCTACCTTGACCTTATGGAAAACCCGTGGTGGCAGCTTGTCAGCAAGATGAAGCCCCTCTTGGGAGCCACCCGCAGCGCTACAGAGGTGAAGAAGAGGGACGCAATGATCCGTCAGCTTCAGGACAAGATGAGGCAAGAGGCCGATGACCGCCACAAGCTAGAGGAGGACAGGCGCAACGTCCACAACGAGATGATGCGCATCCAGCAGACCTTGGAAAGTGAGCGCGCACTTGCCCTTGATAAGGAAGAAATCTTCAAGCGCCTCCAGGTGCGAGAAACGGAACTCGAGGAGAAGCTCTCCGGTGCCATAGAAGACCAGGAGAGACTGGAGGACCAACTCGACGACCTGTTGGAAGCCAAGAGCAAGGCGGAGCAAGATGTCGAGAAGTACCGAGCTCAACTGGAGCAAGCGGCTTTGCTGATCGCGAGATTGGAGCAAGAAAAGTCGGAACTCTCAGCACGAACTGAAGAGCTGGAGCGCTCCATCCAAGAGATTTCTCAAAAGCAATCGGAGCGCAGTGAGCAGGAGCGAGTGCTTGAGGAGGAGATCAAGATGTTGCAGAGCCAGCTCAACCTCAAGGATCGTAAAGCACGGGACTTGGAGAGCAAGCTTCTCAAGGTCGACCAGGACCTCGAAGTCAAGTTGCGAGCAGCGCAAAAGGAACTCCAGTCATCCAAATCTAGAGAGTCCCAGCTTGCTCTCGAGAACCGCCAAGTCCAGCAGCAACTCTCCGAACTGTCTAAGACTTCGACAGATTACGAAGATCTCGTGCGGAAGAAGGAGAGTGAGCTTGCTGTTCTTCGAGACGACAACAAGAAGTATGAGATGGAACGCCGCACCTTTGAGGAACAGAAGAAATCTCTGGTGTCCGAGAAGGACAACGCTGCAGCCAAGCTTCGCGAAGTTCAGGCTGAAATAACTGCCGTCAAGTCGCAGCAATCTCAGCTTGAAAGGGAAGCCGAAGACGCAAAGAAGCTCCTCGAAACTCGCCTCTCTGAAGACGCTCAGGCAGATAAGAACCGCCAGGTTCTGGAGGCCCAGATCAAAGACCTCAAAGACGAACTATTCAACATCCAAAAGGAGCTTAGCAGGGAACGCCAATCCCGAGACGATGTCCTGCTACTCAGCGAGCACAAGTTCAACTCCCTTCAGGAAGAGTATGACCACCTGAACGAATCGAAGATCATTATAGAAAAGGAGCTCTACGTTCAGCAAGACAACCTGCGCAGGACCAAGGAAGCTCGCGACACAGCCGAACGCGAACGTGACGAAGCAAGGCAGGAGATCAGACGCCTCCGCGTCGCCAAGACTCAAGCTGAGGAAGCTCGTATGCAAGCTGAGATCGAAGGCGAACGGGCCCTTTCTCGAGCCGCTCGCGAAAGAGAGGAAAGCTTGCGAAAAGATCTGGATGCCGCCCAAGAGCGCCTCAAGTGGTTCGAAGACGAGTGTGCCAATCTCAATCGACAAGTTGAAGACCTCAACAAGCTCATCCTCTCCTCTGGTGAATTTGGGCTCAAGAACGATCAGGAGAAGGAACGCCTTGAGCGAGAGTTGGTTACTGTCAAAGGTCGTCTCAAGGCCTCAGAAAATGACAACCGCGCCCTGCTCAACAAGCTTCAGCAAAAAGGGCTTGAAATCGCACGCTCTAGCTCGAGAGCAAGCGAAGCATCGAGGAGTCAGGTGCTGGGCCTGCAACGTGAAAAAGCCCGAGCTGACGAGCAGAACACACAGCTGAACAAACAGCTCGGCGAGGCTCAGTTAACAATCGCTGGTCTGGAGAAGAAGGTGGAAAAGTTGCAGCTCAACTTGGAAGACTTGAACCACGAGGTGGCTCGGGAAGCCAAGACGTCCAGGAATGCCGAAAAGACGGCGTCGACAGCTACAGCGCAACTAGCGGAAGCCAATCGGACCGTTGAGTCTGAACGTCAGCTTCGTACGCAGGCGCAGGCCACTGTTCGCACTCTGCAGTCGACTATGGAAGCTAGGGAGAAAGAGTTGCAGGAGTTGAGGACTCAGATGCTGAAGGTTCTCAAGACGGTCGATCCCGGAGTTGTCATCCCGCCCCAAGCAGACGGCACAAACGAGGGCGCGCTTAGCAAAAAATTCGATCTGGTTAGGAAAGTTGAGGATCTCCAGCAAAACCTCCGTGTCCAAACCGCTGCTCGGACGAACGCTGAGGCACAGCTGGCGGAGCTGCGCTCTGCCCGGGTCGACTCTCCAGTGAGAGGCAAGCTCGAAGAGATGAGTCCTAATGAGGCTCCTTTCAACGGTTCGCCCACGTTCCGGCGGTCCAAGTTGCAGGCGCGCCAGTACTCGAACAACTCAACTCCTACTCGACGAATGGAATCGGAACCTCTCGACTCGGCTCGTTCCGACAAGACCGCAGACATATTGAGCTTCAACAACCGCATGGATCTCAAGGCCGAAGTCGAGGAGTTGCAAAACCAGCTCCAGATCGCCGAGATGCAGAACCGGCATCTCCAGAGCCAACTCGAGCGTAGCTCGTCTCCTCCGGAGGATTTCGACGACAATTCTTCGGTCCTTCGGGTGCAGAAACTCGAGAAGGTCAATAGGCGCTTGCACGACATGCTGGACGACTCGGCTAAGAAGGTATCGGCTCTGGAGAGAAGCGTCAGGACTGGCGAGCTATCCCTGCGTGATATTCAGACCCGATCGCACGAGGAGATTCTCGACGCGCTCAACAGCCAAGAAGAGGCGCGTCGCTCACTTCTGCATAGCCATAGGGATGCCATTTCGGAACTGTCGGACGTCAAGAATCATTTCGAAAGGATGCGACACGACCGGGCTGCCATTGAAGTTGAACTCCGCGACACCAGATCCGAGCTTGAGGAAATGACAATGGCTCGTGAGCAAGAAGCCGCCAGCCGAAGCCAGCTTCTGCAAGAATTCTCCGATCTGCAGATCCGACTGGATACCGAAACCTCCAAACTTGCCGACGTCACGTCCAGTTTGACCCTATACAAGAGTCGTGCTGATGAGTATTTCAGTAAGTTGGAACAAGCGGAAATCGCGGTTCTAAAGGCCAGTCGCGCGGAACAATTTGCGAAGACGCAAGCCAAGGAAGCCGAGGAGACATGTGCCGAGATCATGTCTGAAAGAGAGAAGATGGACTCCACCATCGAGGATTTGCAACGCCAGAACCAGAGACTGGAGGAGAAGCTTGAGGACCTTTCGACGGATCTTGATGCCGCAACCCAAGCCAAGAAGCGCCTGCAGCACGAGCTCGAGGACTACCGGAACCAGAGAGCCAATGATATCGAGGACAAGGAAATGAGCATGGAGCAGACTCGGAAGAAGTACCAGGCCGAGTTCGCCACGCTGACGAAGGAGCTGGATCTGGCCCGTGAAGAGAAGCTCTTTAAGCAAGCCGAGATCGCCCGCTTGCGCGAGGAGCTTGACGAGCTGCGCTCTAAGTGGGACGATGAAGTTCTCAACAGCTCGACATGGTCCAAGGAGAAGGCCCGTCTGGAATCAACCCTGGCCGACGTTGTGTCCTCGCGTGATGAAGCTGTGAACGCCCACAGCGATGCCCAAGGCAAGATCGTAACCCTGCTGTCCCAGGTTCGATCCCTTCGCGCGTCGGTGGACGAAATTACTTCCGAGCGGGACTCTCTCGTTAGAGAGAAGCGCAGTATCGAGGCTCGCCTGGAGGAGGCCAAGGCTGGTCTTGAGGACCTCACTAACGGCGACAGCGCCTCATTGCGTGACGCTGCTAACATCGACAAGGAGATGTTGGAATTGAAGTCTAATCTGGCACAGAAGGAAGACATTGCCGCAGCAGCGGTGGAGAAGATGAGACGTGCTGAAGCATTGGCATCGGAAATGCAAAAGGAGGCCATGGTCGAACGAGAGGCCAGCGCCCAGCTCCAAAAGGACAAGGCGGCCCTCGAAAAGGCTCTGAACGAGATCCAAATCAGATGTGTCGACCTTGAAACTAAGGGCTACTCGAGTGCCAGTCACGACATCAAATTCCTGCACAAACGCATCCAAGAGGTATGTCAGCATGCCGGCCGCCGTTATGTGGATCATTGACTGACATTATCACCCTTAGCTTGAGTCCCAGCTTGAAGAGCACGAGAATGAAAGGAACAAGTCACAGCGATCGGTCCGTAATGTTGACCGGATTGTCAAGGACCTTCAGGGCCAGATCGACCGCAAGGACAAGCAGAACACGCAGCTACAGGACGATGTGGCCCGCATGCGTGACAAGGCCGAGAAGCTTCTTCAGACGATCGAGGAGCTTCAGTCGTCTGAGTCTGAAAACCAGCTCCAAGCACGCCGCGCCGAGCGGGAACTTCGCGAGGAAAAGGAGAGAGCCATGCGCCTCGAGCGTGAGCTTGAAGGCATCAAAGCCTTAAGGTTCGAAAAGGGAGCCGCGTCCGCCATGGGAAGTGTTCGCGGGGCCTGGCGTACGGGGTTCAGCGTCGATGACGACACGGCTTCGATGATATCTGTGCCCAAACGGAAAAGTAGCCTTAGTCGGGCGCCTAGTCTCACCAAGGGTTTCTTGTAAGAGATGAGGGATTTTTGACGAAGTAAAAACACGGAGGACGTGATAATGTTTAAATGGGACTGACTGGCGTGTGTTATTTTCTGGGTTGGATCAAGGCCTGTGGGGGGGGGGGCTTGTACAGGAAGGCCCTGGAGAACGGGCGCGTTTGTTTCTATTGGGGATGGCGTGCATGGTGCTGTCTTATGTCTATACGTACGGCGTAAGGGTCTAGTAGCATCGTTTTGCGTGTGGGTTGTGTTATCAAGATTATACAATACCAAGCTAGCTCACGAAGAAAAGATGATTGCATTCTCGTCCTCCTATGCGCATTTCTGCTCGAATGACCAAGAATGTCAACCCTTCGTCCAACAGAAACCCATTTCGAGCCGCCCCCCCTGATTCTCTCCCCTTCACTTGGGTCTCCTCTCTCATCACCCCTTGACAGCCACGCCTTTCTCCCCGAGACCAGAATCTTCTAATGAACGCTGCTCAATTCCCTGGCCATCTAGCCTGGTTGATCGCGTATTTGACGGAGGACACAGTATCTACTCTGGCCAATGTGCTGACTTTGAGATCATTTGCATGTCGTACCATCACGCATAAAGCCTATACCTTCCCTTCCAGCCTTCGCAGCTTTAGCCCTCCAGCTTCATCTTGAAATATGTACTCAGGTCCCGTGGGTTGGCCTGACCCTCTTGTTGCATCGACTAGGTCGAGGCCTAAAGCTCCTTACGGGAAGGCTAGGACGGGGCCGGCATACAGGCCGCTACATTCACCTAGTGGCGATGCTCATCTCATTCGCCGCCGTTAAGACCACGCACCATGTTAGTAAACTTGCTCGGGCAAGTGAGACAGAAGTCAGGATCATGTTTGTTCATTTTGGGGCTTAGGATACAATGAGCTATGCCCTCCTCACGAAGGAGGCTGAAGATTGGCACACCCTTGTTTTATACCGGTGTTGTGTTCTTGCGCCCATTGGGTTTGATATTTCGACTCGGCTTCAGCAACTTCTCCGACCCAACATGTACGACCTCACAACTACTCGCAGGCTCGCAGCAGGGACCAGCAATAAATGTAACACTCACTCCACCTCACCGGTCTGCAGCAAGCAAGCACCCGATACAGCGTCAGGGTCAGACAACTAAAAACCTGATAGTAACAAACTAGTACGCCAGCTTTCCTGTTGTTCATTTTTCTCCTTCTTGCCACGTTCTGTGACGGCCCCTCGTTCTGACTTGACCTCTACGGTGTCCGTATCTGTCCTCGACTCTGTCAACAACTCACCGATTAAGATTTCTGACAGTCGAGCGACGCTTGTTCTTGTTTCTTTGTGTAACCTGAACGACCTCGGACGATTACCTAGAGGCAGTTACCCGGGTACGTTGAGGAAAGAGGGGAGGGAGGGCACTAGTAAACAGCAAACTATGAAAAGTTCCCGCCTCCGCCACCCTCACCAGCTTTCTTTCAATTCTATTACGAATCCATAAGTGAAGCCAAAAAGTTCTCATTTACTTGTCCGTCTTCTACACCCCGCTGACTACATCTTTACAGTAAACAAAGCCCGTCTGCGAGTCTCAGAGACCATCCGAGATGGGCTCGGCAAACAGCCACGAGATTCGCCAGATTGTGGACGAAGCCGTTGTTGCGCTACGGTCCGGACAGCAGCAGCAGTCGTTCCGCAACCACTGTCCTGGCGAAGTGATCTCCCTCGACGAAGACGACGGCAGCGTACTCGCCGGGGAGGGGGACGACTGGGCCATTTACGGCACCGACGATGTCGGCGTTTGGGAGCTAGGTTACGACTCGGCCTCTGACGGGCCAGTCTGCGGCGGGGATCGTTGTTCGGACTCGGAGTGGAGTGAGTGCTGCTACGAGACAGCGGGGTGCTGCGTCGGCGGCGGTGGAAGGGAGAAGGGTCGCGAGTCGAGGCATGGCAGACACGACGTCAAGGCGAAGAAAGAGAAGACGTGCAAAGAGTGCGAGAAGAAGCAAATGTGCAGAAAGTGTAGGAAGAAGGGGCCTTCTTTCTGGAGCCGTTGTTATCCCGTCAAGGGGAGAAACGATTGGGGCGGCAATGTCGTTGGGGTTTCGAGGTGTCCCGGTGAGGTGTGTTGCGCCTCCTTTTCCCATCCCCCCACCGCCTCCCTCAATCCTGGAGGGGTGTAGCGGAGTAGTTGGCAGCGCTTGTGATTGACTGAGCAACAACAGCAAGATCCGAAGAAATGGAGCTTCAAGTTCGACAACCGCTCCGGTCGCCCGATGTCCCGAGGCACGACGGCGGGACATCTGTGCGGCGGCGCCGGCTCGTGCGGAGACGTGCGGCCGTCGCCGGCCGGGACCGGACGACGGCATGCGGCGAGGCACCGGACGGAGCGGGGACGATGCGGAGGTGTCCTGGGCGACGCGGATGAGTCGCAGCCGAGACGCGGCTGGCGGCGGACCCTGCTGTTCGAGGAGTTTGACGCGTCGCCCCCGGGCGCGTCGGGCAGAATGAGCCCCGGGGACGGGCATCGGTATCATGAGCGGGGCGGACCCGCCGGAAGTAGGGGCTGGAGAAGACGGAGGCGGGATGGGAGTGCGCATAGCGGGGGTGTGTTTGCCGTGCACGGTGCGCTGGGGGACGATGGGCACCAAAGCGAATTCAGAGGCGGTGGCGGGTGTGGTTTCGAGGATGGATGGAACAGGGGTCGGACGAGAAGTTGGGAGAGGAGGTCGGATCTGGATGAGAGGATCGGGGAAGTTGACGATCGATCAGAGGGGAGCTCGTACACGATTAGGGAAAGAGAGGGGATGCTTGTGTCGAGGAGAGAGGACGGGGGTCGAAGAGTCGTAAGGTTTGAAAGGGGTTGATGATTTGTCACGCCACTCTGTCACTCTTACTTGGGAGCGGAGTAGACATAAAAAAGGGGGCATCTTGATATGGATGGTCATCTCTTATGTTATCAACAGCGCACTGGATATAGCACAAAGCTCGTTCAAGCAGCCTCCCATACCGCATGGTCTCATTACATCTCCTGCTCGACCCATTTCAAATAACAAATATACTCCTTCCGTCAGGTGCAGTCCTCATCGGACTTGCATCGAAATCTTCTCGTAGCTCTTGACATCGTTAGGCATGCGGTAGATGCACAACTCCCTGCAGAAAAGACCCCATTCGCCACTCGTGGCCTCCCGGACGGCCTCCTGCATGTCGCGGCCGTACCGCTCGCGGTAGGCGCGCTTGACGGCTTCGAGGTGATGGCGGTCCCAGTGGAAGCGGACAAGGCGCGAGATGAGCAGCTCGCGGCGCAGCTCGTCTTTGCGACTTGCCGTGAGAGCGTGGTGGACGAGTAGGGCATCGCGGACGGGTTTGTTGATGACGCCGTTGAGAATGTGGGCCAGAAGTTCTCCCTGCGTAAAAAGGTTAAACAACTGCGTCTCTGGGTTCAAAAAAAGAGGCTTGACTCACCACGAGGTTGCCGCTCTTCTTGAGTGCGTCACGGGCAAAGTTGGACTTGTACGTACGCTCGTACAGCTTGAGCACCTCGCGCAGATGCGAGTCGCTTCTCTGCACGACGATGCCGATCATGAGCGACTCGCCGCCCTTGTCCGATTTGACGGCCTTGCGCAGATCCGCAACGTCATCTTCAACGAGGTGGTAGTCGACGGCCAGGCGGCGGCCGTAGGGGTCGTACTCCTCCATCCTGCGCTCCTCAAGCACCAGCAGCACAGCCTTCTTGAACTTGTCCTCCTTCAACTCGGTCTTCATGCACTTGGTCAGGCTGTTATCGTACTTCTTGTCGTTGAACCCTTCCTTGATAAGGTGAATCTCATGGTTCGTGCGGCCCATGAGGGACTCGATGAGAAGCTCCCGGCGGGTCTTGTCGCCTTGGTACCAGAAATTAGCCCAGTACGCCTCGCTCTCCCACCGGCCCAGCGCGGTGGCATAGCAGGCTTTCATGAGGTTCGGCTCAGAGTCCTTAAGACGAGAGCGGATGTGCTTGGCCACGTTGACGCCTTTGCGCTCCGGTCCAGTCTTGACAAGCGCCTTGTACTCCTTACGAAGATCCATGATTTGCTCGTGAGTAAGGCCAGGCAGAATTTCAATCAGAGGCTCCGTATCGGGGTTTTTCCTGTCGCTGCGGAGTGCCTTTGCAATCCTTGCAGCATCGTCCTCAGTGTCATGGAACCGCGCTCGCCGACGTCGCCTGCCCTCGTCGTCAGAGCCGAGCGGAGAGACGGGTTCCATAACCTGGAGATCATGGGGCGAGGATGCTAGCAGCAGTGGTGATGGCATTGGTGACATGTCCTGGTATGTACCGTGGTACGACTCCAATAACGGTGATCCCGGCGCATTCGCCAACGACATGCTCATGTTTAGTGAGTGGTGGCCCGTGTTCACAGACAAGTTTGACATGCGATGAGTCGGCGGCTGGGGCGATTTGTCACGCTTGCGGCTACCAGGCTCAACAGTCAGGATGCTGGACGAGGTGCGGGGGTCGTTGCCGTAGTATGCCTGGGCGCCAGCCGAGATCTGTGGTCCTGGGCTCGGTGCGCGGCCGGGGTACCGGGGCTCGGGACCTAGGCTTGACCTGGACGCGTGAGGGTCGAAGCCATAAGCAAGGTTCTCTTCTAGTGCCTTCTTTTTTTCCTCCTTCTTTTTGGCCTTCTCATCAGTCTTTGCGTACTCATAAGGCTGAGGCTGAGCATAAGCGTAGCCGCCCGGAGAGACGGGGCGAGGCGGCTTCGCTGGGGGGTATAGGTCGCTCGTGTCTGGACGAGGGGGTTTGGGGGGCGCGTATTCAGCCTCGTTGCCGTATCGGCTATTGCTACGGCTGTGACTGCTGTACTTGGCGGGGAGGTATTTCAACTTGTCGTCGTCGCGAGGGTCGGGGACGCGCGCTTGCTGGTCTTGGTAGGTTTCGCGCGAGCTCCGGTAGTAATTTTCTTGAGGAGACTGGGGCGGGCGGTAGGATGGTGCGCCGCGGCGGTCATCGTAGTCGTAGAGAGACCTGGTGCCAGGGAACATTGCGTCGCTGCCGTCCTCCGGGTAGGGTATGGCTCCCGACATGGTGTTGCCGGCACCGGGCTCGGCTGTGACAACTTGCGCCCTTCTGTCGCGGACATACCTGTCGTTGAGGTCATCCTCCGGGTAAGCGTAGCTCGGCTCGCGCGGGGGATCAACCATGGCCGGAGGCGCGGGGCCGCGGCTGCGACTGCGCTCGCGGCGACCCGGAGAGCGCGAACGTGTGCGGCGACTGCGGTCGTCGACCTGAAGAGACATGGCAACAGCTGGGAAGTTGCTGGGTTTCGAGCTGGGTTTGTCGCTGTTTGTTTTGGTATCGGAGTGCGAACTGAGCCTTGGGGAAGAGGCCGAATAAGGTGGGGGTGGGGTTTTAGAGCTTGAGTTGAGACAAAACGTGCGGGACGGGAGGTGAGGGGCTCTTTTCGCCAGGAAAGGTGGGCTGTGGACAGGGTTGAAGGCGGCTCGGGGTCCTCTTTCAATTTACCGGATGAAGGAAGATGGGATGTGGCGTGTTCGTTGACTTCAATTGAGGAGCGCACGGTGGGATTCAAGTACTCGTGTCTAATCCTTCAGCCCTAGCATGAGAAATGAAAGGGGTCTGCAGATGGGACTCTGGATATGGGAAAATGGAGTGTAAGCATGGTCAAGCAGGCTACGCTATGAGCAGTCAGCCATAAGAAGCAAGGTGGGCTGAAAGAAAGTGAAACCCACCCAGTTGCATAGCGTCGTCGACCCCTTCCTGACCAGAGCAAGCCACAACAGCCATGCAGGAAGCTACCTTACGTAGGGTGTTAGGTAGCCCTCGCATCGTCCCCTGTCCGGAGTTACTGTCCACAGTAGCTCTGCGCGTAGCCTGCTGGATGGGCTGCTGACGAATAAGGCTCCGGCACAGCCCTTGCATCAACAGATCAGTGAGCGCTATGAAGGAGGTGCGCTTCTTGGATCTGCTGATCGTTCTTCTCCGCTCTGGGCCGTCAGGCGCTAAGGGCAGTGTAGTTGTGTTGAGGGGCCAATGGCCGTGATGGCCTCAAATCTTGGGGTCCTCAACGGTGTCAAGCCTGCCTGTCTGTCAACACCGCCCCATGCGGAAGACCCCTTCGGCACTTCGGGGGCGGGGGACAAGTGGAAGTCTGGGTGGGCTTGGGGAGAAGGGCCGAGTGGCTGTGAACGCCGGCAAGTCCGTAGCAACGGGTCCACGGTGCTCTAGACACGCTAGGCTCTCCGTCTCCGTGGGGTTCGGCGGCGGCGGTGGCGGCGAAGAAGGGGACTCTCTGTAGATGTCCCAAGGAGCCCTGGCGGCCACGGTGTTTGTGTGATGACATGCTGCAGCGGGGCGGGGCCGGGGTACCCGCTGTGCTAGGCTGCCTGCCCTATCATCTTGCTCCCGCTGCGGACGCTGCAAGGGCCTTAGGGGCTGAATGCTGTACACCACTCCGTAAGGTAGGTAAACGACGTGACAACGTGCTTGCTGCTTGCTTCTAGTTGTTGCTGTGGTGCGTGCGTGCGTGCAAGCAAGCATTGTCCGCTAGGCCAATACTCCGTAACAACGACGTTATTCGGGCTTCGGGAGAGTGGGGATTGGGAGCACAGTGAGGGGGAGAGCGCATCGGATTGCAGATGCCTTAGGTAATCAGCTTGTATTAGGTAAGTCGTGGAGAATCGGAGACTTTCGGTATACTCCGCATCGCCACGACCGTTGCTGCGCAATCGGCACAATCGGGATAAGCCGGCTGCACGGGCCATCCAAAAGCTCCACAGGTGTTCGAGCTCTCCCCAACCGAACCATTTCGGACTTGATGGAACATTTTGGCTACTGGAACCGAGTCCTTTTTCCTTCATTTTTTCTCCCGTATCTTGGGATCTTCTTGTATATCTGGCAATACGTTTACACGTCACTTCCCATCCGCACCCGACGTCATCCCATCCCAATTGGCTTGGTCCGAGTTCCAAGTGCCGCTTCTTTGCTCTCCAACTCCCCCATTTCTCCAAAAAAAAAAAAAATTCCAAAAAAAAAAAGCCAGCGCAGCCCGACATGCTTCGTTCGACGCCAGCTCGCCGCGCCGCTTCCGGCCTGGCAAACTCGCGGCTTACTGTTGTGCCGAGGACATGCGCGAAGAGCCTTTCCACATGCTCGACCCGATACACCACCTCCTCTTCCCCCGCAGCTATTTACCCCGCGACGAACTCGTCCCGTTCATCCAACTTGACCAGCCCTTTCTCCCTCCAGCGAAGCATTCATACCACCGCCCCCAGAATGGTCGAGACACGCACTGAGAGCGACGCCTTTGGCGAGGTCCAGGTCCCCGCGGACAAGTACTGGGGTGCCCAGACCGAGCGTTCCCTCGAGAACTTCAAGATCAACCAGCCCCAGGACCGCATGCCCCCGCCGATCGTCAAGGCCTTCGGCATCCTCAAGGGCGCCGCTGCCGCTGTCAACATGCGCTACGGCCTCGACGAGAAGATTGGAAAGGCCATCCAGCAGGCCGCCGCCGAGGTTGCCGAGGGCAAGCTGCTCGACCACTTCCCCCTCGTCGTCTGGCAGACCGGCTCCGGCACCCAGTCCAACATGAACGCCAACGAGGTCATCTCCAACCGCGCCATCGAGATCCTCGGCGGCGTCAAGGGCAGCAAGAAGCCCGTCCACCCCAACGACCACGTTAACCGCTCCGCCTCCTCCAACGACACCTTCCCTACCGTCATGCACATCGCTGCAGTCCTCGAGATCGAGAACGAGCTCATTCCCTCCCTCAAGAGCCTGCGCGACGCCCTCCAGAAGAAGGTTGATGAGTTCGACGCCAAGCAGATTATCAAGATCGGCCGCACCCACTTGCAGGATGCTACCCCCCTGACCCTCGGCCAGGAGTTCTCCGGCTACGTCGCCCAGCTTGACGCTGGCATCAAGAGAGTCGAGTCCTCCCTTCCCGACCTTCGCCTGCTCGCTCAGGGTGGCACCGCCGTCGGTACTGGCATCAACACCTTCCAGGGCTTCGCCGAGGCCATCGCCGAGGAGGTTTCCAAGATGACCGGCACTGAGTTCAAGACTGCCCCCAATAAGTTCGAGGCCCTCGCCGCCCACGACGCCATCGTCCAGGCCCACGGCTCACTCAACACCGTTGCCGCCTCCCTCTCCAAGATCGCCCAGGACATCCGCTACCTTGGCAGCGGTCCCCGCTGTGGTCTCGGCGAGCTCATCCTGCCCGAGAACGAGCCCGGCAGCAGCATCATGCCCGGCAAGGTCAACCCTACCCAGTGCGAGGCCCTCACCATGGTTTGCGCCCAGGTCATGGGTAACCACGTTGCTACAACCATCGGCGGCATGAACGGTCAGTTCGAGCTCAACGTTTACAAGCCTCTGGTCATCCGCAACCTTCTCCACAGCATCCGCATCCTCTCCGACGGCATGCGCTCCTTCGAGAAGAACCTGGTTGCCGGCCTCCAGGCCAACGAGGAGAAGATTGCCAGCATCATGAAGGAGTCGTAAGTTCCAAGCATCCCCTCCCCCTATGGTTCCACCTGGATCCTGTTCGCTAACGCCAGATAGTCTCATGCTGGTCACCTGCCTCAACCCTAAGATTGGCTACGACATGGCCTCCAAGGTTGCCAAGAACGCCCACAAGAAGGGCCTCACCCTCAAGCAGTCCGCCCTCGAGCTCAACGCTCTCTCCGAGGAGGAGTTTGACAAGCTTGTCCGCCCCGAGCTCATGATCGGCCCCAGCCCTTACAAACTGTAAATAGGCAGCTGTTGGCCATGTTCATACGTCCTGTGCTTTGTGCCCAAGTAGAGAGCCAGCTCTCCCCGCCCCCGGCCTGCCTTTGTGTAAAATTACGTAACGATATCCTGTTACCTGTGAAAGGAAACATTGCGGTTCTCGAGCGATCCGTTCTGTAGAATTGAAACTCATAAAAATTTACGAAAGAAGAAACAAATCACATGAAGCCTGGGAATCAATCCTCAAGTCGATGAACTACCCCGCCAATCTCACATGTGATGCAAATTCGTACCCCGCACCACATGCTGGCGCCATCTAGCGGGCGAGAGAACGAACGCTCTGCATGTGCCAGTTCGTAGGACTGCAAAAGTACTCAGGCCTGTGTCAGTGTTTATGGGATGAGGTCCATCGTGCATCTCTTCTGTAATAGGTAGGGATGAATGTGCACGTCCGTCGATCGGAGGTAGCTCACGCATGGACCCGCAGAGGTCTTCCTTCGGGAGCAGCTCACCTCCCGGGCGAGCAAAAGGGCTGGATGCCAAGTTTCCCGGGGAAGAGGTGAACGGGCGAGTGTGGGAATTCCATGACAACATTACGAATTGCCGAATCGAGACATCAACCTGTTGCTCCTTCGATGTCATTGGTCGGCCGGAATGACTTTGTAAGCCGTCAGGCATACACGTTGCTCCGCCTCCCGTTCATGGGCACGCACGGCGGAACGCTTATATTAAATGTCGCTGTTGGCCCGGTTCGGATACGTTTTCCAGGCGCAGTACCTAGCTCTGCCTCTTCCGCCATTGAGGACTGCTCGCCAACGACTGGGGTCATGTATGATAGCCAAATGTCACGGCGCGGCTCCGTTCGCAACTAATACTTCGTGGATGCCCAAGAAGCCCCTATTGGACTGGCTTTGTGTTCTATACTGCCAAGGTTACATCGCAAAGTGTTCTGATTGTCCCATCGCCTCTCTCGACCGATATTGAATGCGAAATTGTATAGTCAGGCTTCGACACGTGCTCGAGATAGCCCGCGCTCATAGCATCGGTAGAAGCCGCGGTGGGTAAATAAGTTTGCCCCCCTTCTCTCAACAACAACTATCAAGTCGGTGAGGTGGTTGTATAAACTGAAATGAGACCGTGGAGTCCCTTTATGCAGTATGCGGCCCGTTTCGAAACATTAGCATGAGCCCTTGTTACTCTGCTTGTATTTTTCTTACCTTTTTTTTTCTTGCTCCCTTGTTAGAGTAGCCGAATCATTCAGCTTGTCAGTGCTATTTTCAGGCAATGAATTGTATTGCACCGACAACATTCAGGCGTCATGAGATATTGCAAAAACATAAACACGCAATTACTCGGAGATTTTGAGGCGCTATGCATGACATTCGTTCTCGGTGATTGAAAAAGGAAGGCCTGCACCCGTACACTGGCAGGATAGAACCAAAAATACCCTAAATCACGCACATTGCTGCTCGTTGCCGAGTTCCGTAAAAGTAATACAATGACTCTAGATAATTCGCGCTAGCATGGTCCATGGAATGCCCCACATCGAGAACTTGGCATCCAGCGGCCCGGTACCACGGAGGGGGCGACGACCAAAAATTGCAATCAATGGTTTAGACCATATAGCACCCGACATTACTGCCCCTACATGCCGAGCAACCAGACAATATGTCGAGAGAGACCTCTGTCTCCGCCTCCCTGGGCCAAGGTCAGTAAGCATAGCATCGGGACTCTCTGCGTCTTTGAGGTGCAAGGTGGGAAGTAAGTATAAGCAGGCAGTCAGGCATTGCTCCTCGATATGGGCCCGGGGGTAGCAGATGGAGAGGGCGGAGGTTGCAATTTCTGCCAAGCATTACGGGACGCGGAACGCACGAGCCGTGTTGGATATGCATTGCCTGTACCCGTATTATATCAGAGGTAACCTCTGTCAACTTCAAACATATCAGTCATAACTAATTCACATTCTTGACCCCAATCCCACACCTAATTATATCCCCAATCTTATCCATAATTCCATACCTCTGCGCGAATTTAGAGGAATTGAGATGTTAGTGAGGGAAAAGTGGGATCAAGCTTGCGATTATATGGGTGATAGGGGGTAAGATAGCAGCAGTTGGGGGCAGAATACCCCCTCCCTTATTATCTACGTTGGTGCTGGTCGTGAAGTGAGCCCTACAGAGCCAGCTTTCAAGACGAGAGACTCCTGTCGGATAGAGCCTCTTAGTGGTTCTGACATGGCTCTACCTTCTCCCACCCCAGTCTCGTCCATTGAGATCCAACCGTGAAACCCCCATCCATGGATTAGTTCGACGCAGAACAGAGATCCTCCATCCTACCATGTGACCGGTCAGCTTGACTACATCATCATCATCAACAACCCCTCTTTTACATTACTACGACGAATCGGAACGTACTCTGCATCGTCTCTGAAGGAGCTTCGAACTCCTGCACCCTTGATTCATCTGGACGCCTTGAGGTTTCGGTCCCGATTCACGGCCTACAGACGCACAAACAGTCCACCCGGCACGTTTCTGCCGACCACAAATAACAGATCCCGGTAACACGCGCCCCATCCAAAAACACCAACACACATGCATCCGGATCCGAGACCAGGCTGCGGTGCCCGGCACGCCTTGTGCCGCCCGCCGTTTGGTTAACCCCGAAGCCTGGTGCGAGAGCCTCTATTGGAAGCTAATACCACCGTATCACCTACCCACCTTGTTCGGCGGCTCCTGCCGTCTTCCTCTTCTGGGCATAGCGGCTGCTCCATAGAAACATTTGGGGGGGTGGGTTCGGCGGTCGCGAGTTCACAAAGGTTCCAGCAAGTGACCCTGTTGAAAGGGGGAGAGAACTTGGCCATTGTAAAAGGTCGCGTCAGTCCTCTGTTCTGCTCTGTTCTGTTCACGCCTCGCACTACGAATCAACGGCACTACCGATAAACGGCGTGGCCGAGATCGTCAAAGAGGCGGGGACGTCGCGCCGCCGGCGGTCATTTCACAAGGTTCCGGCCCACCATGATGATCTGTGGATCGTGAGAAAGCTTGTGTTGCCGAGTTCCATTTAAACTCCTCAGCAACTGAGCTTAGAGTGAACATGCCGCGGTTTCCGTCCTCTCCCTTCATAAAATATCGCAGATCGCGTACCACCGAAGAGGAAAACAAACAAGAAGAAAAGGTTCAACTGACATGCCCCCTTTCGACTGATCGACGCATCCTGAAGTTTGACAGGACAGTATCACTATTCAGTAGTCTTCTTGTGCATGCCGGCGGACCACGTTGTCATGATGCCCGATACGGGCGGCTGGCGAATGACGGGTCCGCTGATGTTACATACAAACCCCAAGAAACGACGTTGGTGGTAGGTCAAAGGCGTCGAAAAAACATGTGACGCAGACAAGGCCGCCTGCCTTTCGTAACCCGCGGCCCCCATCCCCATCGTACTGCAGACTTAATCTGTCAGACCGGGATTGACGGATGGAACCCGCGGCTACCTTGGCCAGGAAGTCCTTTCGAAAGCTCTGCCAGGCCAACCCGAAGCCGGGGAGGTTGGCAAGCATCTCTCGCTGTACGACGGCGCAAAGCGCCAGAGCCTCAGCTGCTCGTGTTTTCCACCACGCACGGCACTGATACTGTTTGCCAGAATTCTGTCGAGGTTCCTTTAGGATGTAACCGAGACGCGATCCGGTGCAAGAGGCCTGCGGGATCGCAGGGCCATTGATGCATCAACATGTCTTTGGTCAGTGCTTGCAATCTTCAAGGGCGGAATCTTGAAGTACGACAGCTCTCGGAGTAGTCAATGTATGACGTCGTTGTCGCACTGTAGTCTCTTCCTGAATGGGCAAAGGCGTTCGTTCCAGCTCCAAGGGTGCCTCTTGGCGCTTTGCGCCGTCGCTCGTAGCCTGTCCTCCCATCTCGCCAGATCGTGTATCCTGAAGATCGATAGTGCTCTCTCCGCATCTCTCGTCATTTGTCACTGCGTAATACTTCTCGTCCAAGAGCTGCCAACACTAACAAAGTAAGCTCACCGAATACTGCAGGGAAAGTCTGTCGGATGAAATTGATAGTATTTATTTTCATTCCTGCCTAGACCAGCGCCGCGCTCCGAAAATGTAAATATATGGTATCGCAATATTTAGAATCCACATTAAAAATTCATGTCATGAGACTGTTTGTCTTTGTGTTTTTTTCGTTCTCTGTTTTTCGTTGTTTCTTTGCAGTTTCGTCATCCATCATGGTTTCGGGCCTTCGACATCGACCTCATCGTGGTATGGCACCGAGTCACACCTGAATGATGGCGATTTGCAACGCTTCTCGTCTCCCTCCAAGCGAATCTCCCCCTTGGGGTCGTAATGTTGACGGACCCTGTAGAATGTCAATTGATGGTGTTTAGTAATTATTGCTGCGAGTTCAAAACTCACCCTTGAAAGGTTGTGCCAACAGTCTCCAGCACCAGGAGGATGACGACCAGAGCGAGCAAGGCCCCAAGGACGATCAAGTCAGGGTGATCCTTAAAGATAGACAAGGTAGGCCTAGGGACCTGAATGTGCCTCCAGCAGCCAAGACGAGTCCTTGATGGCAGCAGCTTTGCCAAACCCTCCTCGAGAGTCATCGGCTTAATCGTCTCGGGAGTCCCATCGCCCACCACATCCACCACTCTTTCCTTTCCAGAGCGCAGCTTCGTAGAGAGTGATTGAAGGTAGGTGGTCTTCAGTGGCTGAGGCGCGGCTAGAACAAGTGACGGGGGCATGTTTTCGGACGGTGACACTGGACGGTTGTCGAATTCGAGTTCGATCTCATGTCCGATATATTCCTCAGCATCCTTAATAGTAGAGACTGGTGGTGTGTGATCTGTGGGAATGCGATTGAATGTGGCGAGACGACGAGCCTCGTCCTGGACGTGGGAGGCCATCTCCGAAATAGTTGCTGGGACAGGGGCAGCCAGACCCAGCTGTGCGAATCCCATGACGTGAAGCAAAGTTGAGGGCTTCATGTTGATAATAGGCAGGTCGAGATGAGCTTTTGTGGTATGTAAATCGTCTTGTTTTAGAGACGATGTGATGTTGAGCAAGGTCGTCGCGATATTTTGTTCCTCAGTGATAGACTCCGTCAATATCCAAAACCCGTCAATGATCAAGACCGCTGGTAGTGGCTGTAAGAATTCTGGATGAAGGAGTCTGGGGGGACGAGCTATTAGAGGGAGAGGTGTGGTTGGCGGCAGCGGCAAGGCGGCCACAAAGTTAGATGGACAAAAGAATCCGAGCGCAGAGGGTCGGCAAGGTAATGGTGGGCAGGAAACCTCGCAAGCGAGTGAAACAAAACAAGTAACGGCTCTGGCGTGTTCCCAAGTTGTTCGGAGTGAGGCAGATGGGGCGAGACGACCAACACCTAGGAGGGAGGGGGGAAGAGACGAGATGAGAAGAAGGTGGTGTTCGTGGAACTGACGTGCCAAGGCGAGCGAGGTCTGCAAGTAATATAGGAGGAAGAGAGACGCCTTGGACTGCAAGTCGTCCGGTATGAGGGGCTCGGGGGCTAGCTAGGATGGAAGTATCCGTTGTGTGTATGGAGAAAGGTAGGAGGTATGCATGGATGGGGAGTAGAGCGTTATGTATGATCAGAGTCGATGAGAAGAAGGGAAGCAAGACAAGGCCAGACCAACGAACGCATTTAGGGATTGACATAGTTTACCTACCCAGTTTAGTAGCCTGGCCAGGTACGGATACTGTAGTAAGTAGCTTGTACCAACAGGAGCGGTGGTGTCTCTCTGTTACTCTGTATGTGGTGCACGCTCTCCCCAGGGGGCCCTGCCTTTCTCCTCCCCTAAAGCGGGCGCGAGGGGTGAGGGTGTGACGGGGGTAGGACAGCGGATGCTGCCATTTCTCTGGCTTCAGGCGACAGGCCAAGACCAGGATCCAGGCTGGGCCATGGATGCAGGGATGGGTTGGACCCTGCACATGGAGACAGCGGTGCACCCTGTGCGATGCAGCCACTACTTTCCAATTCCAACATGGCCTCTTTTCCCTCTCCACTAGGTAGGGGGGCTTGAGCCGGTGCAGACAAAGAAAGAACATGGCCGTCGTGGCATCATCTGCCCGAGGCACCACCAAACATGCGCTTAAGGATCCTTTTCGTTAAGCTTCGAGGCGGGCTAGCTGTCCGCCCTCCGATCGGTACTTATTGGACAATATAGATGAATGTATGCGCAATGTATGTAGGCACGGCGACGGCGATGACACACCGCCCGACGGATGACAAAGCACGAAGATCTGCTATGGGAACGAGGGAAAGCTGCCGAATAGCCGATTTGATTCACTCGACCGAACGGTGCTTGTTTCTGGTGAAGGCTCGCGGGCCTCACGGTGTCTTTGCGAGTTTTGAAGACTGGGCATGCTCGGACCCCATCGTGGGTTTGAGCTGCGACATGGAAGGCCGTCTCTGGGTTAGCCAACAACTTTTCAAAGTGTCTCTTTCTGTTTTTTCCCGATCGCGAACCGAATCGAGAAGTTGGAGATTGGTGCCAAGCTGGGGTGAGCAGCAGGATGCATTGTTCGCGGTCCAAGTGAACTTTAAGCAGAATCATGACCACTGAGAGGCGCTTTTAGGATCGGTGGCATTCCTACATGGTACACTGCGAAGCTGGTTTAGTTTAGTTTGTTAACCAGGTCCTCTTGGCACCGCTAGCCTCCCCTTTCGGGATCGGGGTCGAGGGACGAGAGAGAGATGGAAATACAGCGTGCGTGCATCTGGGAAGACGTTTCTGCCAATATGTCGGTTTCCATTTGTCATGGTCCGAAGATGGACGAGGGGTCCCATGCGCAAGCCGGCGTCGACCGAGCAGGAGGAGAGCCGGAAGAACTGCGGCTTCTTATGCCAGGAAAAGACTCGACGCTTGCCGTCACAGGCTTGAGGTGAAGCTCAAAGATGAGATGGTTCTTGATGGAGGCAAGTGTCCGAGACGTTGCACCGTGCTCAAGGTGCCGACCGCCTTTGGCGTCGAGACGACCGAAGGTGCCGCCCGCATCAGCCGCACCGCTGTGCTCGGTTGCCATCCTCATGCTTTGGACGGGAAGAGGTCGAATTGAATTAATTGGATTGGGAGGAAACACCAACAGCACAAACAAGCAATGGCCCCCCCCCCCCCCCCCTCCCCCACATGTGCCTCCTGCCGTCTACCTTATTGGCAGGAACAACAGACAAAGCGAGGAAGGAGCTTCAGATCAGGCACCAGCCTACCAGGGAAAAAGGAAGGTACGGATACGAATACAGTAGTAACACAGGGCACCGTGCCAGGCATATCTCCCCTTTCCCACCTGCACCGCACCGCACCGCACCACAGAAAAGAATCAAGCTTTCCCAAACCACCCGCTCTCAGCTTCATTTCCCACCCTCTGCCGTTCACATGTGCGTGCCGAAGCACATGGGCGGCGGCTTCTGACCCTGTGTGAGTCTCTGCATGTCTGCCAGGTTCTCCGCACCAGGTTCGAGCTGCTGCTGACTTGGCGCTGAGTGAGTGAGAGAGAAATTGAACAGGTACGGGCGGCTTCCACCCTGTTGTTCACCTACCTACAATTTACGAGGGCGAATCACGTAATATCGACCCATTGCGAGCGGAACTCCCACAGACACCAAGAAACACAGCCGCATCCAGCCCAGCTCAACCCAGCCCCCCCCTCGGCGGCCATTCTTTGTCGGAAAGGGAAGGGAAGAAAACCACAAACAGAAGAGATGCATGGGCGCAAACAGTCGCTAGCACACCACCCAGTGCAAAGAGGGAGCCCATAAATTCTGCATCCCGTCGTCACCGGTACTATTCGTCCTCGATTAGGGAAAACCCGACGCGGACGGCCTTCTAGGCACGAAATTGGACGGCCTAGGTTTACCTGTATGTCGACAGACATCACCGCTGAGACAGGCCGATACCCAAATCTCTTCTGCTTCGGTCTGGCCTAGAATACGTACACTATGCTGTACGATGTACGGATACGCACGGTAGGTAGTGTATGCCACGGCCTGCCCATCCAGTCCGTGCTCGGGCACGATGCTTGGCGTCGCCGTGCCAGACCTCGTACAGACGAAATTGCACTGCTGCTGCGGCCAATGCATTCAGCCAAGAAAGAAAAGAATGGGAGGCAGATGTCAGCAATAGTCCTATGCATGAGATGAAAGGCCCTTGCAATAATTCTGCCTTTTGAGCCCCCTCGAGCGCTACAGCAACAGCACCAAAACGCCTGCGGCCACGGTCCCTCTGCCAGATACGAACCGCTGCCAAGGGCAAATCTAAATGCTTACAATTGACATCAAATACCTAAACTAGTAGCATCGTATATTGTGAAGTACCAACAGGTTATTGTGTTACACTACAAGCAAGCATTGGTGGATCGACGCCAAGGGCCCACTGATAAGCGCCGCCTGGCATCCAGCCCGCATTCCTTGTTTGCCTGTACCTCAGTACGGAGTAGAGAGTTTTGGGAATCGACATCGAACAGACACGGGAGGAAGCCAAGATATGCCAGCAGCGGCAGTTGCACACACGTTGGCTATTTTGGAGGCATCGGGGGTTTGAAACGCCGTCGACGTTTTTTCTCCGGTGGGTTCGGCCCTCCCTCCCCATCTGTCGTGGGAAACTGGAGCCTCTCCTGCAACAGTTTTGTTCCAGCGCAACCGAGGCCCACATCGGCAGAAACAGCCCAAACCCGCCTGTTCTTGCCGTCTATGGTGAGGTTGTCCGAACGTCAAAACGGTTTCAACAGACCAACCCACCGACACCCACCAACAATGGCATGCGGTGCCCACGGACGATGAGACGCCACTGGTCAGCGCGCTCGCAGGATCTCCACTTTGAATACCCGGTAATTCTTGCCAAGAGATTTGTTGTTTGAGAAAGAGGAGGTCGAGCCGCCTTGTCGCAGATCGCCCTGTCGTTTGATGTAAACTAGCGAAGCCCGCCCCTGTGCCTGTATTCCAACAGGAGCAGATTGTCTACGCAGTCACCGTGGTATTGTATTGTATCAGTACAGATATGACGCTTGGCTTGGCGTTGTATCCATCGTCGGACATAGGGTGAAGCCATTCACACTCGGCCTGTCAGTCGAAACGCCAGTGACTAGAGAGTGGGCTTCCCCTTTCCCCTTGACCAGGTGTGCATTATTCTACTCGTGGTCGTCCTCAAATACCCGTGACCCTGAGAAATCCTTGCTTCCTGTCGGGCCGTCAAAAGTCCCCAAAATAAGCAGTAAAGCAGGTTTGCACGCTTTTCCCACCTAGTCCCTACAAGGCGGTTTGAGGGACCTGGACAAGTCGGCCTTGGCCATGCTAGTAGCTGGCGCGAAGAGCACCGGGACGAACCAGGGAGAATTGTAACTCAATAAATCCAAAGCAGAATTTTTCTTTTTTTCTTTCTCGGGAGCAGCATGGATGAGCTTGCCCCAGGGAAGACAGACAGACGGACGGACACGCGACCAGAGAGCAAACAACCATCGATAATGGCGCCATGTATCCGTATTGAGAAGTACAGGATGGCAGGGGAAAGTTTTATAGCCCTAGTGATGTAAATCGCCACACAGTATCTAAGCATCCTACCTGTCTCTTATAGAAATCTACAGTGGTGGTGATAGGTAATGCGTAATAGCTGGATGGCGTTGACAGCTGGCGGACTGGAGGGAGTGTACCTGACAGGGGCCATAAAACTTCGGCCTGGTACCATAGTATCTGGGAAAAGCAAGGGGAGGGCGGGGGGGCCCCAATATTTGCAAAGCAACCAATCGAGGGCCATATCCAGCCAGGGGAATGCACAAATGGCCCAATGAGCCAGGGTACAAGCATCGAACAAGCTTTGTGCTACTGCGAGCCACTTTTTGCGAAGAATGACCGGACCGGAAGTTCAACAGGTCGGCTGTGGGAATTGGGAATTGGGAATTGGAAAAGGGGACTGCAGCCCCTCTCTGGCACTGGCTGCTCCTCGCATCTCAACGGCCGAAGGGATTTGCGGGTTGCGGCGAGGCCGGTGGAACTCTTCTCTCGGGAGTCGGGCGCACGCCATGCGCAACTAGTACGAGTTTACATGGCATTACTACGTAGACCACCGTCCTCGTCGTTGGATGATGGGAGTGCTAGTGGTAGTTGAAGTGCTAGGGTGCGCGTGAGTTGGAAGCTAGACTACCGTAGGTACTGGTAGAAGAGTAGGATCCCGCGGGTCGCGTTATTTCGACAGAGTTAATCGATGGTGCGGCAGTATCGCCTCGAGAACCAGAAACCCAACGATGTCTAGGTAGGTATTCGTCTTGTCTGCCAAGAAGCAGACGCGCAAGCTGCTGGCTTTTGAGTTCCCAATCAGATAAATGTCACCGAGGGATCCGGGGCGGTGGAAGACCTCTGATTGTTTGGACGATGAGCTGTGCGTCAGTCAGTCGCTACCAAGCCGGGCGGATTGACCTCGAGGTGTCGTATGCGGAGTCGAGGTGTCGTTGAGTCCGCGACTCGTAGGCAGCCAAACTGTACACAGTACTTTGGTACAGTACGGAGTATGTTTATTGTATTGGCCTGCAGGGAAACGAGGTGCTGGTTCCGGCCAAGTCACTTCCGATGCGGACTAGAAAAGCGAGCTAGAGTTAAGCTTGATACTGGCAACGGGATCGCTGTGCTACCCTCAGGTCCGTCAGCCCAAGCGACTGCATCGAAATAGTTACATACGGCTGGGTGTTATGAGGCTAGGTGCCTAGCTGCTTTGGGGATTGCCTGTATCATACAGGCTCAGCTCAGCTGCCTCGCTCAGCTGCGGAAAGCCGCTCTGTTCGGCCGCCGACATTTGATACTACCTTGCTGGTTGCGGAAGGAAAAGAAGCCCAATTGGGCGGCTGACTCGGGAGGGAACCCTTGTCGATTATCATGGGGTGTCAGCGGTGGATCTGTGCACCGTCGCAGCCCAATGACTCGGTCTGTCACCCCCATCAATCTCCTTTCCCCATCTGTGCACGTACCTACTTCTTTGGAGGGTGGACCTGCTTCTGCCTGTCTTCTCGGCCATGGGAGGGAGGGGCCAGTCACTGGTCTCGTCCAATCTGCTTCAGCCTTGCGCGCCTTCGCCTCGACAACAGTCCATTCGCGCCTGCGAGGCTGAGAAGGATCTCTCGCTCGGTCCCAGCTAGCATCGGCAATCATCAATTCGCACCCCGCGCGAAGCCACTGAACTGAGCCTTGTGCTCTTTTCTTTCTCTTGTTTTGCTTGTGCGCCGCCGTGCTCGGTAATACCCTGCCTCATGTCGCCGACGACGCCGACCGACTTTGGCTCCCTCCCCCCGCCCCTTACCCGCTCCTCCACCGTCCCGGCCGGTTCCAGCACCGGCGGCACGAACAGCACCAATAACAGCAACACCAATATTACCCGCCAAGACCGATCTCACCTCGCCCCTGAAGATGCTTTCTTGGCCACCTCGCCGCCACGCCGACCCATCCCTTCCTTCCCCGATGCTTCTACCGGGGCCGACCATCGCGCCGCCCGCGCCCACCTCCGACACGGCGCCGCCGCCGGCGACCGCTCCCGCTCCCGCCGCACCCGCAAGCGCACCTGGAAGAAGTTGATGTGGGTGAAGCAGAGCTACCCAGACAACTACACCGACCAGGACACCTTCCTCGAAAGCCTGCAGCGCAACCCCCGCCTGCAGCCCTACGACTTCTGGCCCCTGGTCGCCGACTCCACCGTCATCGTCCAGCACGTCTGCTCCGTCATCATATTCATCGTGTGCTTCGTCCTCATACAGAAGCAGCGCGTGCCCCCCACCTCGGTCGTGTCCTTCAGCAGCCTGGCAACCTTCCTCGGTTGGCTGCTGTGGGAGCGCTGGGAGGCCGACGAGGAGCGCAAGGAGCTCGGCCGCTTGGCCGGCGGCGCGACCGTCGCGGGCCGGAGGGAACCGAGCCGGAGGACCGGAAGCAGCATGCGACGCCCGCCGCCGCACGCAGACGACACGTCGGCGGCAACGACCGCCGCCAGCTCTCTCACGAACCTTTCCGCCGCCGCAACCGAGCGCCCGGCGCGGCACTCCCACTCCGCTTCCGTGAGTTCGCTCATCTCCACGACGTCGACGACCTCGCAGTCCGCCTACCGCCGCCACAGCCAGGAGATCATGAACCAGCCCCCTCCCCGGCGCTCCTCCTTCCCCCTCCCGGGCGACGACAACAGCCGGCTGAACCAGCGCCTCAGCACCGTCAAGAGCGCCATCCTCATCTACTCGACGCTCCTCGGCCTCTCGCCCATCCTCAAGTCCCTGACCAAGTCGACCTCCCCCGACAGCATCTGGGCCATGTCCTTCTGGCTGCTGACCATCAACATCTTCTTCTTCGACTACTCGGGCGGCGTCCGCGTCAACATCCCCGCCTCGCTGTCGACCAACGCCGCCCTCATGGCCTCCACCGTGCTCGCCAGCCGCCTGCCCTCCACCGGCCAGGTCTTCAGCCTCACCCTCTTCAGCATCGAGGTGTTCGGCCTGTTCCCCGTCTTCCGCCGTTACGCCCGCCACCGGAGCTCGGCCTACAATTACGCCATGACTGCGCTCCTCGTCCTCGGCGCCGGCGCCGGCGTGGGCGTCATCATGGGCGACGACGGCAGCGGTGCCGCCGCCGTCGGGGGGTGGCCGTGGAAGAGCGCCGTCGCCGGCATGGTCGTCAGTGTGCTCATCTCGGCCGTCGCCATGGGCGGCTGCAGCTGGTGGCTCATCGGGCTACAAAAGTACAAGAACGAGATCTACGGGCCGTGGGATCCGGCGAGGCCCATTATCATGAGCCGGCGGCTCTGGGAGGACGGCTGATGGTGGGAGACACGGTGGGAGGGGAATGGCCCCTTTTGTCTTCTGGTATTGAGTTATGTAGACTTCAATTAAGAGCCATGGGTAGACTAAAAAAACAACCCAAAACTGTAAACGTCCATTGTTCACTGAAGTCATCGCCTGCCCGGAATACGAGCCAGGCCGCAACCTGACTGATAGCAACAAATGCTTCAAACACCCAAAGGCCGGGCTCTTTCTGTATGATCTACCTGGGTTCCATAGTCTCATTAAGCGTCCTTCAAACAAGGCACGTAGTTTATCGAGGCAAACATCAGCACAATACCGGGCATGCGCCCACGTGCAGCAGGTGTACCCGACTGGGTCCTTCCGGATATGTTTACATCAAGCCAGCCTGGTCATCTGAACAACCAGGCTTACTTTTACACACAAAAGAAAAGACCTTTGAGATCAATCTCAACACCGGCCATCTCAAATGCCGCTTCAAGTCTCATCTGGATTCTTTCAACTCCCACTATGACTGTCCTCTATCCCAATGCTTGCAGTAGCACAATCCACGTTCACCTTGCGCCTGGCGCAATCGGCAACAATGTTGTCGTTAGGGGCTCCAACAACTTAACTGAGGCGGCAATGGCTCTCGGCGTTGGTGGCGACATTGACTCACTTGGGCGGTTTTGGGTCTGGCAGCAGCGGCTATTTAGTGAGCTGGCGGCAATATCTGACGGACGGCAAATGGCGTAGTTGGTTCAATGGCGAAAATGCTTCATTCTGTAGGCGGCGTCATGGCGCTAATGATTAACTTCCCGGAGGTGGTGCCTCCTCAGGAGGCACCCCTCACCACCACCGACACCACCACCCCCGTCACCACCATCACCACCACCAGCACCGCTTCGGGGGCTGGCGGCTTCAATGGCCCAGAGGAGGGTGCTTCTGTCGTTACGGGGGCTCATCTGGATTCTTTCAATTCTCATCTGGTTTCCGACAGCACCCAGACATCAACAGACATATCATCAGACCACCACGAACCTTTCCGTTCAGCACCTCTCAACCGCAAGAAAATCTACTCTGTTTACTGGCATTTTCACACGGGCAGCCCTTGCAACGTGTGCGCCCACTCCAGGAAGAAGGGTCACAAGGCGCCGGACAGCTTTGTAGACCCCGTCTCCGGGAAGACGGCGAAGAATTGACGGCTCAAGTGCAAATGTTGCAAAAGATTTCGCCACAAGGCCGACGACTGACCCAATAATCCGGCTCGTACCTGTCGTTCCTGCGGTTCAGAAAGCCATGTCAACAAGGACTTTCCCACGCCACGCTGCTATCTTGCAAGCAGTTAGGCCACCGGAAGATAGACCGCTACATAGTGGGAGGCTCACCTACCAGAGAAGACCGACCGAGAAGTTATTTGCCAGCACTTGCCAGCTACGAAGCAATTAAGGGAAACAGCCCAGAAAACCAACTCACGCACTTGCCGTTTTCGAGGCTCTGTCGAATCCACCCTCCTTTAGTGTCCCGGCTGAGGCAAGCGATGGCGACCCAGGTACCAGACTGCGGCGAATCCAGGATTTCCACCCTTCCAACAAAGGCGTCTCTTAGGGCCGTGCGGTCAGCAATGTACCAAGTTTCATCCAGAGACCTGCTGGTTGCTCTATCAGAATCATGAGGCTGCAGGGAGCTCTCAAGCACCGGGAAAACTCTAAGATGGCCCACTTCATCTTTTTCCTTGGTGTAAGAGTCCCGGCCAATGTGCCCGGCCTCTGCCAGGTAGTCGCAGAGAATGAGAATAATGGATTTCATCGCTTTCACCTCTCGCGAACTCTCTGGTGTATGGCCGACTCACTTCAACTCCTTGACTACTTCGGATATGCCAGCATCCTTGATTTTGAGGAATCCCCGGAAGAAATCATCACATTCAGGATACACGCCAGCGAGAGCGTTTTTATTCTCGAGGGGGTTAGCGCTCTTCCAAACACAGTCTTGTAGAGACAGCCAGCCGCGGCTTGGATGATAAACCAGCTTCTTTTTGCTCTCGAAAGCCACACTGGTTATGTTAGCCGGATCCCCACAGCACAAACTTCTCTCGGGTTTCACCTTACCGAGTATCCCACGAAATCCTCCGTCTGTTTTGAGCCTTGTATTGACAGGCACGGCGTGCGTGCTCGAGAGTGCTGGTAGTAATTCGTAACTTAGACAGCACCTCGAGTTCTCGTAGGTAAGCAAAATCATTGACTCCGGTTGCAACCTTGATTTCAGAAAGATATTGCCACTTTGTGCTGTCTGGATCTGAGAGATCCGCGAAGAACAGGTGCGGACAGGCTTCCAGAAGACCTTTGGTTGGAATCGCAACTTGATCCAAGGGCCGAATGACGCCATCGTAGCATTTGAGCTTCGCATTCTTCAAGTGAAGACTAAGGTTCTGCATTGTGTATTTGTGATAATGCGAAATGTGGTCTCTCAGAAGCAGAAGCAGATCATGGAAGGCGTTGTCGATCAACCAAAGTACCTCGTAGGTGGCATTCGTGCTGTAAGTCAGTCGAGGGCGCGTTGCAACCTTGCACGAATCCTTGAGCCATCCACTGTCTCTAATGTTGCTGTGGCTGGGTCCTCTTCGAAGTCTTCGCTTTCTGCGACATCGGCCAAGCCGCTGTCGTACTCAAGATAGTCTGGATGTAAAATTCTTGTGGAAAAAGCCGAACTTGAAGCATGCTCAAGCACGAGGTTGGGTGATATATCAGAGTTAATCACGTATGCATCTCGAGCCCAGGATACCCTCCAGCCATCTCCGGTGGCGACCCAAATGTTCGATAGTCGAGGGCTGGTAGTGGAATCCATAAGTTGTCGATGGCGAAACAGATATAAGGCGTCTTGAATGACATTCACATAAGGACCTACCGTGTTGCTGCTACCATGGGGCCAGGTTTCGTGAGTCTTCAGGATTTTGTGGCAAATATCGATCGCTGTGAGCTCCTTGAGGCCTAGCCACTTGAAGAGAGCCTCTCTGTCGGCACTGTTTCTGTCCTCGGGGTTCACGAAGATCAAACCCAAACCAGGTGGAGCACTCCAAGCAACATCGATTGAGGCCAAGTAGAGGTTCTCCTTAGACGCGGGCAAAAACTCTCCGTGCATGGTTGGCACTATTGGCATCTGGCATAGCTTCATTCTGTGTTGCTTGGCTCTGATCAGAATGGCTGCCACTTTTTCGTGCCACCCAGAAGATTTGAGACCGAGGTCCCTTGGCCTTTCTTGAACTATCTAGGAATGAAATTGTTCGAAGAACATTTCGTCGTCCATAACTTTTACACCGAGAGATTTGAGGCTCGAAAGCAGTGTTCCGTTTGGTGCGTACTCGAAAGCCAGCTGCTCCCCTTGCAGCCGCTTGAAATTGATCATCGGCTCTCCATCAAAGCAGAATTCCGGCGGAATAAACACCAGATCCTGGGGTTTTTGGAATGACCCGGCGCGAATTTGAAGAATTAGGCAAGAGCCAAGGTGCTTGACTAGTTTATCCCCGAGGTCTTTGCCGAATGCGATCCCCGTCGCCAACAGCTCGAGATACTGCGGCCAAGCATAACCTAGGCCGCCCTTGATGTTGTTAAACCTGTGAACAGCCACCTCAAAGGCGCTGGGAATGGCTTCTTGGAGCTTTTCATTCCAGGCAGTAAGAGCAAGACTTTCTCGGCTTGCTGTAAGAATGAAATCGCCCTGAATGAGGAACTGAAACATATATGAGTATCGTAGCAGAAGTATGCCGGGCAAACTCACCCGAAAACAGTATTCGTTAATCGGAAGGAACGCAAAAACGTATTGCTGCTCGAGGATGAGGCTGCCATTGCTTTTCATAGGAAACGCAAGAACGATTCCAGGCGTCACGATGTTTTCCCTTCGGGGTTCCACCGGCATATCTTCGACTCTTCTCCGGACGAAGATGTGTTTGGTCTCTTTTCTTCTCTTTTCGGCGCTGCGGTGCACCGTCACCGTTCTCGTTTCGCCCCGGTACTCCTCATCGTCTACCGAAGCAAATTGGTGAGTGTATAACTGTGGGAGGCCGACAGCTGTTTCGAAGTTTCCAATTTTGAGGCAAACAACGCGTGCAGAAGAAGGAGAATGCAGGGTGATAAAGGTGAAGTTGGAAGCCGGAGTACAAGGTGAGAGATGGGTAATAGACAGGTGAAATGACACACTCATCATGTAGGTACCCAGAGGGGATGCAGGAGAAGGTGTAGTGGACTGAAGGCAAACAAGAAGATGCTTCTTTACCGTGCCTCTCATTTCCACGGACTGATGGTTTGGAAGCTGTGGATATCTCTTGTAGGTGCGCTCAACGATGCTCCCTCTAAGTAAACACTGAGTGAGCTCAGCACCTGGAGACGTCACTTTCTTCCCACTTTGCCCTCTTTGTGCAAGTAGCTGATGTATTGGTCCGAAACAGAGCCGAGATTGAAGTCTAGAGTTGCCTGGTCTGATAACCCTCCTGCTGGTGAAAGAAAAAGAAATCCTCACGACCTTTCTTTGGCACACTATCTCAGACGAAATCGCCTACTCGGAGTCCTTGAGACGCTGGAAGTTCATCCGGTAAACTTTCGAGAACAAGGCATAAGCCAAGTTGCATGCTACATGGGTAGGACATGGCCTTTCCAAAAAAAAAAAACAAAAAAAAAAACAAAAAAACGCTTGATGATATCTCAGTTGCTTACTGCAATATTACTAGCTGGATTAACGCATCCTTGCTAGGATGACATCCCCGAGTCTGGTGTCTTAACTTTGCATTACCATAGTGTTGACCTGAAATGAAGTACATCAAAAGTAGAAGCAAGATGATGTCTTAGTACGCAAAGTAAAGAAGATGAACAGGTCAACGAGCAAGTTGTTGGCCATCCACGCAGTGGTATCACTACCATAGATAGCAGTCATTTCGACCCGTCCGTTGCGGCCTGCATCTCCATTATGCAGCCCAACATCCTCCCGATGTCTACTTGCACCCATTACATCTACACTTGTCAACAGCAATAGCAATAAGAACGGTGAGAGTGAGAGTAGGAGTGATTGGGGCAGGGATAGAGATGGCGATGGCGATGGTGATGGGGTTGAAGTACCGCAGTATGGAGGTGAACGTTAGTTACCTGACAGGGGACGACAACTTCAGCTTGGCGTCATCGTACAATCCACTTTCGACCATACCATTGCTATTCACTTTGTGGTCTCTTCTCCTTGTGTCTGCCGTTACCCTTTCTCGTCGTCTCTCCATGTTACCCTGGAATCCAACAGTAATAAGTGGGCAACGACGCCGAAGGAACGAAGGGTATGGTTGAAACAGAAAATGGGCATAGCTATTGTTTCGTATTGAGCTGTATACTGGATGGTCTCAGCCAGGTTCTATTAATGAGAGTGGTGTAGGTAACACCAGTCCAAAAGGTACAGAACGAGAGCTTGTCGGGGTAGCGAAAAAGCCTCCTCGCCGGCATTGATGAGCACGATCGAAACAGCACGGCTTCGCAGGGAATGAATGTTCCGGGGGAAGACTGTACGCAAATCTCGACTCTGGGCCAATTAAAAGAGGCTGCTTTTCATCGCCACAGCAGGTTGAGAACAGGATCTCACACAGCCAAGTGACCGATGCACTGGCACTTACTAGCCTCGGGGTGGTTCACTGCCAAGTCGATTATCTGGAAGTCGGATGGACATTCCGATTCTTGGTGCTGTTCAACTGTGTTTCTCGCTACTGTGCCCTGACGTCCGGAGGGCATAGCGAGGGCGGACCAGGCAAGTGATTGGGAGGGCTTCGCTAGGTAATTTTAAGGTGTTTTGACTTGGATGCGTCGGAAACAGGATACCTAATGCAAGATGTATGCGGCTCCAGGCTCTTTGCAAGGGTCTCTCGACCTCGCGACCCACGAGTGCCTCGCCCTTAGCCAGGTTGTTCCTCAAGCACTCATCGTCCCGCTATTTGCGATTAGATACCCGATGAGAGTTGGGATCGCGGGCCGGGTGTTATGTCAATCGCAGCCCTTCTTCGACCGGTCTCGCCTCTGTTCATCTGCTCGATCTGCCGAGCATCTTGGACGATGACGAAAGAACGGAACCAGTAATGAGATATATTCGCACTACGTAAGAAGAAGCGGGAACGGGAGAGCTAAGCCTGGCGTTCTCCCCTGCTGGGCTCGATCATGCGCGCTCCAGCCACGCCGAAAGTGGGCGACTGAGCCACGCAACCGACTCAAGGCCCACTCGAGGTAGGTACCGTACCTAGGTAGGCAGGCAGGTAGGCAGGCACCTGACAAGACAACGGAGACGGGTGGTTTGATTAGTGGAGCGCCGAGTTCATGTGCTGAAATTACAGCGTCCGGGAGCGGAGGGGGGGGGGGGGGGGGGGGGGGGGGGGGGGATTGGAGGAGGCTTGCACAGCGGCGCCGTTGCCGTTCTTTCACCCACAAGCGGAGCACAGAACCAGCCAGCAAAACAGGGGATCCGAGCTCGTGTTGGGTGGGTCTATTGAGAGGCCAGACGGAGGGATCGACATGTCATCACAGCTGGGGGTTGGCCAGGCCAGGCGGGACTCCAGGCTGGGAAGGTGAGGGAAGATTCCAAGCTGGGTTGCATTTTACCGCAACATGCTGGTATTAATATCGTTCGTGTTGTGTTGTCTCCACGTCAAGCTGTGGAGGGCGTTGCTACCGGGCGCTTTTCGCTCTCTCTTTTCTTTCTTTCTTTCTTTCTTCTTTCCCCTCTCAGCCCACTGTGTGTAAACTTTACAACGACATACTTGAGGCGCGAAAGCAATGACAGAGGGAAAACGGGTCGGGGTGATTATCGTTGATAAAAAAGGCGAGTGAAAACTCATCGTCCAGATAAGAAAAGTCTGGAAGGTTCAGTATTCATGTTTTAGCTTTTCTTTCCACGCCTGTGAGTAAAATTAGAGGGGGAAGGGGGGACTAAGTGTACGGTTCCCATCCCAGGCCCATCGATGCTTGTTTGTTGTTGTTTTTGCTGCTAGTCCTGCGGCGCAAATACTGTGTACATGACAGAAAGCGACGGGGCAACTGCGAAATCGAATGTTCTATTATGTACTGTGATACTGTGATATTATGAGGAAACGGGTACATCGAACGTTGGCTGCGTGCAAGGGAGAGACCGCTTTTCAATGAAACTCTGTTTGAATTGGTCAAATCAGGTGCTCGGGAGAAACCCGGTGGTTCGTGGGCGGTGGGTATTTTGTTCCTTTCTTTCGGCGCCCTGGCCCCCGGCTCCACCCCCGTACTACATCGCAATGTCGTGCCAACCTGAGCGGTGGCACCCGATGCGTCGGCCGACGACTCGCACTGTTCCGACTAGATTCCGTGTCACCATTTACGGCGAGCAGTCGGTCGAAACGGCTAATGGGCTCGAGTCCTGTCAGAGGCAGTAACCATGCCTTGACGGCTTCGGGGGGAGAGAGAGAGAGAGAGAGAGAGAGGGAGAGAGAGAGATTGATTCATCAGGATGGACGGAATAGCCAAGGAAGAGCGTCGAATGCGTACGTAAACCGAGTTTGGCATTTACCTAGTGTGCCTACCAGAATGAATGTCTTTTGGGTTGATCATTCCCAGGGTCTCGGCGCATAAACGGCGCCAACGCACGTCCAGTCAGTCAACCGTCGACGGGCTCAAGCCATCTGCCATCCAATGGAAACGCACGGATGCGTGTCCGTATCCCCTTTTGGTCGCGTTCCCGCCGTCTCTGGTGCATTCTCTGCTGTCTCTGCCGCCTCTTCCTTCCACACCGCAGGGCTGGAGCTAATGCGGGCAAGCTGCAGAGGGTTCCACGGACAGGAAGTGAGAGGCTGTGAGCTGGAGCTGAAGAGAGCTGAGTACGCACGCATACCTATCTACAGGTACGATGTACTGTACTGTACTGCACTTTGTACCTACCGTATGCAGCAGGCTGCAAAGCAAACGGACGACGAAAACCTCCTGGATGAAGTCGGCTCTCTCCGTCGACGAGGGCGATTGATTGATTGATTGATTGATTGAATGAGGGATAAACATTCGCTAGATTTCTTCCGGGGGACCAGTTCCGGTCAATTGGATCGGGCGCTCAGCCCACGAAATTCACTCGCCTTGGTCGAGCACGCAGCAGCAGCATCATTCTGGTGTAAACCCCCCCCCCCCCCGCCCCCCCTGCCGGAGGAAAAAATCCAGGCGCGATGGACGCCACATGCTTGCAGATGCCAGGTACGGAGCGGAGGCGGACACATATTAATGCCTGGAAAACCGGCAACCGACCTGGGTACGGAGTAATGTACGAGTACCTGGCAGATAGGTAGATGATGGGTCCGCCCAGGTCCGGGGGAGATTTACCCCTTGCCCCTGCCTCCCTCACTTCCCCAGGGCCTCCAGGACCAGGCCAGGCCGGTCCCGCGCCAACACAATAGAGGAAGGAAAGAGGCGAAGCTAGCAAACGCCGCTAGCGTTGCCCTCCAAGTGGCAACGGATATGTGGGATAAGCTTTTGCAGGAAATGGCAAAGGGGAAAGGCTTCGCGACAGGGGTCTCATCTCTTTCTCTCTCTGTCTTTTCTCTCTCAATGGTGGCTGGTGCACTGAGTCCTCCGGCGCGCATATTTATCACCCCCTTCCCGTCTGCCCGGGTGACTGTAGAACGCACTTCTCTCGCCCTTTCTCTCTCCATCCCTCACATACCTTAATCCCAACGTCGGCTGTCCTTCGCTCTGTATACTACCGCCAATCCAACTTACTACTTTTCTAATACTTCTTCTTCTTCTCTCTCAACCACCCGCACAACCACATTCACAATGAAGTTCACCCTCGCCCTCGTTGCCGCCGGCCTCGTCGCCGCCCAGGACTTCTCTGGCCAGCCTCAGTGCGCCGTAAGTACCCATCCTTCGTCTAGCCGCGAACGACCTGTTGTCTCCCAGGCATTGAACTAACACTGCTCCCTTCCTAGATCCCTTGCTTGACCGAGGCCATCCCCAAGGTCGGCTGCTCCCTGACCGACACCGCCTGCCAGTGCTCCGAGGAGAAGCAGCAGGCTCTGGTCCCCGTCGCCGCCTCCTGCCTGCTCGCCGCCTGCAACTCGGCCGACCTCACCAAGGCCCAGTCCGCCGCCGCTGCCGCCTGCGCCGCCTTCAAGGCCGGTAGCGGTTCCTCTGCTCCCGCTACCACCGCGGCCGCCGCCACCTCTGCCGCCGCCTCTTCCGCCGCCGCCTCCGTCTCTGAGGCCGTCACCTCTGCCATCGCCTCCGCCGGCGGCAACGCCACCTCCGTCGTGTCCTCCGCGTCCGCCGCTGTCACATCCGCCGCCAATGTCACCGGCACCCTGACCGCCAGCCGCACTCCTTCCCGCACCCCCTCCACCGCACTTCCCTCTGGCACCTCTGCCAGCGCCTCCGCCTCCCCCTCCGGCAACGCTGCTGCTCACGGCAGTGCTACCGTTGGTGGTCTGGCCCTTGCTGCCATTGCTGGCATCGTTGCTGCTCTCTAAACGGCTTTTTCGGTTGGTGTAACGGGCGTGTGCTTGTGATCACATGAATGGAAATGGGACAATGAGGACTGGATGAAATGGGATGATTCGATCTAAAGTCCAGATCTTGATGAGGGATGGGACGGTGGAATTTTTTTTCATAGAAAAAAGGTTGATGATCATGGCCTGTTGGTTTGCCTTTTGACGCAACGTCTTGGCTGTAAGACGCAGGATAGCATACTTTTTTTTTATTAATCGAATATACCAATAACGTTATCGACGCATGACATCTATCGCCAGTTTGATGTGCTATGCTTTCCGCCTTGTCCCCCTCCCCCACTCAACTCATCCGGTGGATTTTAACTTCTCGGCTGTCCGCCGTTCTGCCCAGGCTTGGGATCAGTGCCAAGTAAGAGATTGGCTTTGACGGTGCGTTAGCGGTGACTGCCGCCGGTTGTAGCCACGCTCCGCCCGCAACGTGCCGACAAAACAGACGCATATCAAGGCCCAAGAAGAAGAAGAAGAAGGGAAAAGCCTTTGGCTGCTGACCGCGTTGCTGACTACTTCGCTTGGCCTGACGCCCTTTTTGTCGGGCGCGCTCTCTCTTTCTCTCTGCCTCTCTCTCTCTGTCTGTTGTGGGTTTGCCCGATTGACTACCTTTCCGGGATCCTCTCAGCATTACGTCTTCTTGAACTATGCGATGTGGCGCGGCGTGCCACGCACGCTTCGGCAACTTGCTCTCTCTCCATGGGAAGGAACCATGTAACCTCGTCTTATCGGCTGCCTCCGAGGCGGCGAAACAACGTCGTACCCAACAACCATAGAGTTTCCCATGCCGACCTCCGTTTTCGGGTGGAGAAACTGCAGGTGAGTGGCAGGAAGCCACCCTCTCCCCGGCTGCGCCACGATTCGTACTCTCACAACTGAACACCATCTCTCCCGTGATGCTATCGGCCTTGGCTTGAGATGAGCTGAAGCAAAATGCTAAATATTCTCTCTCTCTCTCTCTCTCTCTCTCTTTTCCCCGCTTCAAGCGGCTTGGCCCCCGCCATGCAAAGGCTACAAAGGGACCGTTTGTGGCGGCATGTGCGCAAGAAAACAAGGCACTTAACACCGCCCTCCATCCCTTTCTGGACATGCCCTTAATCACGGGAAGTCTGGCGACACTTGCCTCTGCTGGACCAACTGTTTGTTTCCTGGGATCGGATCCAAAGCCCGTCCCGGCCGAGCGGGTCCGGTGCCGGCGCCGGATGGGGGCCCCGCATCAAACATTGGGCTGATATCCGACCTTCTCCAACTGCTGTTCAAGAAAGTGGCAGAGATCACCTATGCCGCGCTCGACTGAATGGGTATAACCCGTCTCGCCTTTGTCTTGTGGTGAGATGTGTGGCCCGGCATGCTCCTTGTTCTCGCAATGGCCGCGGTGCCTTCAGACTTCTCCAACTGGAACTTGCATTGGACGCTTCCATTAAGTCTCCTTATGGACATCAGCTTCAAGGGCCATAAGTGGCGTTGTTCTACTCCGTAACATGAGGCAAGGGTTTAACTACGACAGCACCGTCAGAAGCTGCAGAGCGGACAATGAGCGGAGAGGACGCATACGAGGGAAATATGGAAACAGGGATGAGATAGGGGGAGCGCCGCTTGCGCCTTCTTTTCCTGGAGGCCCTTGGAATAAAGGGTGTAAATAAGTATATTCCGCATGGGAACTCCTTCCAACCAGGCAGTTCCTGCTTCCAGCTATTTCCTTCAGCAATCACACTATGCTTTCCATTACCTGCCTCTGATCCAGATACCTATGCAGACACGCTCTACTTTCTTCTTCTTCTTCTTCTCTTTGCTTCTCAATCTCTCTATCATATCGTGCATGTTCGCTTTGGATAATTTGCTGAAAGTTCTGAAGGGGGCTGGCAACAAAAGCAGTAACAACGTCAGCACGGAGCCAACTTGGGTTCTTGCAAATTGGTGACATTACCGACCCACCTAATAACCAACTTCCGAGCAGGTCTTGCTTAAGCGACACCTCGAATGATGCGTCTCAGCTTTCCAACCAAAGCATTGTTGCTTGTGGTGACAAAAGGCATGCGAAATAGGTTGACACGGTAACACAGGTTCGACCTTCTTCAAACCGTTGTCAAAACCATGTTAAATATAATCTGATGTTTACCGTTCTCGTCTAAGTCCTTCCTATGGTGCTCAACAGGGATGGAAGACGAAAATCAAGGGAAACTGTACCGTATCGACCGATTCAAGCCTGCCTTCGTCCTTACGAAGCAAGCCAAAAGGCCCGAGGAAAAATCAACGGTCGGTTATAGTCGCCGCGCCCTGCAAGCCGAAGCATCACGCGGAACGGATCCCCCAACTTGAAGAAGTTTATATCGTGTCCGGATTGGCCGGGTCTGCGCCACTACTGCCGGCGAGCTTCAGCTCCTCGCGATAGGGGTCAGTCGGGGAATTGAAGGTTGCGATAGCAGAGCACCCCATTCGAGGAACACGACCGGCGGTTGGCGCCCCCACCATACCATGAACGACCCCCGGGGGAAAAATGCACGCCAACACGGACCAGGTGAGCAGGAACTGGGCTAATTATTCGACGGAGGGTCACGTCCACTAAAACGACCATGTCGGCCGGCGCGCCGTCCACTGGGAGGAGGGAAACTTTGGGAATCGGCCGGTCCCGCCAGCCTGGATCGGCCGCGGTGCAGCAGTGGAAGGCGGTGGGCTGGCCACTCGGAACCAGTCAGAAGCGCGGAAACATGACATGAAGAACCACACAACCCCTCAACCGTCCAGTCCATCCCTCGTGGCGATTGCGATAGCTCCCCACTACCCACCCAACCAACCCTTGGCGATAGCGACTAGCTGCTGAAAGGTTTTTTTTTTCCCCTCTCTTTCTCTTACCGAGTGACCAGGATGTCGCCCCAATAGAAGAAAATAGAGAGACAGAGCTCTTTTCAACCCCTCCCACACCTCCTCTCATCTTCGCGACCGAGAGAAAAGAAGTGTGTCGACCAAAACCTCGCGCCGATCTAAGCAGCTACGATTTCTATCGTCAAGCGCGGCAATACCCAAAGGCGTATACGGCCTGCTGCTACATATCATAACCTCCGACGGCAGTCCCATGTTGCGCGCCATCACGGCCCTTTACTTCGCATATCACTTCCCGGCGCATTGGTACATGTGCCACCCTATCGCGAGATAGATCAAACAGCAGGCGACTTGGAGTCTTTGCGCTTGCTGCCAGGGGACGAGAAAGACCAAAAAGCAATACACCACAGCATTGAATAACCCATTGCAACGGCATCACCTTTGACTGAGCTCGCGCGCAAGGTATGTCGAACACCCACCCCCTCCTCTCCAGCAGCAGGGATGGACATTTGCCCTCCCGTGTCCTGTGCGATATCGACGACGGCTAACCACATGGCCAGGTCGCTGCAAGTCGGGCATTGCATTCCGCCTCGAGACCATCCTGTCCAGGACCGCCGTAATCGACACCGATCGCTGCCCGCCATGTCCGCCGACGACCCCTCCAAGAACCTCTTCGCCGCACCGGTGACGACGACGCAGATCACCGCCGGTCCCAACGAGGATGAGCTCGTGAACCAGGGCCTCCACGACATCGAGGCACGCAAGGTGCACTGGTGGAGCTACTTCACCACGCTCGATTTCTGGATCGTCCTCCTCGTCGGCCAGGTCCTCGCCCTGTGCATCACCTCGACCAACACCTTCACGTCCTTCCTCGCCAACAACGGCGTCTCCATCCCGGCCTTCCAGACCGTCTTCAACTACATCCTGCTCTTCCTCATCTACTTCCCCGTCACCATCTGGAAGTACGGCTTCGCCAAGTGGGGCAGGCTCCTCCTCAAGGACGGCTGGAAGTACTTCATCCTCTCCTTCCTCGACGTCGAGGGCAACTACTTTACCGTCCTCGCTTACCGCTACACCAACATCCTCTCGGCCCAGCTGCTCAACTTCTGGGCCATCGTCGTCGTCATCGTGCTGTCCTTCTTCCTGCTCCGCGTGCGCTACAAGCTCTTCCAGATCATCGGCATCATCGTCGCCATCGGCGGCTGCGGCGTCCTGCTCGCAAGCGACCACATCACCGGCTCCAACGGCGGGCCCGGCGTCGACCTGGTCAAGGGCGACCTCTTCGCCCTACTCGGCGCCACGCTCTACGGCGTCACCAACGTCGCCGAGGAGTGGTTTGTCAGCCGCCGCCCCGTCTACGAGGTGCTCTCCTTCATGGGCATGTGGGGCATGATGATCAACGGCGTTCAGGCCGCCATCTTCGACCGCGAGTCCTTCCGCGAGGCCTCGTGGAACGGCCCGGCCGTCGGCTACCTCATCGGCTACACCCTGGCCCTCTGCCTCTTCTACAGCCTGGTGCCGCTGCTGCTGCGCATGGCCAGCGCCGCCTTCTACAACATCTCGCTGCTGACGGGCAACTTCTGGGGCATCATCATCGGCGTCAACGTCTTCGGCTACGCCATCCACTGGATGTACCCCATCGCCTTCGTGCTCATCATCCTCGGCCAGGTCGCCTACTTCCTCGCCGGCAGCATGCTCGGCGACTCCAAGAAGCCGTGGCTGGGCGACAACCAGGAGAACGGAGTCGCCGGCCTCGGCACGGCGAAGCTCAAGGCCATCAACGCCGCGCGGAAGCGGCAGATGGGGGGCGACGTCGACGGCGTCCGCGCGAGGCGCGGGTCCGTCGGTTCGGCGGTCTGAAGGCCGCCCCCGTGCATCTGGATGCAAATGTTTTCTTTCTCCCCCCCTCACTTTCGTTTTCGTTATGAAAACGTGAGGCTTTCTAATTTTTATTTTTACTATTTTACTTTTTTTTTTTCTCGCTCAGTGTTCGGTGATGGGGAGGGGCCCATGTTTTGTTACAAATGTCGGCTTCTGACGCCGGCAGGAATAAGCGTAGAGATCAATACACTATTGGATACCGGAAAACCTGTCGCTCAGCTGTCTGCCCCTCACACATCTGTCCGTGGTGTGTCATGACTCAAACTATTGCCCCTCTAGCTCGTGCCCGGATCCTTTTTGGAGGCCTTTCCGGTCCTATTGATTCTCGATTTGGGTACCATTGCGATTCGTCGAACGGAAAAGCCATTTTTATTCAGGTTGACCTACGACATGCTTTGATTGACTGAGGTGCTCGCTACGAGGTTATTGTGTTGAGTATTGGGCATGATACTTATACTGTGTTTTTCCAACCGTTTCGCTAGTATTGTGTACCAGCCGCCTTGTGAACTGTATCTTAGTACCAGATACGAGGTTCCCGTTCTGGCAACCGCCTTACCTATTGCCGTTAGCTTCAAGAAAAACGGATGATCCGATTGACGAGGTAACCACGGTGCTGCTTTTCCCAACTCGCTCGGGTGGTTCTCGAAACCATCACCAACACCATCAGCCTCGTCTAGCTTTGCCTCGTGGTGTTACGCCCGCTTGGACGGCGTGTCGAGCCCGCACCATGACGAGAAGGAGGGGATTGTGGGCTCGGCCGGGGCGCGCGGGCACTAGTCGGCATGTGGCCCCCGTTCCGGGTAGCCCCAGAGGATCAGAAGAATCGGGCGGGGGGAGGAAGGTGTTTCGTCATAGCGAAAACCCAAAGTAAAGCTCGGTAAGTAGTACTGGTAGGCAGGCCATGAGGCCACAGATGCCGACGGACAGCATATGGGGCGATGTCAAACCGAGTTTTACTTTTCTGTTTCTCCTCTCCCCTTGATATCTGACTTTTTGCATCGGAACCCGCTCCCTGCATCCCACGCGCCCGCGTCGATCCCTCCACCACCCCCCCTTCTCTCCTTTTACCCGGCTCCCGGACGCACAACACGACGCGGGCGACACTAGGGAAGCAAAAGAAGAAGAAGAAAAGCAGGTTTCATGGTCTGAGTCTATCATCTCTCCCTCGCGCTTTGTGTCGAGACGTCCAACGCCCGTACGGGCCGGTCTGGTTATGCGACGACGCCTGCGCAAGCAGCTTTTTGCAATGTGTGCCAAGTTCCTGACCGAAAAAAAGCCGCGGGTGCTTGTGTAAGTGTCGACAGTGGGAAGCCGGCGAGGCAGCAGACAGCAGGCGCACCACGTGGCACATGTTTACGACACTGAGCGATGCCCCCAGGCTGAACCCTCGGTTGGACTCCGTATGCGTTCCCCAAACTCCGAGGCTGCCGTCACCCGTCTGCGTGGTACCGGGGCGCTGGAGGTGACATCCCGCCGGACCCACTTGCGGGCCGGCCGTGTCCGCCTGACTCATACCCGCCTGAAGACGCATTGTCTTGACAACACTTGTCATCTTTATTTCCTACGTATGGAAGTCGGCCTTTTGAAAGGAAGCCCACGCCCGACGCGCTTATCAGCCACCGAGACCCCCCACGGTTTTGGTGATCTGTGGAGGTGTCAGACTACGAAGAAACCAGGATGTATCACCTTAGTTCACTCATACATACATAGTATACCTACCTCCGTCCCCCAAAGGGAGGTAGAGAAAAGAAACTGTACCTAGGCACCTAACGTAAACAAGCGTGTGTCCTTGGCTAGGGGCTGTCTGGCGCCTGTGTCTGGTCCTCCCTACCCTCGGTCTATGTTCGTGCTTTTGCCGGCGCACCCGGGGCCCCGGTGAAATTATATTTCGAGCGCGCCAAGTCGTAGTCTTCACCATTCCCACTTTTTAGTCTTTTCCACGGTGCCTCAACCTTCTTATACACAATGTGTCGCCCTGCGTTTGATCATCCATCGTGAGCAAGTCAAGGGCTTCAAGAGCATCTCCCTGTCTGGGACGCTCTTCCTCGTCTCGACCTGTACATGTCTTGTATCGATGCTGTGATCCGTAGCCCAGGCGGTCTCCCGCAGTGTTGCACAGGTCACACGGCGACACGATCAGGAACACAGGTCTTATATCGATATTGCGTGATATGATTTCACCCAGAATGCGCCCCCCCGCTTGCGTTGGTCGGGTTTCAACTGCCATCGTCGACCTTATCTCTTCTCGGACACCCCGACAACCTTCTGACACTTACCCCCTTGTTCATTATATAATTTGCCCGAACTCTAACATCCTTACGCTGTAACATTGGGACACTATAAGAGAAAGATCAACAGGCCAAAGTCCAGTGCCTTTTGTTATGAAATCCCGAGCGCAATTGCTGGACAGTCTGGCCCAAAAGATTGGACGATCGATAACCGTCCTCCTGTCACGACCTCGACGAGAGAGGTATGCTATCTCGGCTAGCGAGCTTACGAATCGACGCAGCAGCGCGCAAAGCATAATCTCATATTCACGCAAACCTTGCCCGCCAAACTCACCCTACACAGACAGCGCAGCCGGCCGGTCATGTGCGCTGCCAAAGAGGAGGGGATCTGAGCTCAATCACCGCTTGAGCGTTTGAGCGTTTGAGCGACATCTGATATAGCGCGGGGCGTTTGCTCACTTTTACCTGGTGAGAAGGTGTGAAGGGCACTTGCCTCTCTGTACCCGTGAACAGAGAAGCCGTCATCGACAGGTTCTCTGAAACCTCAAATTCGCTCAACCTTACCAAACGCAACGCATCTCCTTGGCCCTATTGGCAGAGGGACTATTAAGGGACGAAAGAAAAGAAGGAGACGGAGAGACGGATAGAAAGAGGGAGAGAGAGAGAGAAAGTCACCACCAGAGGACCATGGGTCCGACTCACTTCCCCAACATGACCACGAACCAATCTGGGTGGATGCGAAGAGGTGGCAGCGCCTCCCGCAGGTCCAAGGTGATTGTTGGCGTCTTGATATTCTTTCTTGTATCATTGGCTTTCATCTTGGTTCCGGACTGGCCTGACACAGGCCACGGGCTGCGCATTTCCAGCTTACACCACCAACCGGCGTCAGAGCCGACGGAGAACCCCCCAGCGGGTCCTCGGCCCGAGACCAACCATTCAGTCGAGGAAGACGTCGGCCACCAACTATCCAGACCCCAAAGCGCCGTTTTGTCACCCGATGCTGATGATGTTTTGCTATCCGCGGGGATGCCCTTCTTCACTTCTCCGAGCGGGCGGTACTCTCTCGTCCTGCAAGACGACGGAGATCTCATTCTCAACCGCATGGACGCGGACGGGACCGCCCATCCTGTGTGGTGGACCGGGACGGGCGACAAGAGTAACGGAGGGCACATGCTCATCCTCGAGAGGCAGAATGACCACTTCCGCATCGTCGTCAGCGCCTTCTTGAAGAACGCATGGACGGTGGTGTGGCACAGCGACCTGGAGCCGGGTTGCAAAACGCAAAAGAACAAGGTCTTGGGGCGCCGGGAGGGCGAGGGCCGGAACGACAGCCAGCTGCACTCGACGGGGCTGTTGGAGATGGCCCCCGGGCAACTCGAGCTCTCGGACGCGGGGAGGCTCTCCCTTACCGGGGTGTGCGACCTCTACGTCTCGCCGATGGAGCGTGAAAAGGAGCGGAGCTTGGCCGTCATCGTCACAGGGCTCTACCGGACGAACCACAAGACGTGCAAAGCGCACATGGACAATCTCGTAGCCAAGCACCCGAACTTCACGAGGATCGATGTCTTCGCCTACGTGCTCTTCGAGCCCGCCGACATCGACATACACAAACGAACCGAGGCGTCCATCCGGGCGGCGCTGCAGAAGTGCTACGGCTCGCACCTGCAGACCGTAGACGTCATCCCCCTAGCTCAGGAAGAAGAGGACTATCCCGGCGGAGACGAGGCGATAGAGGCGACGGTCTGTGGCAATAAGCTGCGGAGGCTCAACAACCAGTTGAAGACGATATCGCTCGCGGCAGAGAAGTGGTGGGCTTGGAGCATCGCCAACGGGTTCATCCACGACACGGTCCTACGTCTTCGGCCCGACACGATGCTTAGGGCGGTGCCCGAATTCAAGAGCTTGGAGGAGCTGGGGCAGAACACACTCGTGCTGCCGCACCCGGACGGAGAACACTACTTCTACTGTGCCCGGATGCGTGGGGGGGTCGGCGTTGGTAAGTCGATTGGACGCACACCCAAACAGGTTCTTCTTCGTACTGGGAACGAAAGCTAACCGGGCGTACGAACAGGACCGACCGATCAAATCGCCTACGGCAGCGCGGCTGCCATGAGCCACTGGCTGTACATGTACGAAAGGTTCCATCAGATGGTCGACCTCGCCGGAAGGCCTTTGGGGCCGGCGCTGCGAGACTTCTCCGGATGCGAGGACATGCCGCCGGGCCCCCTGGCAAGTGACTGCCCGAGGCCCGCGCCGCCGTGTACGATCGAGTGCCTGGTGGCATGGTACCTCGATGCTCGCGGTGTGGACTTCCACATCGAGTGGGGCTGGAATCAATACCTGTTTCGATGGACTGAAATAGGGCCAACCGGGGCGAAAGCAAAGAGGATGGTTGATCGTGATGAAGGCGAGGACGATCGAGACGGTGGCATGCTGTGGCCTTGATCAAACGAAATGGATTTCCCCCCTTCCCTCGCGAGTGACGTGGGTGAGTGTGCCACTTGTTTGTCCATTAATTCCGGGAAAGCGTGGTGTTTGGGCAAAGTTGGATGCATGAAGACGGCGAGCGTGAATAGAGGCCAGAGAGACAGTATGGCTGACGAATAAATGAGGGGGGGGGGATATGAAGAAGAAGAAAAAGAAGAGGAAGAAGGCGCCCCATGTCAAGGTGCTGGCCAAGAGCTGATCTGAGCTGAGCTGAGCTGAGGGCACCAGTTTGGTAGCGAAAAACGGTGAGAAGGAGGATGTTGGACTCGGTGATGGTGGTTCACCAGAGGCCCATGTGACTGGGATCATGTCCTGCCTGTCTCTGCCGCCACCAATTTCCTGGTCTCTCGCCGGTTGGTCGACAAGGCGCCGTAAGCCGGAACGGGTAAAATACGTTTGGGCGAATCAGCGGCTAGTTTAGCTGAACCGCTTCATGGGCTCATGTCTACTTGTGACAAAGGCTTGTTTTTCACGTGTCCTGGCTCACAGACTTGCTGCTAGGTAATTCTGAAGTGGGTATCGTAGCAAGAAAGGTCGTGAATAGAACGGAGACCGAAAATTCGTGATCTTTCCTGCCAGGTACGTAGGTAGATAGTCATTACATGGCGCATGTGACGCTGGCCTCGACCCAGATGCGTGTGTGCCTCTTTGACGAAACCCTACCCCAGTGCAACTCCGTCATCATTTTTTTTTTTAATCTTTTTCTTCTCTAGGGTTTCACGTCCATCCGCCGGTGAAGGAATCGGCCTCAGCTCGCCTCGCTTCCATAGACCCCCCATGCGGAATCATGGCCAAGAAATCGCAGAGAGAGGGGGGGAGATTGTCATGTCAGCACCGGCCGGGAAGAAGACTCCAAAGACGGCTTCGAAGCCGGAACAACGGGCAGCTTCCGTCGTCCCAGAGACAGGGATTAGTGGACGCCCTGGCCCAGTACTGTGGTGCATTGGCGCCGCTGACAAGCTGACAGGCAACAGCTACTTACCTAATTCAGGAGGCCCGACCAGTCAGAGGAGACGAGTGACCCCCTCTGTTCTCTATTGTGCCTGCCGTTTGAATGGGTCGGAAGGAGCTATTCCTGTTCCTGTCTACCTAACAGCCTAGACTGATGCCCGCTCCATAGGTGCTTGCCCGTTTGGGAAGGGTGCGCTTCCATGTGCCCACAGCCGCCCACCTTCGTCTCATCCTTCATCACCTCGCTTCCGCTCCGCTCACCACGCACGACGCCATCGTCGCCTACCCACGGCGTGGACACACAGACCCTCGCTGCTTAAACTGCGCCGCTGGGCGGCATCGACGCACACCATGTATGCATGACCTCTCAAGCCCGAGGTGGCCTAATCGTACATCAGGGGAGATTGGTCTCCTGCGCCGCAACCATGGTTTACACCCAACGATGCGTTGCCTTGAGGCAATATTCCTCTGCTCGTCGCCCCAATGGAGTTAGTCGCTACATCGCTGTGTATCTCCTTCGTCGAGAGGCAGCGGATCCATCATGTATGGGAGACCCTTCTCCCGCCGTTGCCTGATCTCTTCTCTTTTTCTTCTTTTTTGCTTCTTCTTCACCCCATCTCTGTTTCTGTCAAGAAGCCAGAGACGACGGCGTGCCTTCTTAGTCGTGCAGACATCTTGTTTGCGTCCTTTCGTTGATCCTAGGTCACCATCACACTCTTTCCAAAAGGCTTCGGCCACCTTACAATCATTGCAAAATACTTGTTACGGATACTCTATTAATTCCCTAATTCCCAACACGCCTAAAGATGCTCTTCAACAAGTCTTTCCTTGCCATCGCCGCGGCCGTTGGCCCGGCCATCGCTCACTTCCCATCCCAGCCCCAGACCAAGGCTCCTTCGGCCGTCGGGGGCCTCAACCTCTACTGGGGACAGTATGGCGATCCTTCCGACCGTCTGGCCAGCTACTGTGATGCCCCTGGGGTCACCTTCGTCTCTCTGTCCTTCGTCACCTACTCTCCCAAGAACAGCGGTGGATATCCTGGTACCAACTTCGCCGGCCACTGCGGTGGCGAGGTCTTCTACAAGAACCCAAAAACCGGCGAGGACACCAAGTCGATCACGAACTGCGAATACATCAAGCAGGACATCAAGCACTGCCAGACCAAGGGCATCAAAGTTCTCCTGGCCATCGGTGGCTGGTGTCCGGCTGAAGGTCCCTGCAGCTATGACATCGACACCGACGAACAGGGCCAAGAGTTCGGCGAACTTCTGCACAAGACTTTCGGTCCTCATGACCCGAACTGGACCGGACCCCGTCCCTTCGATATCAGCAGCACCGAGCACGTCTCCGTTGATGGCTTCGACTTTGACCTCGAGTTCAAGTACCGTGAGCTCTACCCCTTGCCCCTCCTTTTGCGACGCCAATAGACTAACACGGCGAAAAGCCAACCAGAAGCCCTGGATCAAGATGGTTGAGAAGCTCCGCAGCGTCGGCATCTACCACATCTCTGCTGCTCCTCAGTGCCCGACCTCCGACACTTGGTTCCAGCTCAAGGAGCTCATCTACAACGCCCAGTTCGACTCCCTTTTTATCCAGTTCTACAACAACCCAGGCTGCCAGGTCTCCGACACCCCCAACTACGATGATTGGGAGACCGTCATCTCGCAGACGTCCAAGAGCAAGGATGCCAAGCTCTACCTCGGTGTCCTCGCCCACCCCGATGCGGGCTGGAATGGCTACGTTTCTCCCTCCAAGATCAAGGAGCTGATCTGCAAGTACAAGAGCAAGCCGCACTTTGGAGGTGTTTCCATCTGGGACGCCACCCGCGGCGTCATGAACCAGGTTAATGGCCAGGCTTTCCACGAGGCCGTCGCCGATGCTCTCCAGTACGGCTGTGACCCGATCCCCCCCAAGACGTCCACCACCGTTGTCTCAACGTCGACATCGACCTCGTCTCTCGTCTCCTCGACCACCACGTCTTTGAGCACCACCTCCTCTGCTGTCGTTTCAACCACCTCGTCTGCCGTCGTTTCTACCACATCTTCGACAAGCTTCAGCTCGAGCTCCGATTCTCCTAGCTCCAGCCATTACGCGTCTGCTTCGGCGTCGTCGTTGTCGTCGGATCCCGTCTCCCTCTCTGCCACAGCCACAGCCGCAGCCACTGCCTCAGCCTCGACCACCGCATCCGCATCCGCCTCCTCACCCGCTTCTGTCTCTGCTTCCACATCGGCTTCTGCCTCCCATTCCGTGTCCGACTCCGCTTCCGCCGGTGCCTCCGCTACTGCTTCGGCATCCGGCTCGGTCTCGGCCCCTGGATCTGCGTCTGCATCTGCGTCTGCCAGTGGCTCAGCCACCCATTCCGATACCATCACTTCGCTGAGCAGCAGTGCCAGCGCGAGCGCCTCCGCAACCAAGTCGGCCACTGCCTCCGACACGTGCGAGGAGGATGACGAGGACTTCCCCACCATAACTCTGAGCAACTCGCACTCTGCCACTGGCGCTGTCACTAGCAGCATTACCGGCTTTGCCAATGTCACCAAGACGGCTACCGACTCTGCCAGCGTCACTGGCAGCGGCTCTGTTACAGGTTCTGCTGCCGGCCCTGCTACCAGTTCCATTACCGGCTCTGCCACTGGCTCCGCCTCCGTCACGGAGTCTGCCAAGAACACACTCACTTCCTCCGAGGAGCTGGTCACCAGCACCGTTTACACCACCAAGGTTACCACTGTCACCTCCTGCAAGCCTGAAGTCCCATGCACGAAAGGCCAGGTCGTCACCGAGACCGTACCTTGGTACACCACGGTCTGCCCCGCCACGGCAACGTCATCTGCCGCTGCCGTGCCCACGACCACTGCTCCCCCTCCCCCTCCCCAATGGACCACGAGCACCGTCTACACGACCAAGACGTACACGATTACCTCGTGCGCCCCCGACGTCCCCTACTGCCCCGTTGGCCAGATCACCACCAAGGTTGTCGCAGCCTACACCACGGTCTGCCCGTACACCAGCACGACCCCCGGCGGCGGCGGCGGCGGCGGCAAGCCTTCGGGCGATGCCCACACGCCCCCTAAGCCCTCTGCCGATGTGCCTCACCCGCCCAGGCCTACCGGCGAGGTCCCCAAGCCCCCATCCCCATTTAGCCAGGCAGGTGAGAAACCCTCTGGCGATGTACCTCACCCACCCAAGCCTACCGGTGAGGTTTCCAAGCCCCCAGTCAGCAACGGCGGCAACAAGCCCGTCTACACCACCCTGACTGTCCCTGTCACGGTTGGCAAGTACAACACGACAATCCCGGGTACGGGTGCCAGCTATGAGCCCACCCCCACGGGCGGATTCCCTAGCTACACAACGGCGGCTCCCATCCCTAGTAAGCCGGTAGAGGCCGGAGCCGGCAAGATGGGTGGCTTCGGTGTTGCGGGACTCGCTGCCGTTGCCGCTGCTCTTCTTTTGTAACGGGATTGAGAGATGTTGTGCGAGTTGATTGGGAGGCCCAGCATTGGGCTGGTTCGCTTTAATTCCCGGATGTATAAACGTGACTACTATTTTCTGTGTATCTATGCTCTCTACCTAGTCATAGTCAAAAACCAAAAGGTGGTGAGAAGTCAATTCTCGGGATTTTCATGACATGGCATGCGCTGGCCCAGCAGTTAGCCAGACTCGCAATAAGAATCCGTTTCAAAAAAAAAAAAAAAAAACATGTGAGATGTGTACCCAGCTTTCCGCTGTGGCTGTACCCTTTTTGATGCATCGAGACAACCGCGTGAGAGGAAGTCACGGTTCCGGACTCAGGTTCGCGATGGGCGCATTGAGCATTGGAGCGGCTGGTGTGAGCTGATTATGCGGCTGGATAAGCAGACGGGATAGATAGAGAGATAGATATTGGAGGTGACACGAAGATTGGATGACTCGACGAGGTTGTCGATCGCGGCCCGGCCAGGCCCAATGCAGACGGATGACGGCGACGGTTCCGGTTCAACAGCGAACGCCACAGGGGCAGAGCTGGTCTTGCCCTTCCCTTCCTCCCCTCCTCCTTCCCCTCGCCGAAAAATACCTCCCAAACGCTGTGTTTGCATAGCGTAATCGAGGTACCCTGACTAACTCCCTAGGAAGGGTACGTACCCAGGAACGGAAAGGGTCGCTGCAAATAGTATCCTTAGTCCGTGGAACGAAAGGAAATAGAGAGGTTTGATTGGCCGAGCTTGCTGGGGCGGCGCGGTTTCGTCACTCAAATCCAAGACGGGAAACGTCATTTTGCTGGATTTGCTGCATGGACCTTGCGAAACCGAAGGGAGGGAGCCTCGGATGGATGAATGCCCACTGGACAGCACTGTGTTCGACGCACTAAACAAACAAGGAGAAGGGGGGAAACGAACGCAACATGCAGAGCTAGCTGAAAGGCAGCAAACATAACGAAGCCCATCGCGTCACTGTCACCACCTTTGCCCGTTCCTTCGCTTTCGTTCTCGTGCAACTTTGCAGAAACTTGGCAGCAACAGCGGCAGCAGCAGTGACAGCACCCCCACCAACCACCGCCACCACATCCAGCAGCTTCAGTAATTACATACATACATAGGTAGGTAGGTAGGTACACACACTACCCAGATCGTCTTTCTACGCATCTCTCTCTTACCGATGGATGGATTGATTGTTCACCAAATCTTTCTAATCTTCTTAGCCTGTTTTGGGGTTGTTGCTGACTGAAAGCACGTCTCAGAATTCCCCAATCCCGCATCAACGTCCCTCATCAGCTCATACTCCTCCTTCTCCTTGTCCTTTCCCCCTCCCCCCTCTTCCTCCACCCCATCCTTGCCTTGGCCTATCAGCGGGCGCGACGGTCGCCAATATTTCCTGCGAGAGCATTAAACCACCTACCTACATTACCTTTACCCATCAGTTGCATCCATCCCTTTGACCACCTGCCCACCCGTCCGTCCCTTTTTTACCGACCGGTCACTGCTCCATCCATTTTGCGTTGCCTAGGTACACTCTTGCTGAGTGAGGATCCAGAAAACGCATATTAACTCGCACCATCTTCACGAGAAAGTGGGTATCCCACTGCGCTGGCCCGCGTCGTTAGCTTGTTGCTCCATCTGAAGCTTGTCTTCTCTGCTCTGCAACATGTCGGACGCAGGCGAAAGGTACGTCGTGATTTCCCCATCTGCTGCGCACTTTGCTCGCCGCCCGCCCATTTATCCTTGCAACCCTCCATCGCTGTTCTCTGAGCCCTTTTTCTTACGAGAGGCCACCTCTGCGGGTATCCCACCCCTCTTGCAGCGACAGTGACAGCAGTTTCCGGAACCTGACCTTGGCAGCAGACAAGCTAACCCTCTCCTGAATCCAGCACCCACAAGCGGTCAAAGTCGGCTGCCGCCCTCTCTCTCCTGCGACGAAATCACTCCCGCGGCGACGAAGACCCCTCCAACTCGGATGACGGGGCGCCGTTGACGTCGCCACCATCAGCAGCCGGATCCCAGACCAACATATCAATGGCCCAGAACCCCCCCCGAGGCAACGGGGCCAACAGGCTCTCCATCTCCCCTTCCATGGTCCGAGTTCCCTCCCACAACGGCCCACCGTCCGCGACCGCCTCCAAGATGAGCACCACCGGCGCCGCACTCAGCGAAAAGGGCGTCTCCCTCGAGCAGTCTGTACGCAAGTTTCGCATCGTAGAGGCCCTACGCAGCGGCGACACCGCCTCCATTTCCAAAGCGATACGCGACACCGCCGAGGGCGGCCCGCGCACGAGCATCTCCTCCATCAATACCCTCAGCGGCAGCGGCCTCGACGACACCACCGTCCTCCACCTCGCGATACAATGCGCCGAGTACCCGGTTGTCGAGTACGTCCTCTCAGACGGCGCTGGAACGATCGACATCAACGCGAGGGACAAGGATGGCAATACCCCGCTGCACGTCGCCGCCATCCAAGGTCGGACCCAGGTCGTCAAACTCCTGCTCGACCAGAAGGACATCAACGACGCCGTTGCCAACCACCAGGCCAAACTGCCCATCGACGTCGCTCGAAACCCCGACATCTTCCAGCTTCTGCAACTCTCGCGCTCGCTCTTCGCCGAGAACAAGGTCAGGCAGATCCAGGGCCTGATTGCGCAGAATGACTACAAGGCTCTCGAGACCGTGCTGGAGGAACCCCGCCTCAAGCAGATCCTCGACATCAACAGCACCGAGTTCGCGACGGAGCCAAACACCATCCAGGCCGGCGGCACTCTACTCCACGAGGCCGCCCGCAAGAAGAACACCCAGTTGATCCAGGTCCTCCTCCTGCACGGAGCTGATCCCTTCCGTCGCGACCGCAAGGGCAAGCTTCCCCAGGACGTCACCAAGGACGACGTGACACGCGCCATGCTGAAGCGATCCCCCGCTGCCGTCGCGGCTCAGAGAGGCATCCAGGAGAAAGCCGTACTCGGCCAAGCGGCTTCACAGGGCGCTGGGGCCTCCGCCTCTGGAGACCCCGTTGCCGGACGAGAGGCGCGAGAGATGAAGGGCTACCTGAAGAAGTGGACGAACTACCGCAAGGGATACCAGCTCCGGTGGTTCGTTCTCGAGGACGGCGTCCTGAGCTACTACAAGCACCAAGACGACGCCGGTTCCGCTTGCCGCGGTGCCATCAACACCCGCATCGCTAAGCTGCACATGAGCGCCGACGAAAAGACAAAGTTTGAGATCATCGGAAAGTCCTCGGTCAAGTACACCCTTAAAGCCAATCACGAAGTCGAGGCAAAGCGCTGGTTTTGGGCTCTGAACAACTCGATTCAATGGACAAAGGACCAGGCCAAGGAAGAGGAACGCCAGAAAGCTCGTGGCGCCGAGCTCCTCAGACAGGCCAAGGCCGAGCAGGCCGGCAAGTCGCCCGAGCTGTCCATCAACGACGCCTACAGCGAGAGTGCTAGCGTGGCAGACACGAGAAGGAGCAGCGTGCAGATCCCCAGGTCCATATCGCAGGGCAAGATGTCTGTTCCCAAAAGCGACGTCGCCGGTGCAAGCACCGTCGCTAGCAACGACGACGAGTTTGCAGACGCCGCGACGGACGCCGGTCAATCCAGAGTTACCAGAAACGGTCAACATGCCGACGACGACGACGACGACGACGACTTTGAGGATGTCAGCAGTCGCGAGGAGCCTTCCGTTTCCAAGGACGCATTCAACATTACCGCCCAGTCAGCCAAGTTGCAACTCGATACCATTTCTGCCGTCAATGCTGCGATGCTGGCCGAGGCATCCAAGAACCCCAACACCATGCTGTCCGACGCCAAGGTTACCCAAGCCCTCACGACTTACGATGCGGCTGTCAGGAGCTTGACGGGACTCGTCGGGGATCTCATGCGCATCTCCAAGGACCGCGACGCCTACTGGCAGTATCGCCTGGACCGCGAAATTGACATGCGTCGCATGTGGGAGGAGAGCATGGCCAAGGTTGCCAAGGAACAGGAGATTCTGGAGGAGCGCGTTGATCAGGCCGAGGCTAAGCGCAAGGCTGCCAAGCGTGCACTCCGCGAGGTCATGAACGAGTCGCCGGCGGCTGCTAACCAGAAGGCCAAAATAGACAACAAGGTTGACGGTACAGACACCGTGGAGGCTGCCGTTGGTGCCGACGATGGCCTCGCAACCCAGCCCAAGTCACCCAACAGACCGCTGTCGAGGAAGCAGACGGTGCTGGATCAGCTTGAGTTGTCCGACTCTGAGTCGGAAGATGAGGATGAGTTCTTTGACGCAGTGGATGCCGGAGAGGTCGAAGTCAGCCAGCTGCCGCAATCCGATGCTGCAGGCACACCCCTGGATGAGAAGAAAGATCAGCAGCAGCAGCAGCAGCAGCAGCAGCTGGTTGTCTCTGGCGATATCGATATCAGCAGTTCCTTCAAGGGTTACGAAAACGGTATCAGAACGCGCCTCAAGATGGACGCCGACGATCGGCCCAAGATTTCACTTTGGGTAAGTCTCTACCACGGCAGTCTTGGTCATCGGTTCACTGACTTGTGCACAGGGTATTCTAAAGTCTATGATTGGCAAGGACATGACAAAGATGACACTGCCTGTGTCTTTCAACGAGCCCACGTCACTTCTGTATCGCGCCGGTGAGGATATGGAATACGTCGAGCTTCTGGACCAAGCTGCCGAGCGATCCGATTCGATTGAGCGTCTCATCTACGTGGCGGCCTTTGCCGCCAGTGAGTACGCGTCAACAATCGGCCGTGTTGCGAAGCCTTTCAACCCCCTGCTCGGAGAAACCTTTGAGTACGTCCGGCCTGACAAGAACTACCGCTTCTTCATCGAGCAGGTCAGCCACCACCCGCCCATTGGTGCTGCCTGGGCCGAGTCTCCCAAGTGGACGTACTGGGGTGAATCGGCTGTCAAGTCCAAGTTCTATGGCAAGTCCTTCGACATCAACCCTCTCGGTACCTGGTTCCTCAGACTCCGACCCACGGCTGGAGGCAAGGAAGACTTTTACACCTGGAAGAAGGTCACGTCCTCTGTCATTGGCATCATTACCGGTAACCCGACAGTGGACAACTACGGCCCTATGGAGGTTAAGAACTGGACGACAGGCGAGGTGTGCCAGGTTGAGTTCCAGCCGCGTGGTTGGAAGGCTTCCAGCGCATACAAGATAACAGGCAAGGTGCTCGACGCCGACGGCAGGGTACGGTACAGCATGGGAGGCCGCTGGAACTCGAAGCTGTACGCTCGCCTGACACCCGGATACGAGGCGACGGTTGAGGACCCCGGTGATTCGGCTTCGGTCCACAAGGGCAGCATCACTGACCCCAACAAGGCCTTCCTCATTTGGCAGGCCAACCCGCGCCCGCCCAACATCCCCTTCAACCTCACGCCTTTTGTGCTCACCTTCAACCACATCGACGACAAGCTCAAGCCCTGGCTGCCGCCAACGGACTCGCGTCTCCGTCCGGACCAGCGCGCCATGGAAGACGGCGAGTACGACTTTGCGGCCGAGGAGAAGAACCGCTTAGAAGAGGCACAACGCGCGCGGAGACGGATGCGTGAGGAGAAGGGTCTCGAGTTCCGGCCGGCGTGGTTTGAGAAGGCCACGTGCGAGATCACGGGCGAATCGTACTGGAGGTTCAATGGCAAGTACTGGCAACAGAGAGAAAAGGCCGGTCCCAACGGCGATCCGCAGCAGGCTTGGGAAGGCCTGGAGCCGATTTACGAGGACGTGAAATAGGAGCCTCACGTCCTCGCTGTAGGCGTCGCAGAACAGAGTCGACAGAGTAGTCCCAAGAGCGTTTCAAAGAAGATTGCGCTGGAAGAGAAGCAGTTGGGGCTGGCGGAGGGGCAGAAGGGTATCCGGTGGACTGTTGCTGGGAAGAGGTAGTTCCTCCGAGCATCCGGGAACCGGGTTGGACAGTGCAATGTAGATGAAAATACTGAAATAGGCGTTCGCTCGCTTGCTATGAACAGATGCTGGTCTAGACGGTTTGTGACACTGTACTGTGCTGTGTGGTATTGCTTGTGCCCCTGCGTCGTCGTCTACTTGCGTCTGTGCGAGCGATTGGACGAACCGGGCCCATATGGATTTTGACATGCGAGGTCGAACCTTGGGACAACAGGGCTGTAGCAAGGCGGGCATCGCCATCGACTTTGAGGATACATGGGGTGAGTCTCAGTGCCATGCGTACTTTTTTTGAGTGGACGACGGTTGGCGGCAGTGACGACAGACTTGCCGGTCGTTGGCGGAAGGCCCGAGAAGCAGAGGCGAATACTCGGCTTGAATGCAAAAACGAAGGCGTGGTAAAATAAAATAAAAATAGGAGATCATAGGGACTACGACGGTAATTCCATTGAACTGGCAGTGTCAGAAAGTCGAGGCAGAGACAGCTTTGAAGCCGTCAAGGGAATCGTGTTCGTGGTCTGAGTTTGCTCCCTTAGCGATCACCTATTCGTGTCGCGGAAAAATCCAAATAAAATAATAAAATCGATAAGCCGTGGTCTAGTCTATCGTTGGCTTGACTGGCTGGCTGCCGGGTTTTGTATAGAGTCGTACCGTACAGTGAGGCTTGGGTAACTGCCTATCTACCTTCCTGGGTACCTAGGTCTGCTTTCACTAAGCTACCTAGGTTGGCTGATGGATTCTGGCAGCGCAGGCGCTTCAGGCTCCATCCAATCTTGGTTATCTTATCGACCGCAGCCACTTTCGGCTGAGCCTGGACCAGTTTCCGAATCGCTTCAACTTTCCCATGCGTAGACATCTTGCTCAGAACACATCAATGCGGCTCTGCTCCTAAGCGAGGAGGTTTCTTCACGTTGACTAACCGAGTTGCAATCACCCGCTGTTCAATGGGATTCAACTCATGCATCCTGACTTGTTGGCCCGGTTTCTGTAACCGACAAGATCCATTTCACCCCCACCGGGTCCATCTAAGCCGGCAGCTCACCCGACGACTCCGGCAACGAGCAATTGGGACAACGCAGCCATGCCAGACGATTTAGCAGAGCCTTTGCGCACAACTCAACGAGCTCCAAGAAGTTGTCTGCCATGTACGTCTCGGAAGGTTAAGTGCGACAAAGCCTCCCCTTGCTCAAGATGCATCCGGCGAGGGGACGTGGACAAGTGCGTTCGAGAAACAGTTGTTGTTCGCGGAGAAGTTACGAGGTTGCTTAATGTTTCCCCGAGGCACTCCCACAGTCGATGCTTACTGTTTAGTGTAGAGGGAGGGATCTTGCAGATACTCCAACATACGAATACTTGATGCGGGAGAACGAGCGCTTGAGGAATGCTCTATCTGCCCAAAAAAGCGCGCACCATACCGCGAACCCACCCTTACTGGAACCTCGAAAGCCTCAAAGACTCCTGGAATGCCATGATGTTCTCCAAGAGATGGTCTCAGATCCAAGTCATTCTCAACTGCTGGTCTTTTTCTGTGGCTGTCTTTGGTAGCTTCATGCTCGATGTCCTGGGCCGGCGCATCCAGAGCTTCATTGGGATTACGGGCATGTCTGTGACCCTCTACACCATCTACACCATTGGAGGTCTGATCAAGAGTAAGCCGGTCCAGCTCCTACACGGCACAACCATGTTGGTTCTAACATGACCTCAGAGTATGGAGAAGGCACCAACCAGTCCGGAATCTATGGCACCGTTGCTGTCATCTTCCTTTTCCAAGGCTTCTACGCCTTTTCCATCACGCCAATAACCAGCCTGTACCCTACCGAGGCTTCTCAATACAAGCTCCGCGCTACTAGTATCGCAATTTTTCGTATGCTGGATGCTGGCTTCGGGTTTGTTGAACCACGCCCATCTCCGACGACTGTTGCTGACATGAAGCAGGCTGCTCGCATCGTTTTGCATGGCTTATGCTGTGGCGGACTTGGGCTGGAAATTCTATTTTATCAACGCTTCATGGAACTTGGTGTTTCTTGCCATTGCCTACTTCACATTCGTCGAGACCAAGGGCCTCAAATTGGAGGAGATTGCGGTCAAGTTCGAGGGATCCCGCATTCTTGATGCGGTTGCTGAGGATCCGGACCCCCAAGAGACTAGAGATGCCAAAGTCTTGGACGAATTCAACGCCAGAGCTATAGCATAGATGTTCCTAGATAGCCAAGCAGCAGTTGTGGCAGCGATATTCGTCCAAGCCCTTCCGGCGTGGCCGTGTCCATCCGGACGAACATGCCGGCAGATTTGGGATAGCTGAGCCAGTATGTATGTATAGTGCTCAGGGTGACCAACCTAGGCTCACCTCGGCTCAGCTCCGGCTCAGGGTCAAATCCGGATTTGGGACGAAATTCTTGTCGCGGGTGCCTATCTAGGTAGGTACAGTGACATGTAAAAAGTCTGGGCTCACCTACTCAGAGTGGCACATTGTGTGGTGAGCCCAGACTTCTTACACGTCACTGTATACCAGGAGGCTTGTGATAACTATCGTCCGCAGTCGGGGGTGTGGTGGAGCCCGCCTCGTGCACCGGCCACCGTCGTGTCGGTTGCACCGTTCCCGGATGCACCTCGGTGAAGGGGTTTTTTCTTTCTCTTTCTCAGCGCTCGGTGACATGAAAAGCGTCCCCACATCTGGACCTCGGCACTTTCCCTGCTTGGCCACTGGCCACTGGCCAATGGGTGACATGTCCATTTAGGGGATCGTCCGGCCGCGTCTCAACCGGATTCCCGGGCTACCAAACCAACGTCGATACATGTTTCTGAAGCTTTCGTCCAGCTCATTCACCTCCCGTCATCTGTCTCGTTTGTTCTTTCCATCTTTCAAAGAGTTATAGGACTGCGTATCATCGGCCCGCAAATTCGAGTATTGCGAAACACCAAGACGCGATTCGTGAAGAACAGATCTTGCTGAGCACGGGGTATTTGGCCCATTCGTCCCAGGACAAGAGACGGCGTTTCCACAGGTTACGCTTCATCTGAAGAATAGGAGAAGACGAATAAGACCAGAGACGGCAATCACAATGGCCAGTGGAAGATCAACAATCATCAGGCCGCCGCCGGATGACCCCAACAAGGCCCCAATTGAAAACGTATTGGAGGTGACGGAGCTCGGTGTGCTTGGCCCGGTGAGTAGTACCCCCAGCGATTGCGTCTATGGCAGGTCGTCCAAAGACCCGGCCCATTTCTTCGTCGTCACGCTCATCAACTGGACACTCGTTCCACGGAAGAAGCAAACTGACACCTCACCCGCAAGGACATCTTCACCAACACCCGCCAGCCCTGGCACCCCCCGGGCGCCCGCGGCATCTTCGGCGGCGCCGTCATCGCCCAGTGCCTGGCCTCGGCGCAGAAGACGGTCCCCAACGACTTCTTCGTCCACTCGTGCCACTGCTACTTCCTCCTGGCCGGGTCCTCCGAGATCCCCATCCTGTTCCACGTCGAGCGCGTGCGCGACGGCCGCTCCTTCGCGACGCGCACCGTGCAGGCCCGCCAGCGGGGGCGGTGCATCTTCACCACCACCGTCTCCTTCGTCAAGGAGGGCAGCGGCGGCGAGAAGCAGGTCCGCCACGCCGCCCCGCTGCCTGAGGGCGTGACGCCGCCCCCGGCCGACTGGAACGACGAGCCCGAGTGGAACCTGCACTCGCCCTTCCAGACGCACCGCATCACCATGGTCGGCGCCGCCGCCGACGACGGCAAGAGGCTCGACGAGATCAAGAGCCGCAACTGGGTCCGCGCGCGGGGCCGCATCTCCGTCACCGGCGGCCACCAGGCCCACCTGAACGCCCTGGCCTACATGTCTGACAGCTACTTCATCGGCACCGTCGGCCGCATCCACAAGCTGTGGCGCTTCCCCTTCCGGCCCGACGAGTTCCCCGACCTGCCCCCCGAGCTGCGCGAGCAGGTCGAGCGGCTCAACGAGTTCGAGGGCGCCGAGGCGCCGGGAGGCATCGAGTACTGGAAGACGCGGCCGCACCTCGGCATGATGGTCAGCCTCGACCACTCCATCTACTTCCACGAGCCGCGCCGCCTGCGCGCCGACGAGTGGATGTTCACCGAGATGGAGAGCCCCTGGAGCGGCGACGGCCGCGGCGTCGTGCTGCAGAAGATCTTCTCGGCGGACGGGACGCTGTTGGCGACCTGCGTCCAGGAGGTGAGTTCCCCGCGTGCTCCGGGGTGAAGCCCTGGGATCGTTGTGGTATTTTTTTGCTGACTGACTGGGTACAACAGGGCCTTATTCGGCTGAAACAAGACGAGGACGAGGAGAAGGAACCAAAGTCCAAGTTGTAGAAGTAGGGAAAGCGGGAGTAGGCAGGACTGGGCAGGGTCATGCTTGTGCGTGTGTAAAGATATTCTCTTATTCAACTACACGGATAGACGTGGACGCAGTTTTTAAAGGAGTCACGGATCTGGATTCTACAAATTGAAAAAACCGACAAGGTTAGTCATAGAAAGACTTCAACACATGGGTCTCAAGGGGTTCGCGGCGCTCCCTCGCCCTTTGGAGAGAGTGATAAGGGCTGCCACTGCTTAAGTCATGCACGAGCAAATCGAACTATGGAAAATTATGGAAGAAAGGGCATCGTCTAACCTGAATCACTAAAAACTCGAGTCTCTCTCAGAATGCCTATTCACTCGTCTTGGGCTGCATGGATATGCCGCCTTCGATGAGGCGTTTCGTGGCCGCAAGGCGGTGCCTTCCTCACTGCCAAGTGCAATACCAGCCGCAGCCAAGCGGACTCGTTTGAGGCTTCGGCGCCGTACTCGATAGTAATCATTACCGGGCCATCCCACCTTGTGAAAAGATGAGACTAAAGTATGGACTGCATACTGCCTGAAAGCAAATCGGACAAGTAGTTAGATTGAACCACGTGTGTAATGTCAGTATATTTATTAGTTGTAGGAAAACTGTAGTAGAAGCAGTTTCCGTCCTAACTGACCAGCTCCCAGCAATACCCGGTGTTGGGACGGTGGATGCGAATAGTAGAGACGATGACCCCAATCTTCTCGAGACGTTGAGGCAGAGAAACTGCTCTCTGAGGGCCAAATTTGGACCGCCGTTTCTCACCCGGTTTTCCCTGACCATGCATTTGCATGCTTCGTGACAGTGGGTGGACTTGGCGGTTGTCGCCCGTTGCCACAACCCAGGTCGGCGTGAAGAAGGGGATGGGGATGAGGAACCGACTTTCTGGAATGCGGCCCGCCTCGTCGATAAAGACGACTTTGGGATTCCACTTACCGATGTCACGTTGTTCCAGCTTAGATGTACGGACGATCTGCCCGAGGGCAACTGGGGTGCCGGCGATAATGTCCATGACAGCCAAGGCGTATGACAGCAGTCTTTGAGCCTCTTCCGTAAGCCGAGTCTTCTGCGCATCGTCCAGGTATGAACGATTGCGGAGATTGAGGAATTCCTGAAAGCCACCATGGTCTTTGGCAAGCTGGAGAGCGATGCTGACAAGCGAATCTTTTCGGGCGTGTGGACTTTTCTTGCGCGCGAGATCTGCGACATCGACAATCACAGTAGCAACCTGCCTCTGGGGTCTGGTGACGGGTTTCCTCCTCTAGCTCGACACCGACAAGGTACTGCTGGACGGTATCATCCGGGGCGACACCGTAGTCCTTCTCATCCGCGGGCCATATAGTAAGCTGATCGGGGATGAACATGCCGTTGAAAGAAACCTGTTCGATTTCGGTGGCCATTGCCGTGTGCAAGAAAGGACGAAAGAGGAGGGATAGGATGGAAGAAAGGGAAGGCGGGGGGGGGGAGACGAGATGAGTTGAGTAAGAAGAAGAGGGTAAATGGGGTTTTGCAGTAGTTACGCGTTGTGGGCTTTTTATTTTGTATGTTGCGTTTATCGGCATTATGTTTAGGAGGTGAAGTTGGTACGGAGGAAACAACTTGAGAATGACCTGCGGTTGGTTCTCTCAGTTGAGAAAAGGTGAGATGCGTGTCTTATCTAAGATATTATCACCTTCTCTCTAGTGACATAAGAGTTTAAAACCATCAGCCGGGGTTATATCATCCGTTTATCTTTCTCTATTGTGTGACAGCGCAGAGAGGAATGATAGCCTCGGACAAGATAAGGGGCATCTTTTTTGATGGTGTCGGCTTGGTGTCAGGTTGGTGCTGAGTATCCTAACCATTTATGTGATAGTGAAGTTATCCTCTTTGCCGCTTGTACTGCGGCAGAAACTCCACGCTCTCTGTAAAAGCCGCCGAGGCGGCAATAAACAAGGGCGTTCAAGCACCACCGGGGTCCTCAAGGTCAACATCTTAGCCCTTGTGAGATCAGCCGGGCTATCACCGCCTTAGACTATATATTTAATGCGCGTATTGAGGTAGTTGAACCTAGTTGGTAGGATAGAGTGGGATCGGCTCTAGCGACGAGTAGTTCTTGGAGGAGGATGTCTCGAAATTCCGAGCAAATAAACTTCAGAGCAGCAGTCATCGTCTTTTGAGGTGCTTCTGGAGATGTGCTTTAACAGGTCTGCCACGACACTCCTAGGCAATACGGATTCCTCGCTATCGGAGCTGCAAAATGCGACGAGCGTGGCACCGTTCCCCGTCTCATGTTTCATGGCCAGATGAGTATAAATCGAAGCTACGACACCGGATTGCCAGCTCCAAGGGAGTTGTGGTACCAAAAAGGCCTGACGTTACCTTCATGCCATCTCTTGAGCTCCCCACATCCCATGGCCGCCGTGTTTGAACCCGTAGAGTTCAAGATATCTCTTCGTTTCTCTGTGAAGCTAAGTGGACAGGGCAATTGAAGGAGCTTTTCCAAGTAAACCATTTCAGACATCCCTCTAGCACTCGATGTCTTGGTCTAGACATCCTGTAGGTCGATGTAACTTGGCTGAATGATAAGAGGCGTAGCGGCCTCCTTCGGGTTTTGGATTCGCTGGATAACTCGGAATACATCCTTCTCTTCCAACCGCCACTGAAGTGTCGTCAAAAACTTTCCCATCAGAGCCACAATGAGTGTCGAAAGGAATATGTCACTGTCATTGTTAGCTTCATTGTCCGGTTGCTCTTATTGGCCTACTGTATCAGCAAGGCTGAGTCGCCTTGGAATACAGGAATATAGCCCTTCATTTGATACAGTCCAAGCAACTCAACGAGTGGTCGGCTTCTAGTATAGCTATAGACCTTGATCTTAGGCTATGCTCACTTGGCTTCGTTTCCGAATCTCTACCTACGTCCAAGATAACATTTAAACTTTTCATGATTCCGTCTCCAAAATTGAGCTTTCATCTCGACTTGGATGTCTGCCTCTTATTTGCTACGGATGAAAATAGTATACAAAATTACGTCTTATATTAGTTTTGAACTACGTGACTTTTACCCGGCTGGATGTCTGAGGCTTGGCGGGCAGCCGGGTCCCGGGGGTGAGCGTCGGGATGCCGGCTCGGAAAGAGAATAGAGATAAGGTCTTCGAGGGATCTTTGACCCCACTCGAGAGATCGCCGCAGGAGTACGTTTTCGAGGCAAACGTCAAACGCAGGTCATCAGAGCCTCATGTCCTACACCAACCACGTCAGAGCGGTTACCATTGGCCCCTGAGAAACTCGGCAGAGTAGCAGGCCGTAGTTGATGACATGCCTCGTTCATCAGAGAGAGGTGACTGAAGTGGCCCCATATGCTGGGACTCAAAGTGCCTTGTAGTACAATCAGACCCGCAGACCATTGGAAAGAGAATTGGACACCATCACCCCGCACAAACATCGAGGCTCAACGAGCGTGTCATTCTCATTCTACCTACTGAAAACCTTTCAAGATCTCAGCCTTGGCTCGGAAGCAGGCACCCGAAGCCCAACAGCAGTCAAGCGGACCTCCCCTCAACTCACCTCACTTCATGGTACACAACCCTGCAGCCTCTTGTCGAGAACACCGGCCACGTGTTTGGGCACCCTTCCCTATCCATCGCGGCGGTGATCATGAACCGGAGAGATATTCGTATCCGAAACAGCCTCCTGCCGGCTGCCTGCATCCAGCCGAGGAGAATTACCCCCTAAGCGACCGATCAGAGTCTCGAACCCCTTCCGAGCCCACAGCAGCAGCACCGTATAGATAAAACACACTGGGTGACAGGACCAGACCGCTTGGGCGCTCCGAAGCTGTGTTTGACCGTTAAGGCCTGGCTACTTCGAGCAGTTGGACGTGAGGCGACAAGGCGGTCCGAGTGGCGTGACCGACAGTTGGATTATAAATGGCCTCAGTCCTGCGGGCAGATCATGTACGGCGTTCCACGGTACGTCGATGGTACGGCTCGGTCCTGGCAATGTTATTAGTGGATATGGGAGGCGTCCGGTCGAACGGCCAAGCGATTCTTGCCCTTGCGACCTGATCTGGATTGGATCGGAGCCGCAGCTCAAGGAGATTGGAGGTCACCCGCAGCTTACCATCAGCCGGCAAGGCGCAGGCTATACCGGCGAGGCGAGGTCAAACGTGACTGCCCCAACGACCAACGGGGACCAATGGAGTCGAGATCGCAACGAGCCGGATCAACACCCACTCGGGAGGGGGGGAAGGCCTGCGGCATGGCCATCGTTGCGGGGGCAGCATACGCAACGGCGCCCGGGACTTCCATGGGACCATTCGAGCGCGCCCCAGCAGTTGAACGAGAGTGGGTTCAACGATCGATGGGACAGGGTTGACAGTTGTCAGCCGGCATCGTTTGAGGTTGGTCCCAGGCTTGGTTCCTCGCGTAAGCCAGCACGGTGTTCGCCAACCGGAGGCAAGGTACCGCCAGCCCGGAGAGTTTGCGCCGTTCCTGAAGTTAGGGGGTTCTAGACCACCGCTTGTCGGGAACCGCAAGTTGACGATACCTCGCCCTTTGCCCCAAGCTCGACGTTCTCGTGGAACGTCTTCGGCCTTGCCCCCAGGAATTGAATGGCGTTGGACAGGCTCACCTTCCCCCCCTAACGTCTTTGGGGGCGGGAAAGCCGATCGCCATAGGTTCCATGAGCCGATACCGTCATCCACTCTCGAGGACCCAGTGAACCCAGCATGCGGGCCTCAGAGCATAGCCACCGGCTGTTACTAAATAAGCCGTAAAATACAGGTACGCGTCTGGCCAGAAAGCAGGAGCGGGGATGTCATGGGCCATAAAGTGGCTAGTTGGGCAGTTCCACACGGAACTAACGACAATCTTTCTTATGCAATTTGCTGATCCTCAGTGAAGATCCCCCCGTCTTCGCATCCAGCCGAATCAGAGTATTGCGCGCCACCTATTAAGGTCGGGTAAGCTTTGTTTGCTGCAAGCTGCTTCTGCTGTTGACGCATATGGCTGTCGGCAGTTGATTGATTCGACGACAGGTACAGGTGTATATCAAATGAGATTGCGCAGATGACGGTCTCAGCAAAGTCCCGACAGGCGCCTTCGGGTTATATTGTTACCGCGGCGAACACTTTGCGTGTATATGGGCGAGGGAAATGTCACAGACAAGGAACTAAGGCGTGCCATCCCCTTTCCTTGGCCAGCTGCAGAAGGACATCGAACTGAGACATTAGCCACTCTTTACCGCACCTACTTGAATGTCAAATTACCGTACATGGTTTGGTTGGTGGGAGACAGCGCCGGCCCGCGACGCAGGGCTCATAAGGTACCCAGGCGTTGACGGCTGATTGGGAGAGGGGCGAGCGGTGATCGATCAGTCGCGCCCAACTTTCAACAAGGGTTGGTAATTAAGGCGAGAGCTGGCTAACAACCACGGCTCGGCGTTCATCTCTAAGCTTAATGACAGAGAGACATGTTCGACCAGCTAGCTACACAGCCGTTCCAGAATTGTCGTGCAGATAGTCCCGTTGAGAGGTCCGCGGATGTGGTGCACACGCCAAGATACGCGCATACTCGTATTCTCGAACATGTACGTACCTACACGATACCTGCCAACGGCTCACTGCGGACGATGTCGATCCTCAGACCACACACCCAAGGCAGTGCGGGTGCCTCGCCGTTGCAGTGAGAAGCGGCCCTTGCACTAAAGCAGCCCAACACCCGGCGTTGGCGGATTTATGGTAACGGCTTTCCGGTTGCGCAGAACGCGTAAGAGGACCTTCCTTGGGCAGGCAGCCCGTGGCGTTGTCTCCGAAGAAGCCGCCCGGGCGTCCATGTTTTGGTCCTTAAGAAAAAAGAAACAAAAAGAAAAAAAACCTTAAGAGACGGGGGACTAATATAGACCAGGGTCTTTGATCGTGGCGCGGCATGCTGTCCTCCAGAGGATACTCAAGTAGTACGGATACTGTACGTTCATTGCCTGCGGACAGGTTACATTTACTGCGTCATTGAGAGCCCCGGTCAGTTTTCTGGTATGGATGAGCCAGGGAGCCCCGGCTCTCACGAGAATGAGGATCGCGTCCCGTTGGGAGCGGGTTTTCCTTCGGATAGATGGGGGGGTGGAGGAACAACGTTGCTCGTTTCTGAAGTCGTGCAGCGGGCACTCTGTTGGTAGCCGGAGCCCGAGAAAATCGGAATTTGAGACAAACTGCAGATATGCAAATTCCACAAGGGCAAGGCAGGCTGAAAATTCGCCTTGTTTAGCAAGTGGTGACGGAGCAGCTGGGGACTTTGGCCCTGAATCTTCACTCGTCGAGCGGTCGTCCATCACTAATGTCTTTTACTGCTCCTGGAAAAGGTCGAGCCGCTCGAGTCATGAAGGGGTGAGAGGCAACACAGGCGATGGTTTGGTGGATAGCGGTATGACGATTTTCTGATGGCAAAAACCAGCCCACCTCGCCCGGGCAGCTGAACGATCGCTGGAAGGACCACGGACAGCTTGCCTAACCTGGCCAGGTGCCAGTGGGGGAGTGGACGCCGCCAGAAGCAGGCGACGGGCCCGAGGAGACACGTCCAGGGGCATGTCAAGTTGGTATGTCTAAGTTTGGTGCTAAGGCGAGTCGGCTGCAGGGATGTGAGGCACACCTTTTCAAGCACCGCGACTTGGCATCTTGGATGGTCTTTTGCTAATTTCCCTTCCAAGGTTGAGATGCAGCAGCACATAGCAACCGAATCCTGTTGTTTCTGCTTTGGGCCGTAGATGCCTGCATGTCAGCGCGTTTCTCCTATCCGAGGCGACATCTGGGTACTTGCAATGATTGCCATCTCTTGCCTGACCATGGCACAATGCAGAATGCGCTTTCCCACGCTCCGAGCCTCCAATTATTGAATACATAGCCAAAGAAGTTTTGTTGCCTGGGGGTTTTGTTGGTCTTCCTTCTCGCAACCCCGCGGCCGGACTTCCCAGGTGCCCCGACGGCTAGGCGGTAAGACAGACCAACGGGGCAGTCCATGTCGTGTTTTGCAGGGGTTCCGGGTTGTGGTTCTTTGGGGGCCTTCTTTGATCTCGTCAACAGCTTGCACGAGGTGGTACGGTTCTTGGGCAACTATCCGACAGATACGGAGTACATGGGAAGTAGTAGACACGCGCGTAGTAGTCGTTTGTGGACAAGCCTCATTCCTGGGCGCGCTCGATTACCGCTGCGCTTGGATCGTTGTGTTATCATCCTCATGGTCGAGACAGCGCAAATAGATGCCAGAATGGCGGAACGGCAACCAAGGCCGTATATCACAATACGGCAGCGTGCCTTGTCACCCTGTATCCTTCCTTCACCACAGTGTGGCATCGCACGCTTTGGCGACTTGGACCGAACATAGCGCCTGTGGACGCTTCAGCAAGCTGGTGCGATGAAAACCGTACGGATGGCTAACAACGGTGTTTGGGGTTGTCTGGCGTACACGTCACGCTCGGGTATTAAAGGTGTTGGTATAGGCAAGGGATGTCGCTTGAGGTGCCCGATATGTGCGCCACTTTTGACTTGCGAGGGGTGGATCCTGGTCCTGCTAGGTAGATATGTAGGTCAGCGCAATGGGTATTGGGGATGAGAGATCGAAGATCCGACAAAGCTGATGCGGCCGACTTCTGGGCTCGAGTGGGATGCAAATCTGCTAAGCGATCTCTCGTTGTAAAGCGGGAACAGCTCTTGGACGATAGCGTCGTATGGTTGGTTAGATTGGAAGAGTCGGACGGCCTCTTCTCGGACGTTGTATCCGAACAGCGGCATATTCTCCGAAGACAGCAGCGAAAGAGGATGGCCATGTTCCGGACGGAGAGGAAAGCAAGCGGATCGCAAATTGCCAATAGTTGATGTCAGATATTATCCAAAGACGATAATGAGCCGTGGTGGGTGTGCTCGCAATAGCGCAGGCATTCGACCCGGGGATGGAGCATGTCAACGTCTCATCAGCATCCGTAGCGCCGTGTCTGTGTCCGCCGACGGAGGCGGAAGTATTGCAGCGCCCGAGTCTAGGGGCGTCCGTCCACACTTGATTGTGCATCCATCCCGCGGGCAGGCTTGGCAGTTAGTTAGTTGATTGAATCCATGCAAGGAATGGGAGACCGGGCATCAGACACAGCTAGTTTATTATGTAGGCAAGCAGGCAGGATAGGATGGGGAATTGGAGTTGGGGGATGGGGTTTCTGCTCCGCTGGGTTGCTAGGGTAGCAAGCAAGGCGGCCATCGTCCCATGCTAGAGGAAGAAAATCATGGCAGAGCCGATGTGAGTGGAACGAAGCACCTTCCATCTGGTTGGAAAGAAGTCTGAGGCAAGCGTGCTGGGTTGAAGAAGGGGCCCTGGAAGCGTAGAGAATGATCGAGCGGGTTTGGTTTGTAGCCTCCACGCGCGGCCCCGAATGGAAGGAGTACCTAGTAAGTAGGTACATTAAGTAATCGTAATTTACAAAGAGGGACTGCCCAAGTAACCATGAGTTCGCGTCTACTCTGTATAACCATACGATGGATTGGAACGGAAGAGTGGCCGGAATATTTTCTCCTGCGTTCCTGCTGGTTGGTAGGTACGTTGGCGATTTGACAGTTGTCGCTGGTGGAGAGGCGTACCTACACTTGGTGGGTTGTGTACATCGTACGAGGTAGACTCTGACTGGAGCCGGACCGAGCTGGCCAATGACTGGCATGTGGATGTTGAAAGTAAAAAAAGCTTGGAACGGTGTTGGTGATGCTACCTAAACTGTTTGGTCGCAGGGAGATGAGGCGATGGGAGAACGGACGACGAGTGAGGGTGGGTAAATCCCTCGGTCCGTTTCAATGTACTCGAGTAAGGTACCTCTACCTGCCTGTTTACAGTACCATCCATGTGTGCCCAATGCCGAGCTGAGCTGAGGCATGCTGCAACACCAACACCCGCGACAGACAGTCGTGATTGCAGGCAGAGTCGCCAGAGTTACCTGTGGTTCGGACGGAAAGAACCCTGCTTCCTGTTCGTTGGAAGCTTTCTAGTTTACCCGTCCCAAAGCAGCCAAGAGACCTATTTCAATGCCTTCCCAGTTCGTCCGTTTTCTGAAGCACCTCAGGTTCATTAATCCAAAGATTACCTTTCTACATACTGCTTGGGTACCCAGGTAGGTAGGTATAAAGACATATACCTAGGCAGATAGGACGTCCCAAGAGAGGTAGGCAGGCAGGCAGGCACCAGCCACGTTTTCGACGCACCTTCCCTTCTGCGAGAATAATGCCGCTTGCACAGTACCCTTTTTTTCGACTTTATTTAGAGGTACCTGTAGATGGAGGCAGCAAGTGGAGTGAGTGGCAGATGCGCTTTCCCCGCGAGCTGTTTGGCCTCGGTTGGCAATCATTTCAACCATGCCTTTTGCTTCTGCCGTCTTCCACACTGTCTATCCATCGTTCTGGTCATTTCTCCTCTCCTCTCCCCCCCCTCTTTTCACACCCATTCTCTCCCTGAAACCCTGGACATGCTAACTTACGACTGCTGACACGCCATCGCCCAGTTGACCGCTCCGCGGCCATGGCGACAAATCTTGCCATTAGCAAGCAAACTCAATTCTGTGGAATGCACAAACCTACCTACACAAGTCGCACGTCGGATTGAATTGAATTGACTGTAGTGTTTGTAGGCAATTGTTCCAATCGCTTCGATGGTGGTTCCTTTACAACTCGTTGGTTGGCATGTCTACGCCGAATCGGAGCCACCCCCCGGTCCGCCGCCAGTCTAGTCAACGGTCCCGTTGACCACCCGTCCCCGCCCTTTGTCGACTCGCAGCGGCACTGGCAGCGGCACCAGTACCAGCACTGGCGGCAATGCATTCTGGTATGTGAATTAAAATTGTCACCAGGTCGTGTGCTGCATCTGATTGTTGTTGGTACGTACCGGCGTCTTCCTTTTCCCGCTGTCTCCGGAACTTGTATGGAGATCATCAGTCTGACAAGTCGGTATACACTATGGATACGGGGTGCTTTACACAGTTAGGCCACCCCTCTCTGGGCTGTGTACAAGTACCTACCTACACCCCTTGACCAGCATCCCTTACTCACTACGAAGAATCCAACCAGATGGTTACGGGCTCGCGGCTCCACGCTAGACAGGACTCGGCTACAGCAAATCGACAACGACGACATTGACATTGACGTGTGCGCGCCCCACACCGGAATACGGCTTCTCTTCAACCCCTGAACGCTCCATATGCTGTGACAAGGACACTACTATGCAAGCCTCGGAGGCGTTGTCCTGCAGGCAACCATTGGCCAGTAGGATGGGATGAATCAACGAGTTCCATCGTCGTCTGAGAAGAGTTGTAGGCTGCTTTTTCCTGGTAAACAAGAAACCCAGCCGATGAGGAAAACGCGAGACATGGGAAGCCGCCGTTCGGGCAACGACGTTATCTCGGAGGTTGGTGGTTGGTTGTGTTGCTCTTCTTGCTCGGACCTCCGGGACAAAGCCTGGGAAACCATCAACACCAAGTCGGAAGAGTGAGTTGTTGACGCCACGCTGCCATGTGCGTGACAACACATGAAATGAGGCGGCATAACAACGCTTGCCAGGTAAACTAGGTAGGTAGGTAGGTAGGTAGGCATGCCCTACCATGTACTCTCGGAGGCCGAGCCAGGGATGCTACGCGGGGACGGCCGACGCTGGGAGACGGTTCTGCTTACCGATCTTCGCATCCGCTCCCGCGCTTTCTGGGACGAGAGTATGGCATGGGATGCATGCCTCTTTGCGTTGTGTCGTCCTCTCTGCGTTGGCTGACTTGGCTGCAGTAGTCCGAGGGTCTCCGTTGTCTGCCACTAGAACCTGTACCCTACTTCTAGTTATGTTGTTGTCCATGTCCAGCCAACTCAGCTTACAGAGCACAGAAGCGTTGGGATTTGACTTTTCTTATTTCTCTTCTTCCCCCCCCTGCCCTTCTTCAAAAGAAGGAGTGGGGACACCGTCTTCCGACTCGTCCGCCCTGCTTGCCCGGCTCTTGGGCTGCACGGCGCGCTGCTGCTTCTGCATTGCATCACGTCCTAAAGAGGCCCTGCAGCGAGCGCACTGGCGTTTTCCTCTGCCCGCCAGGCTTAGGGATTCGTCACAGTCATGAAAGCACGGCACGGCAGGAACGGTAATAATGACCAAACTTGCAATCGCATCCATTTCAATTCGCACCGTTTATTGCCCATGATTGATCTATCGGTGTTGTCCTTTTTGACACCATCTCTCTTCTCATCAGCCTTCCTTCCTTTCCCGTCACCCAACCCAATTGGCATGTAAATTTACACCATGTCGACATTCGGCCCGTAAGGCATGGCCAGGGGGCGGGGGTTGTACCATTCCTTATCGCCCGCTGCAAAACCTCATCTGCCTTTCCTCAATTCCATGCAGCCTAGCCCGGATGGTAGCCAGACAAGGACATAGCCGATCCGTCAGCACTTCAGACCCCGGCCCAAAGTGGAGGAAGATCCCGCACGCGCTACGCCAGTATTGTTGGTCCGTCCCCATGCACTTGCAATGTCTTTCTTTCCAAGGCACCAGCAAACCGCTAGGTAGAGAGGCGAGGCAGGACGACGCACTAAGCATGTGCAAGTGCAAGCACAGTAGGTAGAGTAGCTCAGTTTATCTCGGACACTTGCTTGTTTGCTTGCTTGCTCGGGCAGTTTTGGGCGGGCAAGGCTTCCTTCTAAATGCAGCATAGAAGGTAGAATATAAGAACACAAGGCAAGAGTTGGAGAGTTATTAATACACAAAAGGGCATCCCGGCGAAGGGTAGAGTTGGCCGTTTATGTTTTATGTACCTCCGAACCGTCCTCTTCTCTGGGTGGGAGGGACGGAAGTGAGAAGAAGTACTTGTACATTGCAGTTTCTAGGTAGGTAGGTATGCAGTACTACTCTAGGTAATTCCTGTGTATTGACCCCCCTGGGAGAGAATGAAGCCGGTTCCAAGCCATTTTTCTTTCTTTCCTTTTCTTCGCCCTCCCTTGCCCGTTGAACAACGCAGCCGGCATGGCATGGCAACCTAAAAAAAATAAAAATAAAAATAGGGAATAGGGGCCGGGTTTGCTAACAGCAGGAAACAGAGCGGGTGTCTGTCAGTTGGCGACAGGCAGTAATACCAGCTGGCTGGCATTGGGGGCAGGCAAAATGTGATTTTAATCCAATCAATCTCAGTCACGGTCAGTCCAGCGCAAACCCACTTTGGGCCCGATTGCACCTTGCCATGCCTTGCCATCCCATCCCATCCCATCGTATCGCCAATACGGGATACAGTATCTCGTCCCATCTATCCATCCATCCATCCATCCCCTCCCATCTCCCAACGCTCCTCTCTCCTGTCACTCCCTCTCCTGCGCCGCTGTCCAGCCCAGTGCATGTGCCTAATTGCCCGCTCCGTCCCATTCGACCCGTCGTATCCCATCTCTCTTCCCACCTCTCCCGGAACACACAGACAGCTGGAAGTACTGTAGCTGGAGGAGAGCCTCTTTACTCTCCATGTGTTCCATTCTATTTGGGTGTCGGCTGTCTCAGAGACTTTTGTGAGGTGCCCCCTTAGCTGGCGCCTACCTATCTAAGCTGCTGCTTACCTACTACTTAGACTACGTAGATAGGTACCTACCTTGGGTTGGTAGTGTATTTGTACATTCGCGTTCCACGCCCGTCATGCTCCCATCCCCCCCTGTCCCTTCCTTCCCAAGCTCTCCTGTGCCTTCCGCAGCCGCCGCCCACCCCGTTCTCCAAATTCACCACAATAGGTACTCTGTACACTGGATACGGTACATGCTCCGGCTGTTACTGCGTGGTTCTACGTCTTCCCCCGTCCGTCCGTCCCATCTCATCCCAACTGTCTCCATCTCGTACCCTGGGTTCCTTCCTTTCCCTTCCCTTCCTTCCTCTTTCCCTCTCCTCTTGCCTAATCAATACCTTGCTTGCATCTTACCTGCCTGCGGACTATTACCAGCTGGCAACCGCAGAGGTGTCAATTCCCGAAACACACCACACCACACCTCACACTCACACACACTCACTACACCACACCACACCACCACACGCCTCCTCTCCCGTCACCCCTCCTTACCTATCTTTCACCCACACCGTACTTCCTGAGGTACCGGATCTGCTACCGGTACTTGGTGTCTACCTACCTACCTTGACCCTACCTACCTGACCCTACCGCCTACTTTTAGACGCCTCCTTGAGCCATTGCCGTTCTCCACCATTTGGGCTTACCATCCTTTCTATCATCCGTCTGTCTCCCTTTACCCTCTTCCCCGATCTCTTTTTGTTTTTTTTTCGCACGAGCGAAACTGTGTTTGTCCTACAGAACGTCAGACAGCACATCCCGTCCCGTCTCCTTTTTTTTCTTGTAATCCTAAAACTCGTCATCTCCTTTTGACGATCACGCCCTCCCACCCCCAATTGCTGTCCACCGAGGACGACCGGCCTACGAAACACACCATCTTGGTCAGCCAATCCATTCGTTACATAGACAGAACCTGCTGGCGAATTTCCTCCCGACGAGCCTTCGCAAGATACCTCGCATCAATCACTTGGCCGTTCATTGGCTTGGAACTGCTGCCTCCTGTTACCGCTTTTGCTGCTTCCTGCTTGCTCCTGCATCGTCTGTCTGGTCGTCTCCCCAGGGCGCTTACCAATTAGCCCACTTCAGCTCGACCGCCCACCCGCCGCGACTCAACTAGCGACTCCAGGCGTCACATTTGTCAAATCTACTGCGTCAAGAGAAGCCCCAGGTGCCCGACCTTGCGCCACCAGACCTAGAGAAGGGGAAGAAAGGAGACCACCCGTCGCCAAATCGCTTCATTTCCTCGTCATCCCAAACCCGCCGCCCCCGATACCTTTGCCAGCATCGAATGGGTCTGACGCCGAACGCACCCACAGACGCGCCCACTTGCCGACCTGCTTCCACCAAGTAGGTGACTTTGGAACAGGGTCGAAGGAAAGAAGAAAAAAGAAAGAAAGAAAAAAGGCAGAAGCAACGCCAGCGAGGTGCACCCTCGCGATACACACACTTGGGTCGCTACCATCACAAACGGCACCATTGCACTAAGCCACTGACGGCGGCTGTTTCCATTCGCGTCGTTGTGCAAGGCCCTGAGCCGTCTGCGTGGTCGTGAGAGCCAGAGGTGTACAGAGGGTACAGCAGGCGGATCACTCGGCCAGCCCACCACTAATCCACAATTGGACCCATCATGGCACCCATGACGCCCCGGCTCAAGATCCTCTCAGGTGCGTCTCTTTTCTTCCAGGCTTTCAGTCTTCCCGTCCGCTCCAATAATTGCTTCTTCTTCTTGCATCAGCGACGGTGGGGATCGGGTTTTTGTGTCCCTTTATCTCTATCCGTCAGCCCGGCCTTTCTCCTCCCCCCAATCATACCTTTCCCATCACAGACCACACTCGTTTTCCTCTCCTCTCTTTTCCACCTCCCCCATCTCCCACTCTATTCCATACGCGGACCGGTGCTCTTGCATCGTGCCGAGTGTATTCAGGCATGGCGGACGACAGCGGACTGATGAAGACGTGTGTAGTCGGAGGAAACCCAGTTTCGGCCTTCCTGTCGTGGAGATTACAGGCGACCAATGCTTGCGACGTTACACTGGTATGGAAATCGGGATTCGATCACGTCGCGCAATACGGCATCTCTTTCAAGTAAGCTTCCACTCCCATTCCAGCAACTCGCCCCTCACGTGTCTAACCAAGAAACTCTCAGGTCTCCCGTGTTCGGCAATGAACGATTTAAGCCGCGACATGGTAGGTCTACCGGCGTTCTCTGACAATGAGTGAGAGTGCGCTTGCTGACTTGTATGCCTTTCAGTTGTACGCGTTCCCGAAGAAGCCGCGCAAGGCGGCGGCCCCTTCGACTACGTGATTCTTTGCATCAAGGCTCTCCCCGACGTCTACGACCTTGCTGCCGTAATCGATGCTGTAGTGACGCCTCAGCACACGTGTATCCTCATCAACACAACCCACACCCTTGGCGTCGAGGCTGCAATCGAAGAGCGGTTTCCTACCAACGTTGTCCTCTCCTTGGTTTCCAATGCCGAGCTGTCTCAACTTGGTCAGAGCGAATTCGAACATAAGGGCTCAACCGAGGTCTGGGTTGGGCCGTCGAGCAAGAATGCCAACATTCCAAGTACTATCCAGGGCGACATGGCTGAGGCGCTGGCCATGACACTGAACACTGCTCAAGTTGACTGCAAGGTTTCCCAGAATATCCGTCAGCAGCAGTACGAGCGGGTCATTGGGTGAGTGAACCACATGTGAACCTCTGGCCTTGGAAACATCACTGACTTGAACCAGGCCCATTGCTTTCCACCCCGCTAGCGTCATATTTGAGACCGCGAGCCATACACAACTACTCGAAAAGGTTGGAGTACGAGACTTGGTAACCGGCGTAATCGACGAGTTGATAGCCTTGGCGGAGACACATGGGTGCAAATTCTCTCCCGACTTCAGGCAGAAGACGATCGACGACATGGCGAAGCCTACAAACCCCGAGAGCATCATGTGGCAGGACTACATTGCGAAACGACCGATGGAAGTTGAGACTTATCTGGGCTCCCCGATCAAGCTGGCCAAGGAGGCCCGCGTTGCTGTTCCTCGCATCGAAACCCTTTATGCCATCCTGCACAACCTCAATATTGTCAACCGTCAAAAACCTCCCAAGCCTGTTGATGTCGCAATGGGACCTCCCGGCTCGCCGACTTCCCAAGTACCCCCTCCGAGAATGTCATCTGCCAACGGGGCTCGGTCAGGCATGAATGGCAACGGCAGTGGCATGCCTCCCAACCGGGGACAGCGTCCGCGGACCTCGTCCAATCTTGGCCCAGGACCTGGGCCCGGCATGCGCCGGCCCCCAATGAATGGCGGTCCACCTAACGGTTTTCCTCGAGGTCCTCCCCCCCCTGGGTCTAGGGCCGCCTCGAGACGTGGTTCTTTGGAGGGGAACGACCTGGAAGAATTTTCGCATCTTATGCTCTACGACGACATTCCTGAAGGCGATGAGCCAGGCTATGCCCATGCACCCGAAGGTTCCGATTTGGCGATTCGCGAACGGGAACTGGAGTTGCGTCAACGGGAGCTGGCGATGAGGGAGCGAGAGATGCGGATGAGATCGAGGGGTCCGCCGCCCTCGGGAGCCAGAAGAGCCCCGCACCCAATGCGCAACAGTGCCCAGGTCTTCGACGAAGAAGATGATGACGAGGATTACTTCGACCCGCATTCCGGCCCTCCCCCTCCTATGATCGACCCCGACAACTTCGACATGATGAGCGTTACGTCGAGGAAGAACCGGAAAGCAGCGCCGCCGCCGACGCGTGCCCAGTACCACAAGAACGAAATATACGATGCAGGTGGAGCGCCCGCGGCCAGGACCTCTCGCTTCCGCCCCAGCTTCGGGCGCAATCGTTCGAGCCAGATTGCTAGTGTCCCTGCTGCGAACGAAAACATTCTGGACGATCCGCTCTTTTCTTACTCGTCGAACCGATATGGCGCTGTTGACCGCGGTGCGATGCAGGCGGGCTCGAGAGCGAACTCTCTGACTGCCTCGCGGATGGACGACATGCAGCTTGGCGCCGGTCCTATGGCCATGGGCATGAATGGCGCATTCCCGAGGCGAACTAGTCAGTCCCCTGGAAACCCGTACAGTCCTTCGATCCGAGGTGGTAGCGGCCGACCGTCGCCGCCCAATGGCTACCACGGCCCTCCCATGAACGGCCGTCCATCGCCTCCCGACGGCATGCGGCAGCCCGTGCCCCGATACCCTCCCGGCCATGGTAACGCAGTTGCGCCACAGCAGGTTGAGCAGCACATCGGGGTGAGCGGTCTTGTTTCTCCACCCAAACAGAAGAACATGAGAAGTCTGACTGGTAGTGCGAGCGCCAGCGCGGGTAGTAGTGAATCACAGAACGATACAGAGCCCTCGGCCCACAGCAGCCAGAGCAGCCTCGGACAAAGGCCGCCCATAGGAGTGCGATAAACTATTGTCATTGGAGTTGCTGCAACCGTCACGTCGCAATGACGATGGCGCCGCCGGTGATACGGAACGGCATCGATCCGCGATGGCTGATTTCGGATCGGGACGAGGACAATCCCTAGAAGCAGTCCTCCCGACATGCTTGCAGCCCCCGGATGTCACGCGCAATCCTTAATTCCAAGAGCACGATTCCACTCGGATTCCTCACATATCGTTCCGCGGCAATACGATTACGAAATGAAACGCTAGACAGGGTTTGACCCATTCTTCTCTCGACAAAACACAGCTAATTCAACGAATTTTCCTTTTCCTTTCTTTATTATCCGATTGGACGTTGGTCCAGTACATACGGCATCGTAGCGACGAGAGCAAATTCTTCTCGACTTCTGGTAATAGCAGCATTGGCTTGGGCGACCTCTGTTTTCTCGCCCGATAAGAGAACCCACAGCCGGGGTTGGAAAGTAGACGATTTTGCCGAAAGATGAGCGTCTCGGTTCGCTTGAGCTCGAGCACGTCTATGGCACAGGGCTCCCTCAGATTTGGACGGCGGGCGTTGGTATTCAGCGTTCCTTGGCCACACTGGGCGAACGGAGCTGGAAGTTGGATGTGTATAAAAGTGGATCGCCTAGCAAGGACTTTTCTTTTGTGTCTTTCCTTTACGACCAAACATTTTCATCTTTTTTTCTTTTTCTTTTAGGCCGAGTCACGAGTACGGCCGCGTTGAGGAGATTACAAGTAACGAGCATAGACAGGAGCCGGAGGAGAGACTTTTATCCGGCAATACAAAGATGGGCAAGGTTATTGCATGGTCGTGGACGACGACAAGGGCTCATTCTCAGGCTGCAGAAGTGTTTCTTCAGACAGGGGATTTTGGCTTTCGATAATTTTTAGTTTCCTGATGGCGAGTGAATGGCCGCGAGGAGCGGCCGGCCCTACACGGGACGGAGTCGAAGAGGAGAGAAATAAAGATGTAAAAGTTGGAAGGGGCAGGCAAGTAGGCAGCCCCTCTAGGGATGTTCAATTGAAACACAATGCAAATCAAACGTGCATGCAAAACTTGGCCTTGAGATTTGTGACTTTTTTTTCTTCTTTTTCTTTTCCCCCTTTCGGTTCTCGCATGGAACCTGGCTGGGAGCCCCTTTCCATCCATCAGGCGAGAGTTTAGCTTCAGCACAAGCAAGCAGCGCCGGGTGGTTGGGAATGTGACACACAAGCTTTGGGCATTCCGGGAACAGCCTCGCGGCCGATTGTACCAGCCTCAGCTTGCGTCAGGCTTGCCCGGGGCTTGATCGGACGTAACTAATGAGACACTGGCATGGCGTTAATCCAGTCCAACCGGTCGATCCCGAGCTCAAACCCCTTTCTTTGACTTGGCCAAGCCCCATGTGTCTGTATGTGTGTATGTGTGTGTGTGTGTGTGAAAGAGAGGCGCTTGAACGTCGCAACGGCGCTGAGGGGGAGCAAATATGATTGATGGATGCTTGGAAGGCGACGTTCAGTTCAGTCAGTCAACTCTGGTTAGGGATAGGTATATCGTAGTAAGTAGATACATTCTGATAAAAGTTAGGGAAACGACGACGGCAGGCGCGAGGATTCAGATAGTACGGGTAAAGTGGCTTGGAGAACTTTCTTGGGCAATGAGTGCTGTCCCGGGAAGCGTAAAGTGTCTTGAACGTTGGCGGGGGGGGGGGGGGGGGGAAACCCCCCCCCCCGCCGCCCCCCCCGCCCGCCCCCCCCCCCCTTTAGCCCAGGGCTAGCAGCTACGACGCGCTAACGACGTCCCAGGCGAATGAGACGGCCAGCATTTTTGTTTACCTTTGGCGGGACCCCCCACTTTCAGTCAACGACAATCCAAGCAGCGACAACAAAAAAACCGGATGAGAGAGAGAGAGAGAGGAAGAGAGAAAAAAGAGCCCATCGCATGAGTTGTAACAAACAGGAGGTGTCAGTAACGGAGCCACCGAAAAGTAAGCAAAAGAAGGAGAGCCCCGGTCCGACGATACCGAGCCCATCCGGCAACCGCATGAGTTCTGTTTTATGAAAGAAAGACAGACAGAGAGAGACAGGGTTAGAGAAGTTGTGAGATATCATCCAGAACGCTGAGGCTTTTTTTCTCGCTTCATTTCATATCCCGTCCATTGCTTTGCTCGCGTGGACACCACGCAGCTTGGCGAGTAAGTAGTCCGCCTCTCTCCGCCCCTCCTCTTCACATGTCTCCCTTGTCGGCGGAAACCACGGGGATTGCAGGAACCCCGAACTGACGTTCTCGCGATAGCTTCGTCTACTCTTGTTCATCTCTTTTTCTTCTCTGGAGAAAAAGGTCACGCGAAAGAGCGCGCCCCGCAAAAAAACAAGATGGCCTCGCGCAACATCAACATGACGCACACGGCGAGGCCTTCCATGTCGTCCGGCTCAGGCAACGCGACGAAGGCGCGGCAGTTGGTGAGTCTCCCCCCACCTCCCTCTCCCGGGACCCCTGAGCGACACGGTATGAAGATGTTTTTTATTTTTATTTTTGCTGACATGCGACCCGGGACCCTGTTCCTCAGACGCACCTCCATTCGCAGCTTGCCCAGCTGTCGGCCAACCTTGCCGACACGGAGAACCTGGTTCGTATGACGAGCGTGCAGGCAGAGAGCATGCGGGGCCTCGGCGCATGGCACGGGGGGATGTGAGTATTTCCGTTCCTAACTTGCCATGAGGGGGAAAGGGAGGGGGGGGGGGGGGGGTTGAGTTTGGGTAACTGGTTTTTTTTTCTCGTCCGCTGACGTCGGTTGACAGGTTCATGGCCGCGAGCAAGGTCCTCGGGGAGGAGGCGATCAACCGCGACGCGGCGGCGGAGGCTAGGGGAGGGCAGCGATGAGCGGGTGCTTGTATGCTGATGAAGTTCGCGGGGTATGCGCTGGTTTCTGCTTTTCTACCGCTGTGGGAGGGATGCTGGCTACGGAAGTGAGGGGAGAAGGGGCATGCCCGTGACGGTTTCAAGGCGGTATTCAAGAACACGAGTAACAGGGCTTCGCAAACGGCCTCGCCTGAGGCTGGTCATCCTGATATCGGATGGAAGTGTCGATGAATGGCAGAGATGGGAACACTTGACAGGCGTATTGTGGGGAAATGTGCTCTACAACCCGCAGCTTTTGCTGCTCCTTCCGGAAACTTTGAGGTATGATTCGTGTCTGGCGATGACTTGAGGTTTTTTGTGCTCGGCTTATACCACCGGGAGCCGCAACCAAAACAGCAATGGCCATTTTACTGTTAGATTACATTGCTCCTTGTCGTTGCACCATTCCATGTTATCTCGTCCCAAGTGCAGAATGAAGTTGGCGTCGGTGTGGTCGGGTCCTTCAACGTGATCCGAGAACTGCCTTTGCTCCCTTCGAGCCGGGTGACACATGCTGTAAACTTTTACAGAGTTCTGCATAGCACTTGCGCTAAGACCCGTCCTTCGCGTAGATGGTTCGAGCCAAAAGAAAATTGTCGTGATGAGTGACTGGCTGCAGAGAATATGACTCGTCTAAGATAGGATGTTACTGCACTGTACCTCAGGCGAGGCAGCAATGAAATGGGAAATTGACTGTAATCAGCATGCCGAGGTGCCCGGTTCGAGCTCGTGCAACCGAGCCCTGCACTCCCCACCATGTGAACGTGATGGGCGGAAGAATGTCCCAGGTAATAAACTGGGCCCGACACCGACCTGGAAAGCTCGGCAGCCATCGCCTGAGACCGGCCGAGATGGCTCGGTTCCAAAGTTTGAATTATGGGTCCCCGAGCCGATCCGGAGCGGGAACCGGGCCCGACAAAATGCCCACTAGCAACTTCTGCCCATACTCCAATCCCGTTGGCGCCGAGAGCCAAGTTGTCAGCCACATCTCCCTCTATTCCTGTTGGTCGTGTAGATCCGGATCAGCATAAGGCGCCCGTACTCGTTTAGGCAAAGTACCGTATTTGCACACAGCCTGCTGGCTGAGTCGGCACAAGTGGATACAGCCGTCTGCACCAATAGGCGCAGCATCTATCCGTATCTGTAGGTGCCTGCTTACCTCCGCGTAACAGAGCTGGCCACCCAGATTAGTCGCTGTCGTTATCACGTGAATTTCACACCTCTCTGTCGAGATGTCAGCTTCTGGTCTCCAAGTTCTCGTTAGATTCCCAGTGTCTCGACTGTATTCCAATGACCCATTCTCCAAATTCTGCCGCTGCGAGTGACCATGTCGGATCCCTTATCTGTGGCCGGAAGTGTCGTGGGGATCATCTCACTAGGCCTCCAGGTAACGCAATCCCTGTACAGCTACTACGCTGCTGTCAATGCCCAATACTCAGACGTTACCCACACGGCACGCAAGCTGGAAAGCTTGCTAGAGATACTCAACTGCATACAAACCCACCTCGATGGCCGCAAGGTCAAAGTCGACGGAACACATGTGCTCAAGAACATCGAGTCTGCTATCGAGCAGTGCGAAGAGTGCATCCAGGAACTCCAGGAGGAGTCTCGCAAGTTTGAACGGGCGCCGGTGGATGGTATTCGGACCGCCATTCGAGCCACAGGCCGCCGACTCGCGTACCCTTTCCGGCAAAGTACGCTGCAGAAGTTGGACGAAGACATTGATGAGCTGGTCACGCACCTATCACTGGCCTTGCAGCTCTTACAGCAAGACGTTACCGACCGCGTCCAGGATGAGATCAAGGACACGAAAGCGGTCCTGGATTTAGTCAGGGCTTCTCAGCTCTCTTACGAGATCCAATTTTGGCTCAAGGCACCCGATTCCTCCATCGACTTCAATGACGCTTGTAAAAAAAAGCATCCAGGCACTGGTCTGTGGTTCGTCAAGAGCTCTTCCTTCATCTCCTGGCTCGAGCATCCCATGTCTTTCCTTTGGCTCAAGGGATTCGCTGGGTGCGGGAAATCCGTCTTGAGCTCCACAGCGGTTCAACATGCCTTTCGGCATCGAAGGTCCAACCCAAAAGTAGGCGTTGCATTCTTTTCCTTTAAATTCTCGGATGACGGTAAACAAGATGCCTCTGCGATGGTGCGGGCACTACTGCTGCAGCTGTCAAGCCAGCTCGGAAACACAAATACCGCTCTCGTGCGATTGTACGAGAGATACCGCACCGCCACGCCGCCAGATCAGGCCCTTCTAGAGTGCCTCCACCAGCTTCTTCATCATTTTCAGAATATATATATCGTAATCGATGCACTGGACGAGAGCCCGCGAGAAAAACATCGAGATGCGATGCTTCAAGCACTGGACGAAATCCGTTCTTGGTCAGAGCCAGGGCTGCATCTTCTCGTAACTAGCCGGGACGAAGTAGACATCCGTGACGCACTTGAAGCAATGCCAGAGGAGGTCATAGTCATGAAGAACGACGGAATAGACAAGGATATAGCGAGTTTCGTTTCGCAACACCTCCGAGATAGTCGACGCCTCCGAAAATGGCATGAACACCACGGTAGAATAGAGCAAGTACTGATCGAAAAGGCGAACGGAGTGTGAGTTCCCCGTCACCAACCCACTTCACATTCACTAACGTCACCACAGATTTAGGTGGGTGGAATGCCAATTGAAAGCATTGGCCGATTGCCCGAAAAGTGAGCATCTCCTTGAGCAACGGCTCCAATCACTGCCACGGACGTTGGACGAGACCTACGAACGCATGTTGCGAAACATCCCAACTGAGTCTAAAGAGTATGCTCGGCAGATGCTGGCAATTCTCTGTTGTGCCGTGAGGCCGTTGACTGTCCCAGAGCTCATCGATGCCATAGCCGTTGAGGTAGGCGCCACAGCCAGGTTCAACCCGAAGCGCAAACTTGGAAACGCAGACGACCTCCAACAATTGTGCCCGAGCTTTACGGAAATACATGTGGAACACTATTCAAAGGAAGTTACCGTGCGTATAGCACACTTTTCAGTCCAAGAATATCTCGAGTCGGAGCGGATTCACGCCCATAAAGATTCCTCATTCTTTAGCGTTCGGAAACGCGAAGCTAATGGATTGATGGCCGTTGTGTGTCTAACCATGCTATTGGAACCACAAATCTCCACTATGGAGCCTTCAATCGTCTCAAACCAATATCCGCTTGCGGATTACGCTGCCCTATATTGGCCTCACCACTACCGGAAGTGTGCTCAAGAAGACTTGGCTGAATCGCAAGCCGTTCGACTATTTCTCGAAGAAGTCGCGTTTCAAGCTTGGGTTACCAGATGCAATGTCGATTTCCCTGACGGTAGATTAGGGAGGAAGGGAACAAGAACACCAAATCCCTTATACCACGCGTCACTACTCGGATTTGACTCTACGCTGCGTGTTCTTCTGCAGGAGAACGAGAGACGTGGTTCTCAAACTGTGAGAGACAGATCACTATATTACAACTTGAATGTTGTAGGTGGAAACCGCGGAACAGCAATCGGAGCAGCAGCATACAAGGGCCACCAGCATATCGTGCAGCTGCTTCTCGCCAACGGGGCTGATCTTACCATTGCAGATGAAAATGGAACGGCCCCAATTCATGAAGCATCAGATCAAGGCCATATCGAGATGGTTAAATTTCTCCTAGAGAAGGGTGCTGATCCTTCTATTGCAGATGAATATGGGAGGACGCCAATGCATGTAGCATCAGAGAAAGGCCACATTGAGATGGTCAAGCTGCTCCTTGAGAAGGGTGTTAACGCTAATATTACAGATAATGATGGACGGACGGCAATGTATAAGGCAACATTTCAGGGACATGTCAAGGTGATTAAGCTGCTCCTTGAAAAGGGGGCTGATGCTACTGCTGCAAGCAAGCTTGGATTGACGCCAATGCATGGAGCATCAGCTCAAGGCCACATCGAGGTGGTTGAGCTGCTGCTGCAAACCCCAGGCGTCAACGTCAACAGCCGAGACAAGTATTCTCGCACACCTCTGTTCCTGGCATCTACGTCCGGTCGCCATGCTGTCGTACAGCTCTTGTTGGATGATAGTCGGACTTCCTCGGCATTGGCAGATTGGTACGGCGCAACTCCGTTATTCGCCGCTGTAAGGAACTGTCACCTGAAAGTGGCGGAGATTCTGCTCGCCCATGAGTCCTCAGGTGTCAGAAATCAAGCACAAGACGGCTTCGGCCGGACTTTGCGATGGTGGGCGCGTCGAACAGGCAATCTCGAGATCGCGAGGCTCTTGGGGGAAGATGTCGATCGACTTGACGATCCTGTTCACGAAACCGTCCCCATCATAATATGCCCTGTTACTGATTACCGTGGGCGTCGGTGTGACGCCTGCACACTGCGGTTTCGGATAGGGTGGTGGTGCGGTGAGGGTGATACCGATCTGTGTGACGAGTGCTACAACTTGAGTATTAGGTGTCCGGACGAGACACATAGAATATCGGCGTGGGGAAGAGGGACACTTCGCGAGAGATTGAGAGCAGCATATGAATCTATTGCAACGTGACGATGGCGAAGAAGGACCGCGGTATCGCGGGGCAAAGGTGAAGTGGATGAGGTTGGCAGACCAAGGGGTCGCGTGGGTCACCTGAACCATCGGGTCACAGCAGATGGAGTATGCCGTTTTCCCGCCAGCAAAAGCTTTGACGAATTGGATTGTCCTCGCTATTCGCAGGATGGCATCGAAACTCCTTGTATTATCTCGCCGCAAAGGGTCAAATGCCTGTAACACTCAGAGCAACTCTTGTATTAGAAAGGGAAAAGGTGCAAGAAATGCCTTGGATGAGTAGGGCGAGCAGATCGAATTGTACGAAGATGAGATCGTTGTCCTTCCCCTAGAAGTAGCTCGGGAATGAGAGATTTCATCAGAAGGGCAAATCACAGTTGTGAGTCTATATTAATCAAGAAGATACAATCATAACCTGACTATTCCATCAATACACCATTAAGCTAGCAAAACAATGGCTGCAGGGTGGGCCAGAAATAAAAGTAAACCATGGCCAGCACAAGCCCGACGGACAGAACGGCGACCTCCTCGGACCCAAAGTGGTAGCCGTAACGCACGTTGTCCAGCTTCTTGTTCCCGGGCGACTGGCTCTGCGGCTTCAGGATGCCGTCGAACCCCCTGGCCCACGGCACCTGCAGGCCGCGGTCGTCAAGGATCTGTTCAGCTGTGATCTTGGCTCCCGCCATGACGATGGGCACGCCGGTGCCGGGGTGGGTGCTGGCGCCGACGAAGTAGGCATTGTCGAGGCCCTCGGCGCGGGTGCGCGGGCGGAAGGCGAGGACGTTGAAGATGCCGTGCGTCAGACCCAGGATGGCGCCCTTGTCGAGGTTGAACTTGTCCTCCCACGTCAATGGCGTGTTGACGGTCTCGTGGGTGATGAAGTCGCTCAGCGGCGCGCAGCCCGTCCTCGCGCTGACGATCTCGATGACGGCGGCGCGGGCGCGGGCGACGATGTCGTCCCAGTGCTTCGGGTCGGTCGTCAGCCCGGACTCGCCCTTGGACTCGGCGAGGTGGCCGACGGGGACGAGGACGATGACGGTGTCCTTGCCCTCGGGGGCGGCCGAGGGGTCGACCCGGCTGGGGACGTTGACGTAGAAGCTGGGCTGGTCGGGGAGGGAGTGGCGCTTGAATATGGCGTCGAAGGACTCGCGGTACTCCTCGGCGAGGAAGATGTTGTGGACGGAGAGCTCGGGGATCTTGCGGTCCATGCACCAATAGAAGGAGATGGAGCTGCAGCTGGCCTCGCGCTTACGGAGGGACTTTGTGTAGTCTGTGATGGTCGGCGTCTTGGGGAGGAGGTTGCCGTAGGCGTAGACGAGGTCGGCGTTCACCACGACGACGTCGGCCGAGAGGGACTCCCCGGACTCCAGCTCGACGCCCGTCGCCCTCTGGCCGTCCGTCAGGACGCGGGACACGGGCGTGCTCAGGCGGTACTTGACGCCCATCTTCTCGCCAATGCGCACCAGCGCGGCCACGACCTGGTGGAAGCCGCCCTTGGGGTACCAGATTCCCTCGGCGAACTCGGTGTACTGGAGGAGAGAGTAGGTGGCGGGGGCGTCAAATGGCGACATGCCCATGTACATGACGGCGAAGGTGAAGACCCTCCTCAGCCTCTCTGTCCAGAAATACCTGCTCGCGCGGCTCCAGATGCTCTCGAGCGGGTGCAGGTTCACGACGTGCCTCACGAAGCCGGGACGGGCCAGGTCCATGAACTTACTAAAGTTCCGGTGCAGCACGTCCTTGACCGAGATCTCGTAGTGGGTGTGGGCCTCCCTCAGCCACTTGAGGTAGCGCTCGAAGCCGTCCTTGCCCTCCCAGCGCTCGATCTGGGTCTTCATGGCGGCGAGGTCGGACGAGTGGCGGAAGAGCTCGCCGTCGTGGAACCAGATGTTATAGTTGGTCTCGCAGCGCAGCAGGTCGACGCCGGCGTCGGCGAGGGTGGTGCCGAGGTCCTTGAAGGTCTCGTGGAAGAGCTGGGGCAGGAGGAAGAGCGAGGGCCCCTGGTCGAAGCGGTGGCCGTCCTGGAACATGAGGGAGCACCGGCCGCCCGTGAAGGAGTTCTTCTCGAGCACGGTGACGGCGAAGCCGGCCTTTGCGAGGCGGGCGGCCAGGGCCACGCCGCCGGCGCCGGCGCCGACGACGATGGCCGTCTTTGGCTTCTCGCCGAGTTGGGACATGGTATATCGTCGAAAGGGAGGTCTCAATGCACGAAGACTGAAGAGCTAGGTTATTGAGGAGAAGGGGGCAAGATACAATCGTCGTGGAGATTATACGGATGAGATAAAGCGCGCCCAATGAGATGCTCACCAAACTCGACACATGAGAGAGACCTTGGAACGAAGGAAGGGGGGACGCAGAGGTAGGAGGAGTCTCAATTGACATTCATACTAGATAATGATCCCGTCATTCTAACAAGCATGTGAAGAGTGACAGCCAGTTGAGCTCCGCTCGCATGCCAAACGGTCCATAAAAGTAACGGAGCGGTAGGTGCAAGGGGGGAGAGAGAGAGAGAAGGATGAGGACATGGGGGGCGTGGGAATCGCAAGAAGCCGAGTTCCGTACCGGCGGGCTCGGGTGAATGATGACACCTCGACTCGGAGGAACCAACCGCCTTGCAAACTGTACCTTGATTAGTTGGAGGTTGGCAGATGGCGCACTCCAATCATTCAGCAGGGATGCAGGAAAGGGCAAAAGGTTTTCTGAGGTCTGTTGGGGTAAGAGAGAAAAAGGCGGCGTAATGTATTACACTAAGGAAGCAAGGGACGCGCGCGTAGAGCTGTTGTTTTGCACGTATTCGTACAGCAGTGTACTTCGTACGCAGAAAAAGCTCGGCATGTATGCACGTAGGTACATGGTACATGATACGTGAGAAGGGGGGCGAAATTTGATATATAAATATGATACGGATATTCGCAGATTGATGCTTCATTGGCTCCATTGAGTAAGCTTTTAATATAAAGGGAAAGCTACGGACTCGGATGTGGCCGGCTCTTTGCTTTTCCCTGATCTCTGTAAGTGGTGCTTTGAAAAATACATGAATTGTTGTGATGAATCACTACGTATCAGTCTGATCAGATAGCGGATGGTCCGACCAAGCCGCCCGAGAAGCATTCCATCCGAAGAGTAGGGAGCAGTAGCAGCATGACATGCAACCTTGGTACATATGCACGTTTGAAAAGCAATCAGTAAGTAATCTGGTCCGTCTGGATCATGTACCTTGGACTTCCATATTACAGATATTACCAGCAGACAAACCCGACCCGCCGCCTCCTCCCCGGATCCTGGTCCGATCAAAATATGGATCTGGGCTGGCGTATCGAAGCAGAATCCCATGTTGGGATGCGCATGTGGTCGTCATAGACTTTTATCCCCCTCGGTCATCGGCCAACCAACCTGCCCGAGTTTGTAGTTCGTGCAAGCTACATGTTACATGTTGCATGCTGCATGGAAGTTGCTGCAACTTAATCCTCGACGAATCCATCCCAGCTCATCCCTGGGTGGGTGGGTAGGTAGGTACCTTTTCCTTCGCCCATTCCTTTATTCTTTTTCGAGGTACCGCACCCCCGCTCCATGGCCTAAACAGGAAAGAAGCTCTACTATTGAGGTAAGCGCCACCCTGCCCCCTCCTTCCCTCTCTCTCTCTTTCCCTCCCTCTGCCTCCCTCTTCCCTTCCGCCCTCCCCGTCCTATGATGCATGCAATGCAACTTTTGTGCCTGAGCTTGACGTCTGCTTCTTCTCGTCTTGTAATCTCTGGAATTTCTCAGCCCCCCAAAAAGTCCGAAGTCCGAAAAGTTAACAGTGAGTAACACAAAATGCAAGTACCAGGCGGAAGAACACTCCGCAAGACAACAAACACTAGTCCGAAATACCTACCTACCACATCCATTCCCTTGATTCGGGACAATTCACTGCTCCCCCCACAGACAACTAGCCGACTGCCATTTCATTTGCATCTGTATCCCCTTCTTTCATCTCATCCAACGTTTTCGCGCGATTCGCACGCAGCTGCCTTGCCGCCAGTCATACATCAACGGTGAATGAGCCATCCTCCGCCATACCTACCTACAGCAAGACAAATCAAACGGCCCAAGACAACAGACAGCAAACCCAGTCATCTTGTCTTACAGCGCCATTGCGTGGGTTCTTTTTTACACTGGGTCACTTCGCTTCACTTTGCACACTCACACTCAGATAAGAAGGTGGCTCGTCATAGTTGCGTCGACTCCCAACCAGCCTTGCAGTGCAGTGCAGTGCAGTGCAGTACATACAATACATTCCTCCAGTACATACACCTTGGCTTCTCACCTTACACGCCCTAAGGTGTCACCCTCAATGAGACGTTAGCTAGCGCCCCTGGCAGCAAAAGATCAGCTTTACTATCTGGAACGTACCTTCCCAGCCGGCTTGGACACATTGCCTGTCCGTCACGGAAGGACAGAACGAACGAACGAACAAATGCACGGCCGCAGCTGCTAAAAGACAACCCTCATATTTTCTCTCAAAACACCACAACAGCAGCTTCACCATCCTCTCTCTTCCTTGCCATTAATGGGATTTTGCTCATTGCTGTGAGCTCCCTTGGCCTTTTAGGCTGTCTGCACAAGGCACAGAGAAAAAAACCAAGAAAACTCTCACAATGGGTTACGACTACGCGCTGGTGTAAGTGCCTTTCTCTCTCACAACTTTTCCCTCACCTCTAATCCCTCCCTGCCAGGCACGTCAAGTACACCATCCCTTTGGCTGCACTGCTCACCGTTCTCTCATATCCCGTCTTCACGCGCCTGGATGTCGTGAGAACACTCTTCATTGTCACAATCGCCTTTGTGGCCACCATCCCCTGGGACTCATACCTTATCCGAACCAGCATCTGGACTTACCCTCCTGACGCAGTCCTGGGCCCAACCCTTTACGACATTCCTGTTGAGGAGCTCTTTTTCTTCATCATCCAGACCTACATCACCGCTCAGCTCTACATCATCCTCAACAAACCCGTACTCCATGCGCAGTACCTGAATTCGCCTGCCACTCTACCGCAATGGATCAAGAGTGGAAAGCTTGCCGGCCAGCTTGCTCTCTTCGGCAGCGTACTCCTGGGCACGTGGCTCATCGCCAAGGAGGGCGAGGGCACTTACCTAGGCCTGATCCTGGTGTGGGCATGCACCTTTGCCCTCTTCACCTGGACAATCACCGCTCATTTCCTCCTGGCTCTGCCGTTGGCATGTACTGTCCTGCCTATCCTCCTACCCACAGTGTACCTCTGGATCGTCGATGAGATGGCCTTGGGCCGCGGAACCTGGGCCATTGAGAGTGGCACGAAACTGGAGCTCCAACTCTTTGGCAGTCTCGATATCGAGGAGGCCACCTTCTTCCTGGTCACCAACATGCTAATCGTTTTTGGCATTGCCGCCTTTGACAAGGCCGTCGCCGTCTGCGATGCTTTCCCCGAAAAGTTTGATAAGCCGGCCGATGCTCTGGCCATGTCGTTGCTGCGCGCCCGTGTCTTTCCTTCCTCAAAGTACGACATGCAGCGCATCTTGGGCATCCGCCAAGCTGTGGCCAGATTGGCCAAGAAGAGCCGCAGCTTCCACATCGCCAGTTCAGTCTTCCCCGGTCGTCTACGTATTGACCTGACCCTGCTGTAAGCCCCCGACGCTGTGACTGTCCACGAGCCCTACTGATAAGACACATTAGTTACTCCTACTGCCGCCTGGCCGACGACCTCGTCGACGACGCAGCGACCCCCGAAGAGGCAGCCACCTGGATCTCAAAGCTGGACCGTCACCTTAGCCTCCTTTATAAAGACCCCGACGCGGCCTCAGCGCCCCTTGCCTCCAAGTACGCCGCCGAGAACTTCCCCCCATCCGCTCTCTCGGCACTGGACATGCTCCCGACCTCCCTTCTCCCACGCGAGCCCCTCGCCGAGCTCCTCAGGGGCTTTGAAATGGATCTTAGCTTCAGCAAATCCACCTTTCCCATCACCGACCCAGAGGACCTCGAGCTCTACGCCGCTCGCGTCGCCAGCACCGTCGGCCAGGCCTGTCTCGAGCTCGTCTTCCGCCACTGCCAACACGGCCTGCCTGATTACATGCAGGCCTACCTCCGCAACACGGCGCGCCAGATGGGACTCGCTTTGCAGTTCGTTAACGTATCGCGCGATATCGCTGTAGACGCAAAGATCGGTCGCGTCTACCTCCCCACCACTTGGCTCAAGGAGGAGGGTCTGACGCCGGAGGACGTCCTCAAGGACCCCAACAGCGAGGGCGTTGGAAAGGTGCGCCGCCGAATTCTCGCCAAGGCCTTCGAGCACTACGGCGAGGCCAGAGACTCGATGAAGTGGATTCCTTCAGAGGCGCGTGGCCCCATGGTCGTTGCCGTTGAGAGCTACATGGAGATCGGCCGGGTCCTGATGCGTAACGGCGGTGCCGCGGCTGCGGATGGTAGTGGACGGGCCACGGTTCCCAAGTCAAGACGTGTTTGGGTGGCTTGGAGCACGTTAATGGCCGCTTAGCTGGATGTTTCTCAGCCTGACCTGACCACTTTGCGTTTGCAGGCTACTCTAATCGGACTTCTATCCCTCTCCCTTTTCCCTAGTTTATTCTTGCTTGGCCCATTGGCATTTTCTAAAGGCATTGCGATAGACAGCATGGCGTCCATAGGATAATAGTTACATGAAATAGGCGGTACGGCCACACTAACTTCAGGCAACCGTCTCTTTCCCGATGTAAGATTGGTGACTCGATTTGTTGGTGTGTTTTGGTTCCCGCAGGGATCGATGTGTTCGATGAAATCGTAGCGGTGACATCACGAAACCCCCAAGCTGAGCTCGTAAGCGGGTGGCTCGTGCGCACTTGTCAAGGGGGAAGGGTGTGATGGTGGTCAAAGCTCCGGGAGAACTTTCACCGATCCCACCGGTGTAAATTCTCCACCGAGACCCGGCCCGAACTCCACCCAAATCTGAACCACTTCCACCACGCCGATATCACCACCGCGCCGGAACCCAATTGAGCCCCCTGTTGCGCGCGCGTAGCCTCCGAACCCCGCACGATCCGGTAGACCGCCGACGGTGAAAACCCGCCGAAATGATACCCAGAACGGCGGCCCGCCGCGTCCTCCGGGACCTCTCATCCCGCCGCGCATCGCGACCGCTGGCCCCCTTCTTCTTCTTCTCCTCCCCCGCGACCCTGCGCCCCTTCGCGACGACGCCCACGTCCCGCCTGCAGGCCCAGAGACCGCCGCCGACGTCCCCGATCCCCCGAACCCCCCCTTCTGCCCAGCAGGCCGGCGCCGCGAACGCCGCGCTCTCGAACCTCTCCCACCTCACCCCCGCGCAGATCACGGCCCTCCTCTCGACGTCGCCGCCGCCGCCGCCGCAGCCGTCCCGCCGCTCGGTCTACCTCCGCCGCGCCCTCTGGGCCCTCTTCTTCTTCGCCCTCGGATACAAGATCACCGACGACCAGCTGTCGTCCCTGCGCTTCGTCTACCCCTTCACCAACCCGCCCTTCGAGGACGAGGGCGCCGAGGCCAACGCCATGTACCGCACCCAAGCCACGTACGACTCCATCGGGCTGTACCCCATGCTCCAGTCCCTGATCCCGAGCGTCAACGCCGCCACCGGCTCGCACACGCCCACGGACTGGGAGCACTGGGAGCCCTACTCCGACTTCCCGCCCGAGACGCTGGCGCGGCACCTCTGCGGCGGCGCGCTCAACAACCCCAACGGCCTGGGCATCGTCCACATCGTCTTCCGCCACCGGTTCACGGGCGAGCTGCTCCTCGCCGTCATGTTCGGCCACGGCACCTCGGGCTGGCCCTCGGTCGTCCACGGCGGCATGCTCTCCACCATCATGGACGAGGCCATGGGCCGCCTCGCCGCCCTCAGCTTCCCCGCCAACACGGCCGTCACGGCCAAGCTGTTGGTCGACTTCAAGGTCCCTGTCAGCCCCGGCGTGCTCTACGTCGTGCGCGTCGCCAAGGCCCTGCCCGAGTTCCAGAAGGAGCGCCCGGATGAGGAGGACAAGTCGGACCGCAAGATGTGGGTCGTCGGCCGCATGGAGGACCCGGACGGCGCCACCGTCGTCGAGGCCAGGGGGCTGTTCGTCGTGCCCAAGGGAGACGTCGTAAAACCGTTGGGAAAGAGGTTCTAGTTCGGCGGGGTGGGGAGGGGGGGGGGGGGGGGCGGCGGGTGATTGTGTCCAGGCGAAGGTCGAATGGTATGAGGGAGAAAGAGAAGGAGGTAGAGGAAGGGGAGGGTTTTTAGCATTACATGGAGTTTACGGAGCCGATTGCTGGTGGTCATTGAATCACCTTTGGAATGTTCATAGGATGCGTAAATGCGACGTACAAAAGGAAGTACGCCAATCGGTGGCACGTACGTGTTAGTACGTGGGATTATGGACCAGGAGAGGCCCGGCGAAGTGCCATTGACGAAGAAACCTGACCCTGACCTGCTCGACTTGGTATGACATTCGAATGTTCAAGCTCGGCAACGGAGAGCTTCGCACGAACGCGCCTAGCACAGGAGGCCGCGAGAACATGACGGCCGTGCTCCCATTTGGCTAACGACCGCCGCCAGGTAATTGGCCGCGTGTGAGAATCTGTATGGCTTCGTCGCCATCAACAATTTCCCCTGCAAAACATGTCACTGTTTGATCGCAAATGGTGGCGGGATAAGAAGTCACTACTATTCGTTATGGCCAGCCATGTTTACAAATAATGAAATGATGAGTTAACTACATCGTTGTGCCAGGGACTGTGGTTGTCCATTGAGGCCGAAGCTGCCCGTTGGGGTAGCCGTTGTGCTGTGTGTTTGGGACGTAGAACGAGTTGCTGAATCCTCCTCCTCCTCTGCCACCAAAGCCCCCACGCCCTCCGCGGTAACCGCCGCCACCGCGCCCGCCTCTTCCACCACGATGTCCGCCACGCATGTCACCACGATATCCACCGTTGGTGCGATATCCTTGAGGTCCGTTTGGCGGTGACCTGGAGGAGGATGAGTAACCTGAGGGTGCTTGGTCGGAGACGACTCCGTTTTGCGGTCCAGACCCTTCCGCAGGGCCTCCCGCGGGACCCCGAGAGCCTCCCCCAGTAGACCCGTTCTGGCCTGAATTGCCTCTTCCTCTCCTGCGATTGTTGTACTGCCGACGACCAGTCTTTGGCTTTCCTTCCACTGAAAAGTCGATCTTTTTGATGGGATCGGTGACCAGAACGCTTTTGCTCAGACCCAACCGGTCCAGCTCTTCCTGCGGTGCGGTCCAGAGCTGGAAAACATTTTCGAGTTTTTCAATCTCGCGCGTTTCAACCACCCAAGCCTTGACGTACTCGCCGGACTTGTCGTAGTCGAAAGCCTGCTTGACCGGGTTGAAGATCCTATTGTCTCCACGGGGATCATTGCCAACCCCGGCGACATATTGCCAGTTGGACCAATTGGAGTTGACGTCGTAGTCGACAAGTAGATATTCGTACCATTCTGCACCATATCGCCAGTCGATACCAAGATGTTTGGTCAAGAAGGATGCAACGTTCTGCCTTGCCCGATTCGATGTATAGCCAGTGTGGTACAGCTCTCGCTGGGAGGCATCAATTAAGCCCATACCAGTGGTCCCGTTGAGGAATCGCTGCAGTATCTTCTGGACGTCGTTGACTGGGGTTCCCAGGTTGTCTTCGGAGACAACGTGTTCAGGATCGGCCGACTTCCACTTGGGCGTTGTGTCATTCTTAAATCCAGTGACACAAAAGAGTTTTCCTCCAAACTTCATCGTGCACAGTCTCATGTAATCGCGCCAGAGTAGTTCGAACCGAACTGCTTTGGTTCCATCATTCTCTCCCTTCCCATACCCTGGTGTGTCCTTGAACCTCTCGTCATGGCCATCCTCATACCCGACCAAGGCCTCGTGTATCTGTCGAGATGTAAGGCACCCCAGTGCCAAGTAAGCCGACAACTTGGTGCTAAAGTCTACGCCAAGCATCCCGTTGCGAGTATCCTTGTAACTAGACATGGATCCCGTCTTGACAAGGTGTTCAAGCCGCTCGATCGCAAAGCCTTCGCCGCCCTTGAATGGATGCACCGACTGGGCATTCTCGGGAAATTTGGGTTCTTCGGTGAAGGGACTTGCTAAGGGCTTGAGAAGGGCTGCCTCGAGTTCGTCATAAGTTGAAGGGATTTGAAATGGGGTTTGCTGAGGAGGAATGATGGATTGGTCTGGGTAAGGCGGAAGAGATCCTTTTTTAGGACGGGGCAGCGTAGGCCTGGGCTTTTCGCGAAGTGGTTCCTGGGTCTTTCTGAAGGCCGTGAACACGTCGGCCAGCTCGCTTGGAGACTTGAACCCAAGGTCACGACTAGCGAAGGGATAACCCGCATTAGCAATGTTACCACGGGACATACTTGTTTTTGTTTTTTTGCGGTGACTTACTCATCAATAAAGTACTTCTCGTCCGTCCAGGTTTTGAAGGCGACGCCGTGCTTCTCGCATATTGTGGCCACGGCCTTTTCATCCCGCTTCTCTTCGACGGATTCTTCGGCCGTCATCCATACGGCACCGACCTTGTGGTTTTTGTCGGAAAAGCCTTGGAGGAGGTCGTCAACGACGTCGCCGAACTTGCCTGCTCGAAGGGATAGGCCGCTGCCTACGCTTTCAAACGACTCCTTCAGGTTCCAGAGAGACTGGGCGACGAACTTGGTGCGATGAGGCCCACATCGCCAAAACTTTCCAATCTGACTGCGAGCTTCAGGATAAGGGGATTTGGAGCCCTCCCGGAGGAAGCCGGATATCTCGATCTGGTGTGCGGGAAAGATATATATCGGAAGCACATGGGTGAAGCCGTGATCCGAGGCGGTCGACAGGTGGTGGAGGATAGGGTTGTCGGTAATGCGTAGGTCGTGCCGGAGCAAATATACAAGTATATTCGTAGCCGTCATGATGGAAATGATGTTCGATATGTGTGATTCGACGCTCGTTCCCAATTGCAAATATGTGTATATGCTTGGCACTAGGGAAAATAGACAGTGGCATAAACGTTTGGATACTGCCAGAAATGTGGAGGTTGGTGACGCGGGTGGCAGATCCGATACGGAGTAGAGGATGACGGATGAGAACAGACAGACAGACAGAGGTGACAAGACGGCGAAGGGTACATATTAAGTCCAGACTGTGTTGGTAAGGGTCTCGGCTCAAGTCATGGCGTAAGAGAAGCCGTTAGATCTGACTTGGTTCCCGATCAACTGGTAAAGAAGACTAGTGTCACAGTCGCCACAGAGGATGTAGGGTGGGTAGGGGAGGGTAGGGTGGTCTGGGCGATGAGGCTGCAAGGGCCGACGGCATCGACTTTTGGGTTAGAGGATCGGGGCAGGATGGGAAAGTATAAGGTGGGCCGGGAAGAGGAAGACGTGTCTCTTTGTAGGCAAAAGCCGTGGCGAGTACGCCTCCGAGCAGCCAAGCTCTGATTCAAAGAAGGGAAGAAAGGGAATCAATCTGGAGGGGAGTATGGTATGCCGGTAGAATGGATGACGGCAGAGTCGTTTATCACGCAGTCTATGGGCAAAACCGGGGAGACGAAGCAGCAGGGTTGAGCGGTCCCAACCCAACGTGGAGCAGGTTCACGGCGCGCAGATTTGGCCGGGATGTAATGTTTGAGTTGCAGCAAGTTCAGACGGGCCAGTGGTAATGTACGAACCGACTCGACCCTGGCCAGGTGCAGTGCAGTGAGTGAAGTGATTGTGTGTAAGACAGCCCGGCAAGGCAGTGAGGAAAGGAAGGACAAGGATGGTTTAGCGTAAAAGTACTGGGTGTAAGTAGGTGTAGGTAGTATGATGGATGGATACAATAGATATGGTTGGTAATGTATAGTATAATTCAGGGAAGTCGATGAAGAAGAAGAAGAATTTTGGGTTCCAATCGTCGAGGGGCGGATGATATGCCGATGGCTCTGGAGCAATCATGACGCCTCCTTCCCGCGACCTTATAGTGTGATGTACCAGTACGGTACCCGCTCGACCCCTTGGCGCATTGGACCCTGAGATTTTCTCGAGCACCTCTTTGGGTCTAGAGTCTGGACGGACGTGGAATCCGTCCCCCTCTCCTTCTCTGAAGCGCCCCCCATCGAGCAAGGTGCGTACATACACTAGATACCTAGTCTATAGTGTACGGCACCACTGCGTAATAGTTTAGCATGATGTTCCGGGTAATCACCCAATCCAAAACGCAATGGCTGAAGGATATCCGTACAGGAAGCACAAATGGCATGTTTCTTGCCTGCTCGTCGACCACTCTCCGTCCATGACGGGCTTCGGAATGTGCTCCGCGACGGGGCGATTGACGGTACGAGAAAGTAGGAAGTACGGTGTACATGCTTGCTTTACTGGTTGAGGGACACTGAAGAGATGCGGCAGGTGCATGTACATACAGTGCGCAGATGTGGGCAGCGTAACTGCTAGGTATGTATAATGTGGAAAGAAGCACGGCACGGGTGCGGGTGCATGGCGATGGCGACGGCCCGGGAAAGATGGGGAGATGCGCACCGCGATCGAGCGTCCAGTTCTCAGATCCAGAGATGCGGGTTGGGGTTGTCGAGATCGAGCCCACACAGACGGGTCCCTGGGGCTAAAAGGGTAGGGGCCGCTCCCCAGTCGGATCACACCGAGCAGTGCCGAGTGAAGGAAGGGGACGTACCTGCTTGCAGCTGTCAATTCTCGTCCCTCACCGCCGACATTGTACAAACCAAGCCTACCTAAACGGGTAAGGTGCATCAGAATTGTCAGCTCTCGCTTTCCTTCCACACGTACACAGGTCCTACCTACCTACTTACTTCGTACATACGCTGCTACCTAGACTACCTACCTACCGTAGGTAGCTTCCCCTCGAGCATGGGAAAGTGCGACCGAGCCCATGCTCCAGCCCAGCATATTCCATTTCTCTCGACGAGCGAGCATTGTCATCCATCACTCATCCCGTCAAGTCTCTTTGTCTTTCTTTTTTTCTTTCTCTCTCCCTCTCTCCCTCTCTCCCTCTCTCTCTCTCTCTCTCTCTCTCTCTCTCTCTCTCTCTCTCTCTCTATATCTCCCCCCCTCTCTTCCACCTCCGCCCTGCCATGCTTAGGCATTTCCGATGTACGTCGATTCCGTCCAATACCCGAGCATCGCGACGGCGCGGGGGTGTGCCAAAGCTACTATTTACTTACTTGTGGTGGAGTATAAACAACGCAGGTCGCAACGAAGCTCGAGCTTGGGCCGCATTATGGCTTCTTCCACACATGATGAATCATCGAACCCACCACCACTCATCTTCTCTCTTTGTTCTAGGGTCGTTTTGTGTCTTTGACAGACAGATATAATTAAATTCTCTAGGCACAGCCACCGCCTCTGGAGTTTGCTCATGGGACTTTCAGACTTCACGCCCTCCCACTCGGCCGACCCATTTAACACATGACAGGCACTACCTATCTACCTACCCAGTCAGTCAACGCGTCAACACTCACTCTATCAAGCACAGCGAGCGAGCCCTGGGCCTTCATCCAATTTTATTTGCATGCTTACTTCGACTCGCGATGCTAGCTCAAACTACTTCAACTGCCGACCTTCATGGCGCTATCTAGGTATCCGTTTGGCCCAGAGCCTCCCGTTGCGCCCATCCAACTTTCGCTGCTGCCGCCGGCATAATAGGTTCGGAGAGTCTAGCCTAGGTAGCCCCGAGAAAAACAAGCACAGTTGGCATCAGATGCGCGACTGGAGGACGCCCGTCAGCGAAACCATGTTGTCACTTCTTTTCACCTTCTTCCTTGAGTCAAAGGAAGCTCCCTTGCCCAGAGATGGTTTGCATCGTTCCTGGACCGATCCCGACAACCTTACTACGTACGTGGAGAAGACGTATGCTATGCTCTGGCGCTGCACCTCGAACCCCTGGCCAAGGCAGTCTCGATCGGTACGGAATGCTCCACAATCCACTATCAGAGCTTTAGTGTAGGAGCCGCCCGCTTACATAAAGCGCGTCATCCGCGGCACTGTACCGTACCTACCTACATACCGGACACTATGTTTGGTTCCAGTTGCATCAACTAGTAGTTGTGACGAACCGAGCTGCCGATGGCGCCAGGCCCAAACTTCGATCTGCGTGTCTTTGATGCTCGATGCGCAGACCGCGCGCATCGATGGCCATCCCGGGCGGCTGCGTGGGGTGCATTTCCAGGACCGACCCCATTACCAGTCTTTGCTCCGCTGAATCGCCACGTTTCCTACCCGCCACCACCATGCACAATGTGTCGACTTAAGTTTTGTCTCCTCGTTGGTTGGATACCGTGCCGTCGTCAGACCTGCCAACGCCCGGCGTTGCACTACAGCCGCGTCGGCAACGTAGATGTCGTTGGTGTAATGAAGGTTTCATGCGCGACGGGTGCCAGCCAAAACCCAGCCGCCGCGATGCCAGGTTGATGAGGGAAATGCTCGTATCGGCGCCCACAACCATGCTCTCACCTTGAATTCGACGTATAGCTACCTAGCTAGTCATTACAGGTGGAGCACACTGCCGCCTGACATCGCACACCCGCAGACACACCATGTAGCAACCTGCCAACGATCCAGGCTGGTTTGGGCATCTCTGACAATCGACCTACTCCGTCCGCAATGCTGACGCCGAGCGCACCCAATCCAATCCAATCCAATCCAATCCATGTCCGCCCCGAGTTGTGGAGCCGCCCAATATCGACAACGTCCGTCAACTGACCGGACCCGGCCCGTCCCACATGTGTCAACATCCGGATTCGGCTGGCAGCCCCGGCTAGCCAAGTAGTGTTGTCTCACAATCGCACCATGATCCTTTTCCTGAGGGAAAATACCCGTACCTACGATTCCGTAGAGGGGGCGCAAACTGGAACATCGAGTGCGCATCCCTTTGGCACTAAATCAATACGGACAGGCAACTAACTCCCTCAGGATTGAGAGTAGCTAGTCTGACGTCCGCTTTGCCACGCCGAAACGTGGCAGCTCCGCGTAAGTGTGGCCGTCGATGTTGGTCTAGACCTTTGGACGATATGACGATCACTACCCCCCGATAACACCATGTCATCATCCATCGTGACCGAGAGGCCAAATTGTGTCTCTCAATGCACTCAGGTTGAAGACGCCCTGGCCGTCCTCCATCGGACCAATCCCCACATGTGTACGAGAATGAAGCCTGTGTGGGCTAGAGCATTGTTCCTCGCCGGCACGGTCACTCGGATCTCTATCTATGCAACTGCGGCTCTGAGCCAGTTGACGGCATGAGCGAGCCTCGTGGAGAGTCTGCCTTATGGGCTACCCACCTAGATGCGCGCCCGGTCTGTATGAGAGAGTTGCGAGGTCTGATGAACAAGAAGCGGTGGCTGCAAGTCTCACGAATGGATATCTAACTTGCTGGCGAAATCAAGTGCAGTGTACATCACGAAGTTATGAGCCTCTACTAGCACATCCGAAGTGGTCCGTAGTTATATATGTCAAAGCTTCACTATGCAGTGCGTTGGACCCCTCCCCATGCAATCATGTTTCGTAGCTCATGTTATCCGTCGTGATAGACTGCATAAAACCCAGGTATGTCGTAGATGCCCGTATGGGCCGGGGGGAATCGGGTCGTACGCCGTCTCCTCTTTCTTCTTCTTTTTCTCTTCGGACTCCTAGCGCCCCCACCCGCCCGGTCACGACTGCTGGCTCGAGGGGAACTCGGGCCGCAGCCAGTCGTATGTGTCGAGCAGGTCAAAGTTGAAATCGGGCTGTGTATAAAAGTCCCAGTCCATGGCGTCCAGCGCCGCCGGAAAGCCGCCGTCGACGTCGGACGAGGCCGACGCTGCGGGGCCGTTGAGGGCCTGGTCGAGAACGCGCTGGATGATGCACTTGCAGTCGGCGCAGAGGTCGCCGTTGGGCGCCGTGGGGCTGACCCAGTCGAGGAAGCCGACGAGCAGACTCAGCTTCTGGATGATGCTGGACCGCGTCACCTTGGGGTTCTGCGGGTGGTTGCCACCGTGGAGGGTGGGCTTGAGGAGCTCGAGGCAGAGTATCCCCCCGCCGGGTGCGGCGTAGGCCATTACCTAGATCGTGTAAGTGCCGGTCTCATAGTTTGAGATGGTCTGGTGAAAGAGGGGGGGGGGGGGGGGGGGGGGGGGGGAGGACGTCGGAGGCACGTACTAGCCATTCGAAATCGCTGTGTGCGCAGAGGAGGCGGTCCATGTTGGTCCAGAACATGAGCGTCTTCGACACCATTTCGAAGCTGACGGAGAGCAACGCGCCGTCGTCGTGGCCCCGCTTGGCAAGCAGGCGCTTTATGAAGAACATGTTTTGGAGGTGTTCGAGGTGCACGATGAGCCGGACACAGACCACCGGCATCTCGAGCTTCCCGTTCTGGACGTCCTCTTCCTGAAAGACGAGAATTTGGGGCAAGTTGGCGACCATCCTGAGCTGTCTCTCCTGGATCTCTCTAAGAGCAGAAATTCCCCAACAATGTCAGCATCGTCTCTTTCCCTCTCTCTTTCTCTCTCTCGCGTGTCACATGCGGGGGAAGGATGCTTACAGGAGTGTTTCGACCGGCGTCACCGGCCCGTGGCCGAGGGCGATCTCGAAGAGCTCGTCCCGAATGTGCGCCAGCATGACGCGGGCCCGCACGAAGGTGGCGGAGCACATGCTTCCCTCGGTGTTCCACCCGTTCTCGTCGAGGTCGGCCACATGGCGGGCCAGAGTGGCCTCGTCCGCGAGCAGGTACTCGTCCTTGAGGTCCAGCGGCGGCGGCGTGCGTGCGTACCGGCGGCTGATGAGGGGCGGCCTGCCGGTGAACGAGGCCAGCACCTTGTCCAGGTAGAAGATGTAGCAGAAGAGTTTGCGCTTGATCTCGGAGCAGATGGTCGGCTTGTACGGCTCCGCGGCCCCCTCGTCGTGGAACCCCAGGAACGTTGTCAGGGCCACCGTTTCGGCGTGCAGCTGCCAGCAGGCGAAACCTACAAAAGGGACGACGGCGTTAGCTCTCTCTCTCTCTCTCTCTCTCTCTCTCTCTCTCTCTCTCTTTTCGTTCTGCACACACGCGTGTGCGGAGTATTCGCTACTCCGAGGTGGAAGTCACTCACTCGCGTCACCCGAGAAGACGGACTCGATAATGGTCCGCTTCACAGACATGAAGAGCAGCAGGGTGTTGCCCCCGCTGCCGGCAGCCTTGCTCAGCTCGATACAAGCGCCGACGCAATACCGGTACTGCATCACGACCCTGGTCCCCTCGTCCAGGGGCTGCTGGAGATACGAGCGGACGTCGCGCCGGTAGGGGCCGAGGGCCCGGGCCGACAGCTCCCAGTACACGAACATGATGCCCAGCGACTCCCACCGCAGGTTCGTGCCGGTGAACTGCGCGATCCACGTTTCCGGGTCGGACTCCTCGTCGGACACGCCCTTTGCGGTGTTACTGCATATGGTCCGGGCGAGCACGGCCAGCTGCGCGTCGTCCGGCCTCTCGGGGCCGCAAAAGTACTGCGGGAATGTCTCGTACAGCGACACCATCATGCGCTTGGCGACTGGGCGAATCCAGCCGTCGCTCGGGTTCTTGTTGCTATCGAGAAGCCTCAGCCCCTTCTCCCTGTCCGGGACGTGGCGGAGGATGGTCAGGCAGGTCTCCAGGGCCTGGTTCGTCAGGGGTGGAGAACTCTCAGGCCCGCAGCTGGCCGTCGCGCCGATCTCGCCGATGGAGGTCGCGCCCGAGGGCTGGAGCCGATTCAGGCTGGACCGTGTCTCTTCGTAGATGCCGCAGAAGGAGGTGAAGCCGAGGTAGCCGATGCCGACAACGGCCGGGGTGGCGCCCGTGCCGACCGACTCCGGGCTGGTGGGGGAGCTGGCGGGGACGGACGCGCGAGAGCGGCTCGTGGCAGATATCACCGGCGATGCCGTAGCCGTCGACGCCGTCTGTGGGACCGCCTCCGGCCTCGGCGCGAGCTGTCGGGCCGTCACGGCGGGTTGAAATGTCGGCGCCGTTTGTGGTACAGAAGGAGTTCTCGACCCTCGCCGGCTTTCCCTTGCACGGGCCTGTCTCGGTGTTTCTCTCGGGGCCGGGCTGCCGTCCAGGATGTACTTGCACACCTCACCGGGGCGCTTCGACTTTCTGCACCTGTTGCAGACGGGCTGGGCGTGGTCGCAGGCGACCTTGCGCCTCCGGCACGGCTCACACGCCTGCGGCCGCCCGTTCTTCCTGAACAGGAGCCGAGGTGGTGTCTGTGTCGACTCCATATTCTGCGTTATCATGCAGTCGATACCGGCCAATGTATGTCACCGTCTCCTGAATAAGCAAGGCAGTATCGTCTCGTAACAGAAGGTTCGGGAACGGGCCGCAAAGGTCGAACAAGACCATTGTCAGATTGATTATCGATGGGGGGAGGTTCGAAACCGAAAGCTCGGCCTCGGCTTCGGAAACACGGTCTCGGCTTCGGAAGTGGATACATTGGTGTCGGTTACTCCACTATGTTGTTGCCGTGTCACTAATTCAAATTTTACTATTCCTAAATCGACTCGCCGATTGTATCACTCCCCGTGGGAGTCTAACCCGAAATGTCTGGCCGAACAAGCCTCTTTAAGAAGGCCAAGGGTGCAGTTTTCAGCCCGGGTCTCTATTCACAATGCATGACAGGCTTAGGAATGTTGGTGAGCCGTCCCGGCCTCCACTTCGGCAATGGTCCCCCAGGCTTACCCTCCAACTAAGGAGGTTGAACCGTCCCATGGGGTTCCCATGCCCGATCCACTACGCGCCCTTCGTCAATACGCCATGTTGTCTGGACTGCATCCGTGACTCAAGTTCCGTGAGTCAAGTTGGGACTTGCATACCGAAGCCGCTTCCGGATTGGAAATCAGACTCGGTGCTCTAGATGTATAAAGACCTTCCGCGGCCTCTCCCCTCCTCGTGAAGTGAACCCCAGATTCAGACATCATCGACACCAAAGCATACGACCATCACAAGTTCATCTGACCTTCTACTACACAAAGCTTCCAAACTCTCTTCCTTCACAACCACCCATGAGTTCCATTGAATCCACGCAACACCTCAAGGCCATCCTTCGAGATCAAGTAGACAACAACAACAACAACAAGATGTCCGACGCCTACTACGAGACAGCTTTCATCGTCCCCCATTTGCAGACTTCAGTCATGCCTCGCCGGCCCCGCCAGCCTGCTCCGACATCGCGCCAGACTGTCGGTGCGATGGCCTCGGAAGCAACCCTCGTTGACAAGGACGGCATCCCCGTCATGTCCAAGGAGAAAAACGAAGCCGCCGGGCCTCTTAATGGTAAGCTGTCTACCCTGTTTCAGTCTGCAAGGAAGGGTGTTCCTAGTCTCGGTTTTCGAGGCGTTCCTCCGAGCAGTCCAATGCCGATTCTGTTAGGTTGGTTGCTAACATACTCCGCTTCAGGCGCTTCGTCAGGCAAAAAGAGTCTTCTCAAGCGCCTCTTGAAGACGGCCTAGGCCACGTTCGCCGATGAGCGTAAACCTACAACGCCCTCCTCGATACCTGACGAACAAAAAATTCTTGCCTGCTCTTTCATCGGCATCCTGTCGATTTTCCGCGGGCACATTACGACGCCTATTGCGACACGTCTTTAGCTCTTATACCCTCACACGCGAATGCGATTTTTTTTTCCGGCGCTTTCATACTGGTTTATTAGTTTACGAGCGCGAACTCGCGCTCAGCATGGCCGTCATCGGTGATTGAATACTTCGGTCTGCCGGGCCATCGTTCTGTTTCCTTCATAGCCCAAAGGTTTCGTGAGTATTTCATCGCTCACACTACTCGGCCTCTTCTATACCAAACGACCATCCTCTCAAGGACTTGCCCCTTGACCTTGATGATGCGTATAACTCAATCGCCACGGCGGTGGGGTGCGCCAAACTATCCGCAAGGGTCTGGGAGTTTTCTTTTTGCATTTTTTGGAGCCGTGGTTCGAAGGGATTAGCGAACTCGGGGGCCTCTGTGTTGTTTCCCACGGCTTAAACTATTCCTTAACCAAGTATTTCAGTGAGAAATCTTTTGCCCCAAACCTTTACACACGTGAATATTCTACATCATGCATGGGAAAACTTGCATGTGAAAAGGTCCACGTCTTTCCTTTTTCCAAATAGGTCAACCAGACCAAGATTCCGTCAACTTCAGTTCGATACTCCAAGTCGTCCGAAATGCTTCAAGTTTGGGCACGTCTTCTGGGCGCTGCGTTGATGGCGGGCGTTACCTTTGCCATCCCTTCCGGAGGCCACTCCCACGAAGCGCCTCACGGGCAAACCCAACAGGGCTGGTGCGCCTTCGGTGAGTACAGTTTGAACAGCTCGGAAGACCTTGGGTCCCTCGAGACAGCGAAGCTCGAACCTTCGGTCGACTACGGAGCCACTATCAATATCCCCGTCAACGTCTTCATCCTTGGGGATTCAGCGACACAATCTAGACTGAATTTGGTATTGAATTCACCACCAAACCCATGATCTGCCCGAACCAGAACCTCCAAATAGGCTTTGACTGACTCGAAATCTTTTCCAGAGTTCCCCCGTTGTCAGACTACAAGATAATCTTGCCTATGGATACTCGAGCCTAGGCTACTCTTTCGGTCCCTTCAATACCTACCACGTCTACGACACTGGGCTCGCGCAGTTTTCATATGGTCCGCGTATCTCGGCCGAGTTGCTCAAGATGACAAGGCGTCTCCGCATCGGCGGGGCCGAGACGCTGAACATCTACCTCGTGCCCAAGATGACTACCGGTGTATTGGGGTTCTCACTCTTCCCCGGCATCTTGATGAGGAACACTTCCGATGCCTTGGCCTTAGACGGCGTCCTTTTCAGCTACTACACAATGACGCACTACCTGGCGGAGAAGACGACGATCCACGAGGTGGGCCACTGGCTCGGGCTAGTGCACCCGTTCCAGGGAGGCTGTCTCGTCCCGGACGGAGACGGGGTCGCGGATACACCGCAGGCGGAGTTCAAAAACGACCAACAGTGTGTAGCGGGAAAGGACACGTGCCAAGGTCTTCCCGGTATTGATCTTGTCCGTAACTACATGATGTACTCCTCTTGGTAGGTGACTTCCAGAAGCATAATGAGGGGTAGGAGTGACGCTGACAAGACCACAGCACCAAGAACCTGAGTTTTACTCCGGGCCAAATGTAACTATGCTTCAACACTCCCGCGTTAGAATGTTTGCTGACATTCCTTCTCAGCTCAAAGATGCGCCAGTCTTGGCAGCAGTACCGAAACCCCAGTACCCGGAAACTTCCTCCCTCTACGAACCAGCCTCTCCGGATGGTCCCTGACTTGCTGGGTAATACCGCCACGGTTCCATTTATCCCTTCGGATCAAGGCAGGCGAGGAAATTAGGCCGAGTATTGAAATGAATGATAAGCTGATTTAGGCCGAAGGACTGAGGATTAAGATGAATAATAAGCTGATTCCATAGCAAGAACCTTGACCTTGAGAAGTAATTGCGCGTCCTAAGGAACAGCTGAAGATTGATCGATTATGCTCTCTGGTATAATGAGTGACCGATATTTTTCCAGATGACCGATCTTTTGTAACGTTTTGGTCGACAGGAATCGTACGTTACTCGAGCAGTGTCGTAGTATTGTTATTGTTGAACAAGGCCGCCACGGCAGAAGCGCTATCAAAAGAGGAGGCCAGTATGGTGGGGATTTTAGTGTCTGGTGATTTAGAAATATAGACAGAAGACTTGGCGGTTTAAAGGAAATAGGATGAGATAAAGGAGAAAGGTAGCACGCAGGGTGTAAAGGTCAAGTGGCAATCAAAAGATGCCTTCCAACTTGATGGATACTATCAGGAACGTCGCTGTTGCTATTAAACCAGCTCATGATTCATCTCAATACTCCGGAAAATAATTTTGAACCTAGAAGTTCACACCCTACCCCGCAGCATGTAGTCGCATCGTCGCCATCACCTGACCTAGGTAGTCACCTGCGCTACCTCGACGGGCTGCCAGGCTTCACTTCACCTCCACCACAACTTTACAGAATAGCTGCGGTTCGGTTGTGGCTGCACCTCAATCACACACATCCCACAGGCCACCACGCGGTCTCGCGGCGTCCCCTCATGAGGCCGAAATGGCCACCAACCATGCCGTCGACTTTAGTGCTCGTCACTGCTGTGGTAGATCCGGAATGCAACGTGCGGCATTCTCCTTTTCGAGAACAATCCTCTTTGAATTCTGGTGAACGTGTCTGGAGAAGCCGTTTGACTGGCGTGAAGAAGCGCTTGGGGTATGCCGAAGGACTAGATACTCGTCTTTTTCGGGTTTCGACCAGCGCCCAACAGCGACGGCCGCATTATATCCCTCCCTTATCGTAGTCCTTTGAGGTGCTCCAAGAGCCTTCGACTCCGGGTGCCGGCCCGGCGACATCGGTCCGCTCCGGGCACGGACGCACACCAGGACCGACCTGCTTCCGGTACGGTCTGTCGGCGCCGGGTCCGGCTCGACAGCCCCACTGCAGGGCAGCACCCTGGCACCCTCAACCAGGGACGTGGAGAGGACCTCTCCGGCGGCGGTTACTGAAAAGGATCATCAAAGGCGAAGTTTCTCTTTTTTACACAATGGGGTTCTCTGTTTTGCTCATTTTCATGACTCGGGATTACCCCAGCCACAGAGCTGTCCAGTAATAGCAAACTGCAGCGCGAGGTCACATGGGCGAGGTTTTTGATAACCATGAAGAACAAGCTTTACTATTGGGGTGTCACATACAGAATATATGTGAAGTTGCGGTAGTAAAGTTCCAAAGATAAGTGGCTTGTGGCTTGACGCATCCTTAGCGTCTCTACCCTGATGAGCGGTGGAAATTCTACATAAAAACTCGAATCGACTGACCGGTCGTGTCCTTTGCCCATCTTCTCTACAACCATTGCACTGCCATCCCACAAATCGCACACCATGAAGAACTCTGTACTCGTCCTCGCTATACTCTTCATGTTCGGCGTCGTGGCCGCACAATTGCCGCTCAAACCGCCAGCATACTATGGCGCTCCGAAGAAGAGGGCGTTGATCAAGCGCGGCGCCCCTGCGCCTCACATGGTAAAGGCCCACATTGCAACCGTCGCCAGCGTCAAGAAACCAGAGGTCCAAGGTGCCAAGAAGCCAGAAGAGAAATCCTGATACACTTGACCTTCTGTAAGTTATCGAAGATGAATCCCATCTTCGATTGTGTGCGACTCATACTGACATGGCAGAGACTATGTCCAAGTCGATCACGCTGGTATTTGGCCTCACATAGCGAAGCACGTCGTCAACTCCGTCAGCGTCGGGAAACCGGAGATCGAAGGTGCCAAGCGGTCAGATGAGCAACCAGAGGAGACGTTGGTTCTGTCTTGAATACACTTGACTTTCGGTGAGTTCTCAAGGACAAACCCCATCTTCGTTCGCAGATGAAAGAAATCGGCTCACACTGACAACGCAGAAAACTGTGTCTGAGCAGATCACGCTGGCAATGAGATGTTTTTTGGTTCAGGCGGCATGCTCGACGGAACGGTGTAGCGGTAGATCATGTCTGAACGGTTTTTTATGTTTTCAAGGGTTGTTGGTGGGCAGTCTCGCGAAGCCTGGTACCTATAGAGGAACGTTAAGAGCTTATGTCTGCCAATAATAGTGCGTTGTTAAGCGATATGGTTCTCGTGCTTCTTTTAAATCTACTCAATGCAGGATTGTAAAATTCTTTGACGCCGATAAAACGGTAAAAGCGGCGTATGCCCTACCATGATTTGTTAAGGGTGACGATGTTAGACGGTTGAGTCCTGTGCCTTATCTATACCTACCTAGTTCGAACAAACGTGCGACCCGAACATGTCGATAAGAATAAGGCTTCTGCGAAGACCAGACAAGCCACACAAATGCAGTGAGTGGATGAGAAATGAGCTCTTTTCTCTTATCCCACCTCCCAGGAGCAAAGAATAACAACGCTAGGTATTCGCTGGCCGTCACCGATCAACTAATAATCCAGCCCTCATGAAGTCTTTGCTGTGAGAGTCATGACCTCCTTATCTTGAAGTCAATGGACCGAAATGGGCAGCACGGCTGGGTATTAAAGGTCGCTTCATTTCTGGGATGGATTTTCTCCACTTCAGTAAGTGAAATCAGATGGCACGTGCATTTTGCCCCTGCGGAAACCCCGGTGGAGTGCAGAGAGTTATTGAGATACATATCACACATGCTAATTCAACAAGCATTATCGCAACCCGTATACGTGGTTTGTTAATTACACCTATCGGGGACTCCGGTTGCGTGAGTAGGCACCGCGAAGCCAAGCTTCACGCGAAAAGTTCATATTGTTTTAAATATCTCTTCAGATTAATTGAGATTTACTGCTAACCACCAAACCACACACGGCATCAACCTACTGATCATCCATTCCTCCTTCTATTGTCACCCGTTGATTGTCGCTCGTCGTTTTACCACCACAGTCCTCGATATCAACTCATCTCAACATGCGCTCCGTATACCCGCTCCTTGTCCTTATTTGGTCGCTATCCTTTGCGTTTGCTGTCCCGTTCAGATTGCCATGTATAAAACCCAGGCCAAGCGTGCCATACGAGGGAAGCGCGCCAGGCATATTACAGTACCTCCTAAACCCATTTGCGCCAACCACGCCATACAACCCAAACCCGCTATACCTGCCGACCACGCCAGCAACGCCATTCAAGCCTTCCGATCCAAACTCGTCAAAACCAACTGGTCCATCAGGCGAGAATTCGCGTCGAAATGCCAAGGATGTTCATGGTGCTGTCAAAAGAGCACCGCCACCATCCGGCCGAACGCCTCTTCGAAATGCCGGGGATATCTATAGCGTTGCCGTCGAAGGATACGATTACCAAGTCTTCACGCCCTATTATAAGCTCGGCAAAACGCCAGTCGGGAGGTATCGATTCCCTACCGAAGCCGGCAGGACCGACCAGATAATCATTACTCATGCCTTCAACGGCAGAGAGTTGCCACATAAAGACGGTAGCCCGCGGCTGTACCTGTCCGAGATGATCCAAGACGTGGCAAAATACCACGCACACAAGTCGCTGTCGTCGATCGACAAAGTTGTTGTTGCGTCCATCGAAAACGAAAAGACGCTTGTGGCTGTTGGACGATGCTATGCCGAGTGGAAGGCAGCCCAGACTAATAAGTTTGCTGCGTATCGTCCGACGAGAGTCACTGTGGACCCGTCTAATAGGACCTGGATAGACTTTAAATATACGCCGTTTGTTAGAGCCGCTAACTTTGCGTTCAAAGACAGCGGCAAGACTGTAAAATCTATAGATGTTATTTCAGAGCCCGACATAGACTTAGTGCTTCATATGGGACCCCCTTAGGTAGAGCCTAGTAGAACATATCCATAGAGCGCAGGCAGACTCCCGCGCAAATAAGTTTTAAACCGTTGACATTTTATTGAGTATCTCTACCTCATGAACATGTCGCCGGGCCGTCACACTGTTTACCAAAGTCGCATTGCGAGAACTTGTAGTTGTTCCAACTGCCGTCGGCATGACACTTGATAATGCCGTCTGTGTCATTAATGACTTGTAGGCCAAATTCGTATTTACAGACATTGGTTGTTTGCTTTCACAAACTATCAGTCAGCACAATACCTATTTTCATGTGATTGTTCTCTTATACGACTCACCGACTGGTCATTGCAAAGGCATAGGGTGGAGTTGTGGTCATTGAAGCAGGGTTCCCAGGGGTTTGTGCCTGTGGGAGCTTGGGCTTGGACCCCCAGAATGGTGGCTGCGGTAATAAGGAGCGTAATAGATTTCATCTTAAAGACAGAGTTGACCAACAATCAAATCCTTTATTGATAGCAGTAGTGAACGAATGAATATAAAGAAATGGAGGCTGGACTTGCTGTTTAGTTGGACACAGATGCACCTTTTTATTTAAATCCAAGGAAGCGTAAAGATATTCAGTCTCCACATCGGTAGACCCGAGGAATTGACTCGACAGAATATAGTACTAAGTACTAATATCCTTTGAACCAATAAGAGCCCTCCAATTCGGCCCCTGATCACTTATTCACAATTTCCCTGTTACAATCCGAGCATGCACGAGCACGTCTTGACACATTCCCCTTCTAAACCATATACTACGGTACCAGGCCAAAGTTTAACCCCTTAGGCAAGTACCAGTGGGCCGATCCACATCTATTAATGCAGCCAATCAGAGAGCCTATATTTATCTAGCTAATCTACCTCCTGCCAGCAGTGCTTCCCCCCTTTTTTTTTCCCCTCTTGTAACAACGTAACCTATCTATCTATATCGCTAATATAGTCCGGCCGGCCGGCAGTACGATAAAGCACCTTACAGAGGCTAATCGGCAGCAAATACAGACCCTTTATACCGATATAAAGCTATTACAGCTAAAAATAGCTAATATTACTAGATTTTTAAAGCACTAAGTCTATACGGCCGTCTAAGCCCTAGTAGCAGCTGTTACCTTCCGGTTAGGCCGGCTATAGGATATAACAGCCTAATAAGAAGAGCAGCTTGTTAAGTACAGTGGGGAGCCATAAGTCTCCTGACAGCCCACTTACTGTAAGGAGATCAACGATAGCTTCTCCCAGCGATAAGAGCACCATCGCAGGTATGGAAGACTCTTATGGTCTTCTGAATAGCATTCAAAGCAACATTCGCCGTCTTCAGAGGTTGGATTTCTCCATGAAACTGGTGTTAAATGACAAAAAGAAGCAAGCCACCTTTCAACCATCTTACATTCTTCCATCGCTTCCTCACTCTAATTATTGCTTTAAGTTCAGAAAGTCAGAAAGTCTAGTCTTAGCCTACGGCTCTCCACGCCACATACCCCTCGGGAGGTCTGCGACAAGGGTTCCACCCTTGCCGCTATGGCGTTAAATACAACAAAAACAACAACAACAAATTGCTCTACTCTTGACCCTTCACCCTACCATTGGCGTCCCTGCTGTGACCAAATTACCCCGGTTTTGCTGCTGCAAGTTGGTTCTCTTCTTAAGGTCAGAGTGCAGCCTCTTCGATGTTCATGATATCTTTTTTGCTCAATACCCGTGCTTCTTAAGCCAGCCTACAAGGTCTGCTTCCGCCTTTGCCCTAAGCTCGGCCCTCTTCACCTCGTCCAGTTCCTCGAGAACTGACGCGCTGCCTAGCCAGTGTGGACACAGGAACCTCTGCAAGCGCATAAGGTCACGGATCTGGTTGACGCCGTCGATCTGGCTTGGAGCAAGAGCGACACTCTCCTGTAAAACCGAATTCCACGTTTTAGCAAGCTCCCACTCCTTAAGAGATTCCTTATCTAGGTCTGCAGGTGGCGTAGTGAAGTCGCCTGAGAGAATCGCCTGGTTGATCGCGGTGTCGTCGTCGCCAATATTTCCACCAGTGTGGTTAAAAGACATAGAGATAAACTCTTCAAAGGGGTGAGAAACAGAGGCAAAGTCGAAGTCAAGAACTGCTGTGACTTTCTTGGCCTTCTTGTCAAAGAGCATGTTGTAAATAGCTACTAGGGATCAGTCTGACGCTAACTAGACTCAGGACCAGAATACATACTTAAGTCTTGATGTGTTAGACATTTTTTATGCACGTCAACAATACTAAGCACTTTCTCTGGGCCGCCGCTGGCAAGAAACTTTTCGATCCTGGCGGCAACGCCATTGCTTTCCCAGCCCTGGATAACTGAGCTTTTGGCAGCTTGTTTAAAGCGGGAACGCAGCTTTTCTATCCTCCACTCTGCGTATGAGCCAGTAGGTCTTACATCTTGCATAGATGACGACTCTCCGCTCACAATGGCGCCGTTTAGGTCAAACTTAAGTCCGCCGCCAAACTTAGTGACGCTTTCCGGGAGATCTGCTGCTTGTATGGCCCCAAGAACGGCAGCCATCTGCTCCAAGACATGCTTCTGACTTTCCACGTCAAGAGAGGAGAATTCCGGACCAAGATCAACGCCGCTCCGGAACTCTGACATGATCCAACCAAACCCCTCCTCGTTTACTTGGTCAGTAGTCGTGGCAGGCGCCTAGGCGTAAACATCCGGTATTAGTGGATCAAGCCCGCTTTTTTCCATAGACTTACGAGCAAGGTGCTGTGAAGCGACGTCATTCTCTACGCGGTTGGTATTGTTTACGTCGTGGGCCGCAAGGTTGCTAAGTTTGATGACTAGCGTGGAGACGCCTTCAGGCGGAGCTTTGCATGTGCCAGATTGAGTACCCGGAAATGATGATGCGAAGGCCGGTGTCGCTAGCTCTACTTTGAAGAGGAAGTTGTTAAAGGGATATGCGTACTCTTCGTCATAAGCCAGGGTCGAGATGATGGAGGCCTACCGGCAAGTTGGAAAAGTTACCCAGTTAGTGAGAGAGAAGTTGATGCATGGCAGTACTGGTCACCAACCTGAAGCTCGCGGCCGTGGAGGAGTTGCTGAACCACAGAGAGCCGACGTTCAAAGCCGGCGTGGTTTACATTGATTTGCAACAAGGTGGAGGATGTGTCCAAAGCACCGGACTCTTCTGCGTTCGGGGTTCTCCCACTGAACCGTAGCACCCAGCTCGTCAACTGCGCGATCATTACTCGGGGCATTGTCAAGAATAAGGTATCCGACTTTCTTGTTCCCTATCAGCTCAAACTCGTTCAGCACCTCCATGATAGCTGCGGAGACGTTCTCTCCGGTGTGAGCTATGGTAACATTTGGAAGACCGAGCACGATTTTCCGGGGCTGAAACGTTTCCTCGTCGATAAAAGAGGCATTCACTGAGAAGAACGAATGCCTGTTCCGAGAAGTCCAGCCATCGAACGCAATGTGAACCTGACCCGGGCTTCGTAGCATTGTGTCAATGACGTGCGCTTTGTAGTTGTTGAAGTCATTGACGATCCGAGTGCGAATCGTCTCATGTGTAAGGATGGCAGAAGTTTCCTGGACCAAAGGATTGAGGTATTGGAAGATCTTTTGTAGACCCTTGTGCTCGGGGATGCGGAAAGATAAGTTGGCGTCTGCGATCCAGTGGACGAGCAGTCTCTGAAATCTGCCCTTGTCAAATCGAAGGACCAGTTCGTCATGAAAGTCGTCTCTCTTCCGCTTCTTTGCAGAAAATTCATAAAGGCTTGGCTGATTCGAAGCTCGTTCCGATACGTATCGCCTAGCTTTCAACGAATTTGGGTGAAAGATGCTATGCGCCTTGGCAAGGTGGCCTTCAATGTTCCGAGTGTTTGAGCACACGTAGGTTTTGGGTTTGTAGGCTTTTCGCCGAACACAATGACAACACAGCCATATAGGTGATGAGCCATTCTGAACGCCGGCACGTCATAACCATGATCCCAGAACCATCCGGTAGCCTGCCCAGTTCGAGTCGAGAGGATCCAATGACTCCGAACGGACTCTGGGACTGTGTCCCAATCTTTCGTCGTCGCTGAGTAGCTGGATGACGACGAGAATGATGCAGGAGTACCAGATTAATTAAACGTTTCTAGAGAATCGAAAGCATCGGATGGCGAACCAAAAATGTCGGCTTGGGACGCCATATTGAGGAACTGGATCAAAGTCGGACATGTTCCAGGAGATTTTTTTTTTTTGTGTTGGGTGGAGAGGTATCGGTACTGAGATATATAGGGACGCAATATACTAAAGTAAGTACCTTTACTTACCGTAAATATGGGTCCATGTCCTGGCATCTATCTACTTTTCGTCTATCTACCAGAGGTCCAGATAGATAGATAGATGACCCACATGGACCTCTGGTTGATAGATAGATGTAGACCCACATAGATCTACATCTACAGGGTGGCAGGGGTAAGTTTTATGCCCCCTGCCATGTCACACCCCACACACCCTATGATTCATAGAAACCACTACATTTTCTACCTACTTCTATCCAGCCAAAATT